>VZSC01017649.1:47417-59732 GCA_013398225.1 Steatornis caripensis | reverse complement strand
CCATGTACCAGGCCAGCTCCGGCACCTCTTTTCAGCCCTTCTTTTTGGCAACCTTCTCATCTGTCAGCTCCCTCCCTGCTGTCCTCCTCCTGCTCCCTGCCAGCCTCGGCAAGCCCTCCTGGTGGCAAATGCTCAGACCAGCAGGCAAGTGGCCAAAGCACCCTTGAGGAACAGAGTTTACCCATGCATGACTCAAATCCTCCCACCTATCAAGTGCATTCACCCTGCCAGCACCAGAGCGAAGCATCCTGCAAGGACACCCCTTAGGAAATGACGTACTGAGGTTCCAGCTGGTGCTGCTCAGTACCTGTGCTTTGCTGTTGGATGCTCAAGTTTCTTCTCAGATGTCACAAGTGGATGATTCCATATATCAGAGAGCAGCAGCCAAAAATCAACATATCCTTGAAAATACCCTATGGGTCACTTGACCCAACTTCAGACCCCTGTGGCCACCCCTCACACTCAGCACAGACCTGCATCAAGATACCCTAAGCCCGTTTCCTCTATGCTCAGTCTAAGCCCTCTGCCTCAACTTTAAGTCAACTTGCAGCAGCATGGGATGGTATATATATGTACATTCATTAACACTTCCATTATGCCCCGTGGTTTGACAGGTGGTGCTGCATTATGGATTTAAACACTGCCAGCAAGTGAGTCTACAGCACTTCACTGGCTTAGTATGCTATGAGAAATCATACCTCAAAAGTGTTTTGCACTTTTGTGAAGCACCTCCAATGAATGAGGCAACAGCAGGGCGCCAACCACCACTACCTCTGTGCAGTCACAACAGAAATTTGCTCACAACTTCAGGAAAAGATATACCCCCTCAAAAATAAATTGCCATTTGGGGCAAAAAAAAAAAGAAAAAGCAACAGTAGAGTCTCTCCCCAGTTAAAGGAAAAGGGAGAGGCACAACCTCCACTGCCACTGCCACAAAGCAGCTTTCACACACACCAATTACATCTTCTGCTTTTGCCCAATAAACTGGTTCTAGCACTCATATGGAAGAGCCATACCACACGCAGTCATACTCATTTCAGAAGTCAGCCTTGAAGGTACTCAGCCTCCCAGTGCTCCATGCCAAATATGATGCCTTCTGTCTAATCATTGGGCTAGCACTAACAGATTTCCAGAAACTGTGCAGTCAGATTCCCTGAGGGGATGCTGTCCAGGAGGAATGAGGAGATGTGCTGGGCTACACCCAACCCACCAAGGACCTCCTTCCCTGCAGCAACGCAGACAGCAAACATGGCATTCAATATTGACGAAGGGTCGGATAAGAACCTTTAATGGGACAAGAGGATAAAACACTGGTTAAACAGTGATATCACCACATTGCTCATCGTTTACTGGAACTGCACACACTCACTTTTCCTTAAAAGTGAGTGGTGTTATGTGCAGTTGTACCTGCACTGGTACAGAGCGCTGGCTCCCAGAAGCATAGAGGACTTATCCTTTACCTGGGCAATGGGAAGGGTCATTTCATAGGTGAGATCACACATGAACTGAACAAAGCAAAGCAACTGGACAAGAAGTTTCTGAGTCTAGACTCTCGAGGTCAAATCAGGAGCTACTTTCAAAGAGGAATCCCCAGTCCTTGATGAGCTCTTCCAGAGCATCGTTTTGGTTCAAATTACTCTGCTCTCCTGTGTGAACAAGTTTCCTTGCTCAGATTCGCCTGAGTTTTAATCACCCACAGATCTTACCTGAGAATTCTCACAGAAACATTTACGTTTTGCCACCAGAGCCCAGGAAAATCCATTTTTTCTTCCATCCACCACACAGCTCTGAAGTACAGCTATGCTGCTGCAAAGTCACAGCAGAATCAAGACATCAAGGTCTTTTCTTAAAAATACTGGGATACAGCATTGTGGTACTCTGACCTTACGGTAGATCTTATATGCCATTCCTATGTATAGTGTCATTATTTTTAAACACCAAGCAAAGAGATGTTAGCCTTAGTCTTGGCAACTCGGGTAAATCTCTCAATTGCGTTATATTTTACATATCAGACTCGCAGAAAGAGCAAGAAATTTGGATTTGGCTCTTCTCCGAACCACTTAGGTTCTCCCTAAGGGACATTCAGTCCACGCAGGGGTCTTTTGCATATGCTTCAGTACAGTCAAGGCCACTGCAAAAATAAATTTTGAACTGAAAGACAACTGTGGATATCTTTATGTTTTATCTTGACCTTGTGAGCTATAACACAACATGGGCCGGTTTACCCTGATGGTGTCTTGACATGTTTCTGCATATAAAAAACTCTCTATTAAAAGCACAGATAGAGACAGATTGCAGCCACTTAAAAAAAAATAAAATAAATAAAGCCCCAAAGCATTAAGGGCTGGTAAGGGACAAGATTACTTTCATCCTGCCACAGCATGTTTCAATTTAACCACTGCATCTCTCAGCACTTTTGGTTCATATTCTTTTACCACATAGAGACACAAGTTTGGTATACGCCCAGCCTTAGGAAGGGGAAATGGTATTTTGGGTCATCAGCTCCACCCACCATGTCCACCCACCCCTCCAGAAGGCTTTTGAAGTGCATGGGTATCAAATGGAAGTGAGAGCATGTTACCCTGGGGTCAGGAGGGCTTGGGGAGCCAAAGCGCTCCTGTGGTTGGAAAGCATCTCGGAAGCTTGTCAGGGCCAAGTGGCTTTGTCAGCAAGACCCTTGCCTCCTGCTGCCCACAAGGACACCCTGCCCAGGGCTGCCTGCCCCTCTGCCCCCATCACAGATGCTAGCAGGCACTTCCTCACCTCCTTCTCCAGCTCCTCCTTCATTGCCTTAGAGGTGGCAGACCTCCACCCACCGCCCAAGTCCAGCAACCCTTCACCTCTTTGGCTTAGACAACTCCTCTTTGTCCCTTCCCACTGCTCAGCTAGACCCATCGACCTCTTTACCAGCCTTCCCAAGCCCACGTGAACTGCAACTAATGTTATTTTTCTGGATTATTTTTTCCCCAAAACAGATGAGGCAATCTGACCTCCAAACCAGAGAACTTCTCTGAGTGCTTTGTGCAGTAAAAAGATTTAGTACGCTGCACAAAACCAAACAGATGCTTCCAAGCAGGATATGCCTGAAAATATGATTTTTCTGCTTTGCTTCGACAACCTAACATTTATTCCCATATTCTTGTGAGGCTGGTATGTAAACAACAGGGAGTGACTTGCTGTGCTCAGGAGACCTTAGAAAAAGAGTTGTATTTCTCTGCCCTCCCAGATTCAGTAAGTCATCCTCCTGAGGTTCAAAGAGTTTCTGAAGCTCCTAATTTAAAAATCCAAGGAACAAAAATGGGTTGCTGGAGATCTTTACCAACAGAAAAGTAGATTGAAACTGTTCCATTATTTAATAATTCAAATCCCAGATGCTTAATTAAACAGACTTGCTACATTGCAAAAAGAATAAGAAATTATATATCCCCTTAGCTAACTTTACTTAGTAACATAAGACTTTTTATGCTCCACAGGCGTTTGATCCAAGTCAAACTTTCGAAGATGGACTTAACACTCTACAGGTAAATCTCACGTAACAAAACACTTACAGCTCACAGGCCAGGGGTGATGCAGCGTCTTATCAGCGTCTCTGTGCCGCATGAAGCCATTTTGCAGAATGTGCAGAGGAAATGATGCTCAGCAGAGCATTTTAACAGAGTTTTCAGACCAGAACAAACCTCAAGAAAAGCAAATGGTCTGCTCAGCTCCTCATGCTTGCTGTTTTGCTGTTTGCAGATTAAATTTAAAAGCATCCACAGGATGGAGGAAACCGAGAAGTCTCTCTTCCAGAGCTCTGCCCTTGAGATAAAAAATACTTTCTGAAGGAAGAGCTGCAAGAACTTATTCAAGTCCACCTCATCGCTCGTCGTAACCTTCGGACTTTAATCCAGAATTACGATCCTTCACCAGCTACCACCAAGGTCTCTTTGGGTGGAAGCGACACAGGACATGCACAGGATGGGCTCAGGTGGTACCTGCCTTGTTCTCCAAGGATGGTTATGCCAGATGTAGACTTGTGGCTAGGCACGTACCTAACAGTGAGATCACACACTACGCAGAGCCACAATGGCAATACTTGATGTAAATTGTTTCTGTGAAATGACAGTGTAACAAGAGCTTTGGGTTTTGCCAGAGCACTAGAGCAAGTCTCCTCCTCCTCCAACATCAGCTAGGGACTGTTGTCCCCACCAAATAACAGCAGCCATCAAACCAACCTCCGGTCTGCAGCTCAGCAGCGAACACTTCCGAGTCAAAGGGATTATTTCGGTGGTCTCTCCCTTCCCAGTTCACCACCCCACAGCACCAGCTCTGTGAATGCCCTTCATGACTCCTTCCGGGATGGAGTCCTGGGTACTGAATAACTTCTTCCCAGACAGCCCTACTTTATAGATAGATGTTCCCCACCCAGCAAGTCTTGTACTTACACTGGTGGCACTAATGCTTCCATATCAAGTATTACACAAGACATCAGTTACATATTTCTGAAGATCACAATCTCTACTTAATTGCCAGCTGTCCATGCAGACCACTCGAGCTATTTGGGTATGTTAAGTACAGATAACAGACCTGATAACAGTGGCTGGATGTGGCTGAAAGATTAAATTCCATCTGTGTCCTGTTACTTTTTGTCATCTCATACCTTTTTGGAGTCTTTCTGTGTCACAACAACCAACTGGTAAAGAGCTTGTATCACAGACTCAAAAACTTAGAGAAGAAAATCCTCTAAATTCTTTTTTTGGAGTGACAAGGGACCTGACGACATGCTACAGTGGATGTTCTAGTAGCCCTTTAAGCAGGAAGGCCAGTTCAAGACAAAAATGGATAGGATTCCCATTGCACCAATGTCCATTAATATCCTTTTAAATTGGGTTGGGTCAGTCTTTGTTCCAGCTATTGTATTTCAGACTCACCATTAGGCCTCGTGCTTCCAGCAATGCAAATAACAGATCCCTATTCAAAAGCTTTTCACGCTCTTACATTTGCAAGATGAGCAAGTATTTCTTCCCACAAACCAGAACCAGCCTTACACTACTAAAGCCGTTTCTGTTTTCCAGTGTACCCCTCAAAAATATACTGAAGGAAGCTTAAACATGCTCAATTTCATACTGATGTAACCAATTCTTAAAAAAACCCCCAAGCA
This sequence comes from Steatornis caripensis, assembly GCA_013398225.1. Lineage (NCBI taxonomy): Eukaryota > Metazoa > Chordata > Aves > Caprimulgiformes > Steatornithidae > Steatornis > Steatornis caripensis. The sequence continues at coordinate 54,592 of VZSC01017649.1, read as the reverse complement.
AACAACAAAACAAAACAAAAAGCCCAATGAAGCTGAAGATTTCACTTTAATAATTATTTTCTGCTCACTTTGAAAATTCTTCCTCTCAGATAAGTGGGCAAAACTGAGGAGCTGCAGAGCACCTTGCTGTTACCAAATCTGCACTTTCCAGGCACACTGTGCTGCCTGGGTTTGTTCGCAGCAAGTCTGTCTCCATCCTCTGCTCTTAGCCCACCCAGCAGTGAAATCCCAGTCCCAGTCCTTCCTCTATGTGTGACCAGAGCTGAGCCATGCTGGCAAGCAGACACTTGGAAAGCTAAATTCACTGGCACTCTCAAATCGAACACTATTTCATTAAGGAACTTCTAAATAAATAAAAACCCCAAACCAACCAACAACCAACACTTGCACTTCGTAATTAAGTGCAAGTCAGCTGAATTAGTGTCAAGACAAGCCATAAGTGAAAGTATCTGAACCCTGGCACCCCTGTGCCCCTGGCGGGCTCTGGAAGGAGAGCTCTAGCAGCTTGTATCGCAGCAGACCCAAACCTGACTTCTCTTTGAGACTACAGCTCTTGCAGAGGAGTGGGCAGAAGCTGAGATGGGCCCAGGCTCTGCCTGCTCCCACTCAGGGTGCAGGTGCCTGCTCATATGGTGCTGTAGGCATGGCCAGAGAGGCACCAGGACATCTCTCCCCTGGCTGTGACCGAGGTGTGACTTTCCAGCGGAGGAGCAGTAATGGCTGGCAGGGTAAGATCTACTGCAGCCCCCGGCTCCGCGAGCTCCTGCCCAAGCCCAGGGAATTTGACGGCAGTGAGCACTCCCAGGTTTTTCAAGAAGAGTATTTCACTATAGCCAGCACAAGCACATGATACAGACCCCGAGCAAGGCACACAGCTGACTTCAAGCAGGCTTTAGTTTGATCTGTAAATCCTCTAGATACTTCACAAGAGTGTTACTCAATTCCTGCTGCCTTCAGCCTCACAAGAGGTAGACATAAATACTGAGCATTAGCATAGCTCCCCATGACTCATTTTTTCTCCTTTTTAAATATAGCACCCTATAAATGTGGATACATTCTGAGAAATAAAACTCATATTGTTACTGTTCACCATGCAAACAAAACAAAAAAAATCCTTCTGCCGGCTTTGCAATAGCTTCCTGCCCCCAAATCAAAACACTGGTGCCCCTCACAAGGCTGGGACAGCGCGAAGGCGGCAATCCTCTGTCAGGGAGCCCAGGCAGCACAACGACACAGCATGCTGGCAGCAGACATGGAGCCAGCAGTTCGGCAGAAGGCTTCATCATCAACCCAGCCGCTCATATCAACTCTACCAAGAAGAGCAGAGCTGGCTCTAGCCACAGGAAAAGCAGGGATTTGGCCAGAGTTTCTACTAGCTGTGAAGCAGCCTGTGCTGGCATCAGGCAAGCCAGGCTCATTGAAGAAGCAGTGGTGGCATCCCTACCTGGGGGTGCTCCCCATTCCCCATCCTCCCCCAGACATACATCGTATCTTCCTCCCTCCATCACCAGGCTTGAGCTTTGCCCCTGGGAAAAGCCAACCCCCACCTTGTCTAGCCAAGGAAATGCCCTGACCTGCCTCCAGGAGGAACCGGACAGGAAGAGCATGGACTAGAGCTCAGTGGTTTTAATGGGAATTGAGACCCAGTTTCAGCACCCTCCTGCCTGTCCTGCTGCAGATATTCCTGTGTGATGCTATGTTTAGCATTACTGAATACTCCAGCTCCCCAGCTGTAGAAGTGAGATAAATAGTAGGTCCCTATCTCACAGGTATGTTAAAAAATAAATAGATTTTGCATTACAAGTGTTCCAGGAATGTTTTAAAAATTGCACAAGTACCAAGACTAATCCATCACTGCTCAAAAAGAAACCTAAGATCGATAGCAAATTAAAGTCTTACCCACACAAACATAAATACTAGAGTATGCAAGACTTGTTTTTTTAGTTTATCTGTTTCTTCTGATAACCACATTTGCCCTGGTGACTCAAACTGTTCCAGTCACAAGTTGTTTGAATTCAGTGCCCCCAAATTGTGTCTGGAGAAGTGTATGTTTTGCTCTGTCTACAGTGATGGCCAAGACATCAGTCATCCTCCCAGCTGTCCTAAAGACATAGCTGAAAATACATGCTCACATCCATCCTGCTGTCAGATGACTGAAGAATAGACATTCTTACATCTTGGACCTCTCTAGTAAGATTACCCATGAGACTATTTTCCACAGTATTTTTCTAATCCTTTCTTCAACCTCCTTATTTAATACTTGAAATGAGTGGAGTGGCAGAGCTGCCAACGCTCATCTTAGAAACTGTCATTTTAAAGACACGATAACAGAAGCCTTTTCTTAGAACTTCCAGAAGTATGTGTGGCTTAAAAAGCTGATTCCTGTTTAAAATAATGACTAAGACTCTTAGGAATCCAACTCCCAAAGTCACATAGGTAGTTTTGAATATGTTACTCTCTTAGAGTAATTATGCCATCAAAGTTCCAGTCAAAAGCTGATGAGCGATACTAATATATGCCCATGAGTGAGCCTGTAAGTGAAAGACCTTTTTGTTTTATTTACACTCCAGTAAATCAGAAAGCACATCAAGACTTACTTTTACATACAAGAGTAACATACCTGACCCCAGGAGACACTTTGTGAGGTTAACCCAGAGCCCAGGGAGCAGGTTTAGTGTAAAGTGGCTGTGAGCTGATGCAGTTGTACTGGTTTTCACTGGAGATGATGGAAATTTGGAACAGCTGTTTGGTCTTCAGTGGACTAACACCAGTCACTACATAAACCAGTGGTCTGGCCCACCACGTTTGATCATTACAAGTCACCACTCAGATGGGAAATAGTCCTTAGGGAGTCCTCAGTGACACTCATCTCTAGACCAAGAACTAAGCAGATGCAGTCAGGAGTTGGCAACAACCAACCACTGAGAGAGGAAAGATCCTATACGTCTGTGCAGCACTAACCACCACTTACTGAAGAACTAGCCTCGAAGCAGTAAAATTAGCAGGAGAGCCAGTAATAAGTACCATAAGTACTGTAAGTACAGCAAGCTAGTTGAAAGTATTCTTAACCTCCCCTAACCCTGCCCCCACCTCTTCCCTCAATCATTATTTCAGGAGACATATTTTTGTATAATTATTTCATCATCTAAGAACAGGTGGCCAGATGGCCATATCTCTATGCAAGACTTCCATACATATTACTCCTCTGCTGACATTTTCTCACATACACACGCATGCACGGATGAGCAATTGCTCCCCTACATTCTCAAATGGAGAATAAAAGAGGCATAAATCTCAAAAAAACGAGTACACCAAAAAATTCAGCATCAGAAATTACAGCTGTTCATTTCTCTTCTCTGTTCAGAAAGACCCAGTTGTGGCTTATTGCAGATGTTATTGAAGTTGATGGACTTGCTTTTGATTTAGACTGGATACAAACACTCAGCAGGTGACCCACTGGAGTGCTGGACCTTTATTTCCCCGTGGAGAAAAACACAGCCAGTGACATTCAAGTAGAGCATGAAGACTGTGCTCCCCTCCCCACCAAGGATCTTCTGTCAAGTCCGTTTGTAGGCAACAACAGGAGAAAGAAGCAGTAACTCCACCAAAGCGTGGGCTAATGTTCCTCCCATCTGCTGGTCCCACGCTCATTCTGTTTTCACTTAGACCAAATCCTCTCAACACCTTCTGCTTTATCCTGCACTAAACTTGGGTGCCTCAAACACCAAGAATAATATCATTGATGTTTGAAAGGTCACTTTCAAGGCACATTTCCATATCTTTTAAGACCACTTCTCTTCCTCAGCCCTGTCTATAGTACTTTCTTGGAAGCCTGAAAATGAATGCCACATTTTCCACGTTGAATCTGTCCCCTCAACTGTGATCTACTTATTTATTGCAGGAAAAGCTTATGCAAACACTGCCACCATGCAAAAACACTCCCCAATTCATTCCTGTGGATTCATGTTAATATTCTCCATCTCCAGAGTCCGGAGTACCCTCTGCATTGAGGGCTGCACATTTCCATGCTGAGGTGCAATCCTTGCTGCCTCCACCTCTGCAGGTAAGAGAGGTAAAGGGATGCGCAGTCATGGAGAAGTTATAACACTGAGGCAAAAGCAGGTCCCACCACACCGCACTGCAGCCCCCGCGCAGGCTGCAAAGGCTGAGCAAGGCAGGAGCGAGGAACCACCAGGAGTGAGGAACCACTGCTGGAGCAGTGCAAAACAAACAAATCAGGCAAATCCAAATTAAGACTGGTTCAGTTGAGGTCTGGAGCCCAAAACTTTCACAGGGGAGGCTCATTGATCCAATGAACTGACTCACCTGCACTCAGCAGGTCAGCAGAGATGCCCGGTTTGGCAACTGCAGGAGGTAGGTAAAGGCTCTTGGCTTGAATCCAGCCACAAAAAATATTTCACACCCACACAGGGAAGATAAAAAGGAAAGGGCAGAAATGAACAAAGCCAAATAGCTTTCCTCAAGAAGCCCTCCAGAATTAAGAGCAGAAGGGAGCAGAGCTTCTGCCCTGATGGTCTCAACAGAGAAACACCACTGGCAGCACATGGTGTGAGCTAAAGGGCCACGCAGGTCCAGGGTACAGGGCAATGCTTCTGCCTGCAGTTAAAGAAGAGCTCTGAGGAACCACAGCACGATGTCAAGGATTATGATTCATCACATTAATTTTTCTTATATTCACTTGTCCTTACGTTGCCCTCGTGTACTACTTTGCCAACGGTAACACCAGCTCATGTTTAGGACTCATCCTTCTCCTTCGAGTCCCCAAATGCCATGTCTCCCTCAGTGCCAAAAAATGTGTGGGGAGAAGGAAAGAAGTCCTCTCTAACCACCAGATGACACAGTTTTATTCCTCCCTTTTTTTAGCCTCAGTCTCAGTTTAAGAAAAAAAAAACCCCAACGCAACACATACCAAAAACTCCCCCATGAAGAAGGCAAGCTTTGTTTCTGTAATTCTTAGCTCCTCTGCAAAAATTTTTGAGCTTGTGAAAACACCCATCAAAAACTTCAATAAATAGAAACTGCCTTTCACATCATTTCTGAAAACAGATGCTGGGCCAGCTCCGACCCTGGCGCAGCTGCTCTGGTTCAGGAGTCATGCTGGTGGGGTGTTTGCCCTCTGCAATCTGGGCTACATACGCTACCATACAGACTATCTGCCAAAGAGGAGCAAAAATCAAAGGAAGTCAAACAAATTGATGTGGAACTACAATATGAAGAACACCTATTTTTCTATATGCCCTATTATTTTTAAAGGGATGCTATCAGCTTTGTATTTTCAGACTCAAGTACATAGAAGGAAATTCTATCTCTATTAGGCACTCCAAACCCATGTTACCAAGAGGTAGTTTTTTAAAGCTGTTACTTCATAATTTCCTTTCCACACCCTTGTTCTCTATCTTCTCCTAGTTTTTCTTAAATTAATAGACTCCATTTTTGCAATGCCCCTAAGAGATTCGGAGCAACAGACAAGTACTTTTCATATAGAAAAATAATGACAGCTGATCCACGCAGCCTTAGGCCTTTGAAATGCATCTCTCTTGTGCAGAAAGGGGGCCTGAGCTAACCAGATAATTTCATAGCAAAAATGCAGAAAGTGCATCTATATCCAAGTACGACTACAAAGTTGGTACACTTGTTCTTCGTGCCAACTATTGTATGAACAACAGTTCCCAGATAAGGCACAAATAGAACGTTTCCAGTCAATAGCACCCCTTTAAGCCTGCCACCAAAATCTGAATTCAGATGACTTAAGATACCCAAGGAGCTGGTGGCTTAGATTTTCACACTTCCATAACATTAGGTGACTAACACAGCAAAATGCCAGCTGATGTGTGCAGAAGGGCTGCAGTTACCTGTGCTGGGGGAGAGCCTCACATGGGGGTCAGGACTCCACTGTGTGCTTTGCTCCTCTAACAACCACCCAGCCTCTACTCTGAGCCACCACGGTGTAAAGTCCCAAGCTGTTGCATGAAGTGATCAGCTTGACAGGGAGGGTTACTAGCGCAGCCCAGTGCAGGATGATGAGACTGGTCCACCCCAGGTCTGACTCTTAACTTGCTGCTCAGCTGGCAGCCAGCATGGCTTTATCTTCGTTTCTCTGTCTGGGAAGCAGGGTCTTCTAAACACTGTTTCCAGAGCTCTCGAGCCGTTTTAGAAAAAAAAAAAAAGGCAAGAAAAAAGTTGCAAGTTTGCTTTCTATTCCCCAGCAACCCCAAGCACAAGAGCTGAAAAGTCCTTGTCCTTCAGCTCTGGTTCAGCTTGTTTTCTTAAAGCAGAGAAAAAGTAAAACCAGGAAAAAAAGTACCTCCTCTTCTCCTTCTTTCTTGTAATTAAAGACAGCATCTGTATCTTTCTTCTAAAAGTCTCACAAGTAACTCAAACACATGAATCTGGAAGATTTCACAAAGTATTCAGTGGTCCAAGAACAGTTTTAATGATTTTAAAGATAAGAAATCTTGCAATACACCGATCAGCACACGCAAGGGAGAGGAAAGTAAAAGATTAGCATGACTCTGAATCTGCTGGTGGGGAAAAAAAAACCCCAAACTCAAGAAAAATCCAGCAAACCCTCAACTTAGAAAGCTCTTTCATCACACAGTGTAACTGAGAGCGACCCCCTCTCCCCCAGAAGAAGACAGGAGACCCAAGGCAGTCCCACCAGGGCTTTATACAGTCCATTCTCCAGCGCTCAGCCGGGAAGGAGAGACACAGACACAGAAACCCCCCCGGCACGGACAGCCCACCGCTGCCGCGCAGCAAGACCCGCGGCACAAAGCGACCGTACCGTCCCAAGCCCGGCGTCCGGCGTTGCTGAGAGCGGCGGCGACAGTCGGCGACAACCCTTTCTTCCCGACAGCGGTCTCCGGCCGGGGAAAGCAGCGGTGCCCGGGGCGCTCCTCCCGACGGGGGTAGGGTGGCGGGGGGAGCTCATGCCAGAGCGGGGAACCGCATTTCGGCGGGGATCACTGCGGGGAGAGGAGACGGCCGAGGGGAAAGGACGGCCGCGTTACCGGCGGATGTCACGGTGCGCCCACCCCTCCCGCGGGCTACTCACGCGCGGTGCGACCCAACTCCTCGGGGCTCTGTCCCGCGCCCCCTCGCTTCGCGGGGAGCAGGACGCAAAAGGAACAGGGATTTATGGGTGCGGGGTGCTT
>VZSC01017649.1:0-46897 GCA_013398225.1 Steatornis caripensis | reverse complement strand
GGCACCTTAAGCCTCCCGGGCGGCCGGCGCCTCGCCTCTCCCGGGGCCCCGGCGGGGCTGTGGCTGAAAGGGAGCGGCCCGACCCTCCGGGCCGCGGGGGCCTGTGCAGCCGCCAGCAAACGAGCGGGAAGGGCAGGAAAGTGGAGGAACCGCATCTCTGCGGGCGCTGCTGCTCGATGGACGGGGCAGCACCCGGAGGGCACGGCATTACAGAAACGCAGTTCGTGCCCCGTGAGCGTGGCACACGCTATGCCGTTAGGAACCAGCCGCTACATGTGTGCGCACACGTGTATATGTATTCATACTACATACAAGGAATCCTTATCGACTTGTATTGCAATAACAGAATGTGCATGTAGTGCACCAGGGCTCATCCTAGATGGGACTTCGGGGAACGCACGGGCAGCAGTTACTTTTCCTACCCCTCCTTTGTACCCTTGGCACTGGGAGACAGAACCGAAGCAGCGCTTCACACCTCTCCCGCAGGCTCCTTTGCCACCTCACACCTTCCCCTTGCAGCTGACGGGAGCAAAAGTCCTGCTTCCGCACATGTGCTCGTTTATTTACACACGCTGCCCTCACGGAGGGTGCAGGCGATAGCTATGAGGGAATAATCCATGCCAGTAAGGACTGGTTGGGCCGGCTGTGCCCTAGGTCTTACCTTGAGACCGTCTTGGGCACAAACCTGCAGGGTACTCAGGCATGTGCCAAGCACTCAGAGCATCTCACCGGGCTACATTTAGGCACCTGCTAATTTACCTTGCAGGGTCAGGGCCCACCTCCATGCTGGCTTGCAAAGCAGATGCATATATGACTCAAATTGGTTCTTGCAGACAAGCGAACTGCCCCAGCTCCCCTCCTGTGCCAAATTAGCATTACACACACCCCAGGACTCCCAGAAAACATCTACCCAAGGCAGTCTGGCACTGTGCTGTGGCCTGCACAAAACTAGAGCGAGCCTCCGTGCTGCCTTTCCCACATAAGGAAGAGGCAGAAAGGAGCACGCTGCCGTTTTACAAAAAAAGAGATACACTAGTCCCTGCCTCAAAATATGCGTTGATCCAGTGTCACAGAGGACGTGAGAGGGAGCAGACCTACAGAAGGCAGCTGCAGTGTGTCTGGCCACGGCACCCGTGCCAGCTCACCCTGCTAATTCTTCACTAGTCTCACCCCGTCTCGAGACAAGAGACATGTCCAGGAGAACCCCTGCAGGCTTTCCTGACCAAACTGCACGATGGAGGAGTTCTGTTCACATGAATTAACAGCTGGGGTTGCAAGATGCATTTGTCAACAGGAGTCACAGGTTTACATGTGAGTTTGGTGCAAAACTCAGCCCCTCTGTTGGCTGCAAATTTTCTTTCAGGGACAAAACGGTCTCCTCAGTTTCCTGAGGGCGGAATTTGTCAGCAGCTCTGCGCAGCACAGCGATGGAGGTGGCTGGCTATGAGGAATTTGTTTTTTTGCTATCAGCACATCTTGCCACGAGCAAGGGCAGCGCTGGTGAAGCTGCGGGTGAGCAGTACCAAAACACAGCAGGTCGTTTACACACCCTCGAAGGTGCGGAAATGTTGTCACTAAATGCTGGGCACACAGCGGGACTGGTGGGCCAAAGGTTTCAGGTTTAGATCTTTAAATCTGAGCATCCAGCTTTGTACTTGGGCATGTTAAACAGACTACCCTTCAGAGCAGGCACATGTATGCTTCTGTGGAGATAGCTGTATTTCCAAACCGAGCCAAATATTCAGATTCCCAAACCTGGAAATCTCTGATGCATTTCATACCAAAGTCAGTAACGTTTGAGCAGAAAAGCCCGTGGCCTGGCTCCTGCATGTCGGGTCTCTGGTGTATTCCTCAGCTCTCAATAGCTTTGCTGCCCATAAGAAATACTAATATTATGTAAGGAGGAAAGCCAAAAACTCCTCTTTCAATTGCAGCCAGTATCTGGAGCAGCATTAAATGTCTTGTAGTGCGTATTAGTTAACAACATTGCTAAAGGGGAATTGCTGCTGTGGTTGAGCGCTTACACAATACAACTCCTATTTAAGTGCATTTCTGTATCCTGCTGAGTCACCCCAAGGAGCCCTCAAACAAAACTTCAGGTTCAGTTTGACAGCGGAGGCAGTAGCATGAAGAGCCCCCTTTACCAGCCCTTGCTGGGGGAATGTGAGTGCAGGATGGGCAATGCTTCAAACTGTGGAACTTTATACAAAGCCAGAAGCAAAAAGTGCCTTAAGATTTCGGCCAACATTTCTCCCTATACAGCTTCAAGCACACGACATTTCCAGTCTGTTTCAACTTCACTTAATAGATTAAAGTGACCGTACAGTCTCTGAACTGCTCAGGTCAGACTACACTTCAGGCAAACTGTCTCTAAATAACAGAATGCATTATTTATACAGCATAATATTTCACTATTACGGCCAAATGAGCGTGGCTGTTTATTGTCCCATATTAAAGCTGAGCGGGTTAACGCAGCACGAGCCTCTTGGCTTGTTTCACTGGCAGCTGCCTTTAAAGCTGGCTGGGGACACTTCCCTTGCCTGCCCCTGGCACTCCGCATGTGAGCTGAGGTCTGCAGTGGGCGGCTGCAAGCACAGGGGCTCACACAGCACGGCAGCAAGGCAGGGACAGTTTGCACAAAACCCCCATTGTTTTCTCTGCAGGAACGGTGCAACTGGTAAGATTTTTGTCTGTAGAAGTTCCTGATGGTGCCACGTAGCCAGGGATAAGAGGTCACTGCAAAGGGTGGAGATGGGTTTTGCGGGCACTTGGTGGCCCTCCCATGAGCTAACCCAAGGCACTGCTGGCATTGCTGCCTGGAGGGCAGCTGGGTTGTGCTGGAGCAGGGAGCTGTACCCGACTGCACGCTGCAGAGATGTATGTACCATCCTGCACCGGATCAGAGCTCGCTAGAGTTGAGACCCATGCACCTGGCCTTTGTTGTTGAATTTGGAGAGCACGAGGAGACCAAAGCCCGAGCCCTGGCTGATGGCTCAGTCTCAAATGAGAGGCAAAGGAAAAAGTTGAGATGCTGCTATGATGTGCCAGATGGTTCCAGCTCTGCATGAAACCAACACAATAGCTTTGCTATCACTGTAAGTCCACTGGGTCGGAGGCAGCGGATCACTCCTTCAGGCTATGGACAAGGAATATTGCTATGCATCTCGGGACTAGGAACAATGAAGCTAAAAAAAAAGACAGCTTAAACAGCTGAGATTCATTTCATTGAACTGTGGTGCTTGGCACGGGCTGCGGTAATGCTGCTTAGCGGCAGAGGACATCTAGTGATACTCACGTGCAACTACATAAACCCGATAAAAAGTTCACATGTGGCTGTTAAGAGCCAGCGTGGCTAAAGATAGGATGTGGTGTGGCTGTAACAGCTGTAAGAGAGCTGGGCCAGGCTGACCACCCAGCACCCTCTATAAACAGGTCACGAAATAAAAAAAACCCTGAGAGGCTTTATGCATAGCAAACATACAGCAAGGGCATAGACAGAAAGCTCGGGGGAGCTGGCGGTACTGCTGCACCTTTTAACAAGGAGAAGTTACAGGGAAGTGTAGTGCTTTTATTTCTACAGCAAAGATCTTGTAAGCAGGGATACAAAGATTGAAATAAGTAGTTTTCTTTCAGGAGTCTTTGCTCTTATCTCAGTTTGCCTTTCATGTGACTCACCCTGGGCACACACTGCGAGCATCAACCTCAAGATCAAGATTTTTTTTTTCCTCCCCTAGTGCAAGAGGTCAGCCTTTTCTCCATACCCTTTTGCAGCATGCCGCTCTTTGTTTTAGGAAGGTTACCTAGAATACTTCCCCTCTTTGCGTTATTTATAACAGGGGATTCTCTGGAAATATTTTTCTATACATATTCCAGGCCTGAGATGAGGAATTTAGCTGTGTAAGAAAGATGCTGCCAATTTGGTTTCTAGAAACACAAGGATTGGCAGAGCTTTATAAAAGAACACACTTCCCTAAGGAAATAGACTCATTTTATCTGACATTTCCTTTGAATGCAATTATTCCCGTTAAGATCACCAGTAATTTAGGAGTAAGGGCTTTGCATTTGAGGCCTCAACATCTTGCACTTATTTCCATGTCAGATGCACTCAGTTTACAAACATTGAGGAAAAGTGAGACTTTATTACTCCTAATAAAGCTCAAGGAAAGTAAGTTTCTACTGGCCAGATTAGATCCTCGGGAATAGATGTGCAAACCTACAGTAGGCAAAAGTTTGTGGCTCAGCTGCCCAAGCTGGCTTCAGCTCAGCAAACAGGTCTGATACAGTACCTGAGTGGTACCTGGCTATTAAACGACAGCAGCAGATTGGAACTGGGAATAAACTCTGACCAGTGCAAGCAGAGAGTGACTACAGCATCAACGAGTAGCCAGGCAAGAGTTTTTCTCTTACAGAATAATTTTTCTGTGCTGAATTACATGTTGAAGGCCCAATCCTAGACACTCTTGCAATGAGAACTGAGTATGAATTTGGTATGCAGAGATATCTATGCAAAATGCAAAGAATGATGTTGAAAGGCCACAGGGACATGGGCAAAAGAACAGAGGAAGAGGCTGCGTTAGCTAAGATGATGCTGCAACAATTGTTGGTTCTTGCGTCCTTCACGCATTTATGTTATTTATCAATGGACTCTATATTTAGCAAACATAAGACCAGAGCGTGGAGCAGGCCCAGCTCCTTGCTGGTGAAGGGGCTCTCGGGAGGAGAGCTGGTGGCTAGCAGAGGCTGGCACAGGTCTGAGAGCTCCGCGGTAGCTGCTTGTACAAGGCAGGAGTCATTTCTCTGGCACACTGAGTCATTGTAGGAAGGAGACCGAATCTTACCCAATTTCTGAAAGCAGAACAGCTCTAAGCTTTCTTGTGATGAAACAAAAGCTGGCAGAGCACATGCTGTTATGTAGCAGGCAGGGAGGCCACTTGAGACGCGCTCAGGAGGTGTTGATATGAGCAGCAGTAAAGGACACTTCAGAGGCTGAAATCTGCTGGTGTTGAGCAGGGAAGGCACAGTGCAGCTGCTTCAGTACTGGAGAGCCGCAAATTAATGTACGATGTGAGTTTTAAGGCAGAGGAGATGAGGAAATCAATGACCCAGACAGAAGAGGAGATAGTGCCAGATGAAGCCCGATGACGACATTTCCAGGCAATTTGTTCACACTGCTGGGTGAGCTGCTTGTGGAGAGATGGAACAGATTACAGATGACTACATATACTTTGCCCAAGAGCAAGATTGTGAGATTCACAGTTGCAAGGACCTTGGTAGCTGTACTGCCTCCATGCAGAAATATTAATAACTGATTCTCTTAACTATCCAAGCATTACCTCCAGGTGATTTTAACATTTCTGGATGTAAAAAGGTAATTACTTTCCTCTTAGGGATTTCATGTGAGAGATGTACAATGTTACAGTCAGTTACATGTTCACTCACAATTTGGTGAAAAAGGCAAGCTCTCAGGGGAATTCGAACCTGAACGGACATATGTCAATCTGAACAAAACAAAACAAAATTTAGCCATGAAAATCTTATTGTAAGAAATATTGTAATTGCCATTTTACTGGAAGCAGAAGGACAAGGGTTTCTTATGTGGCACTGGCAGTCCAAAACCAGTGGACTAACCTGCAGAAATCTAACATCCAACAGGAAGAAAAACTAGCTAATCTATCTGGTTAATCTACCTAGTCAGGTAGATTCCTAGTTAGGAAGTCGGACACTCACCATGTGTCAAGAGCTAAGGCAACAGAATTAAGCACAGGAGAAAGATAAGTGGACCGGACACTGGCTGTGTGCTGTGAGACGTGAAGACAGAACGTGGCAAGTGGGAAGCAGGGTATATTGGCATTGCTTCAGTTTTAATGATCTCAGTCCCACACATACAAGAGAGCTTATCTTCTTGGAGTACTTGAGCTTTGGGCAGATCAGTTCAAGCACCACATCTGAGATGCAGCACTACAGCACTCTGGAGCATGCACATCAAGAAAAACTATGTGGGGAGAGCTGTAGCAGCAGCCGTTGGTGGTGGCTCTGTCTTTTTCTTCTCTAGGACCTCCCTGCAAGTCATTTATTGTTCCCTAGTCTCATTTCCACCATCTTATCCAGTGACCTTATGCATTTTTGGGGCTGCTTCAATAGGGTTAGAACATAGAAGAGTTGATCCCCCAAGAGAAGATGCAAGACAGGCTTGGCATGGAGACTAAGAAACACTAAAGCACAGGCCCAGGATTTCCCAGATCTCTGTCCTTGCACCTGGAGCTTATTTCTGCTTCTGCTGCAAACAGGCCACAGATGTATGTGCAGCAAGTCCTGTGCACGGTTGACTCTGCCCACGCACTCTGGCATCGGCAGGGCTAGTGTGCCCTGCCATTTACTGAGGATAATACCTTAATAAAGCAGTTGAGCAGGTAGTGGCTGTCAAACCTACATTGGGGCAGGGACCCTGCTCTTTACTTGGCCTTATTGGCTTGTATACAGAGCAGAATGCTGTAAACAGAGCTATAAATACTCCTGTGCCCACTGCATGCTCGAGGTCAGAGCAAATGAGCATAGCCAATTCCTTCTGGCTGTAAAAATAAGCTATGAATCAATGTATTCATTGCAGGCTGAGTATCCCTGGAATGAGGCTGATGGTGCTGCTCCAAAACATTGCCATTCTGGGCAAGAGCACTGTAGAGAACAAGGTACGTGGTAGTGAACAACACAGAAGAGGGCATGAAGCAGCCTGGTCCCTAAAATCCACCTCTGGCAAGAAGGTTCATTCGGCAGAACACCTGAATGCCAAACCTGGAAATACCTGTTGGCTCAAGGAAGTATTTATAACCCTCTGAATGGCACTGACCTGTCAGGTTGCATCTCAGATCTCTCTGCTGCACCTCAGCCTCCATGCTGTCCATGTGCAACTCACTTTATCAGTCCATAGCTGCGAAGCAGGACAGGCAAGAGGAATGGGAGCTGACCTGGAGGTGGAAAGCCAAACCTCAGCCCTAGGCAGGGCAGCACAAGCTCACTGCCAGCACATCAACTACCTACCCTGAAAGTCCAGAGAATGCAGTCAAGAAGGCAAGATGCATCCTACTCAATATTGCCAAGAAAAAACGCTAATACTCTTCAAACTCCTTCAAGCCCAAACTACCTACACTGGGAAAAGGCCTTGGATCCAAACATCTGCCAGAATTATATGGTGGCAGAGCCCAGCTTTAGATTAATCCTGCCTTTGCCGAGCACGTGAACGATGGTCCATCCTCCCTAGCTTCTTTGTGGGAAAGCCCTGTAGTTACACCCAGAAGTGATGCACCCTCTGAACCCACTTTGGGTGTCTCCTGCAGGAAGACGCTTCTCTGATTTCCGAAAGATGGTTTTATGTGGAAAGAACAACTGTCTCTAGTAAATTTTTGATGCTGCTGCCTGGAAGACTACGGTAGCCAATATTTTTGTAGAAAAGCATTTCAAAGAGACTCTTCCTCAGGTTCTTTTTCCAATTCATATTGCTCTTCTCCCCCTAATTACCAACTTTGCAAACATTTTTGTGGGTGAATAACATTTTTGGTCCACTGCCTGTTTCAATCAAGGAAAACCTTTCTATTGACTTCTGGGACAGTCAGGCCCAGCTATTAGTGAAACATAAAAGCATTCGAACCCCACACTACTGGGACTGTGTGTGTAAATGGCATTACTTCCCTTCTCCTGTGGCTGCTCATGAGATCAGGGCACAAAGGCAGCCTGTCTTATGGGAACCTTCCTTCCTTTAGAAGCCTATTTGCCTTTCTATCTCATAATGACAGTGAGAAATCCTTAAGGGTTTTCTAACTCCCATTCCCCAGCAGAGAGCCCCAGCAGGCAAAGGCTTTGTCAGGCAGCATATTAATGAAACAGAAAACATGACCTGAATTTTTATAGCTTATACTTAGCAGGTCATTTACTTGTCATGAAAAGGGACATTTTGCATTGGTTGCCAATAATAGCTTCAGAAAAGCCAGCACTTAGCTCTCATGTTTGATTCCCATGAGGAGGAAGGGGGAGAGGAGACCCAGAGCTGCTCCCTTTCCCCCACCCCATGCTGGGATATTCAAACTATGCAGAGCACTCTCCTAAAATTTAGTTGCAGGAATGGGAGTGCTTATGTGACCCTTGTAGTGAAGCCCACGTGTGCGGCCAAGCTGAGGCCCAGATCACAACCGTGAAGGGTTTCTCATCCTCACATCCCGCTCAGCAGCAGTCCAGCTGAGCCGCTCTTTGCAGAGCAGAGCCTGCCATTTTCCTGGCAGGCCTGCACTGTTCTGGCCGGTCAAGTTAGCTCCCCAGGTCAAGGCTGGGTCACCAGTCACTATTACAAAAGTGCCCTAGCTGTGGGGTGATTTTCACAAGGTAGATGGTCAGGCCTTCCTCTTTATGCAAGGGGATCAGTGAGGCATGCAAACATCCTCAGAGATAAGGAAGATGTTCTTAATCAGCCTCTGCATCTAAACTAGCACAGGTACCAGCTGCAAGACTGAATGGGGCACAAGAGCAGTCTAGGCCTGTAGCAAACCCAAATCGTTAGATGAAGTGCTGACAGGCACTTTCAGTCTCTACAGAAGGGACGCAAGGGCCCGTTTCTCTCCTCACCTCTCCATGACCATGTAAACTTCAAACAATAAAAGAGGTTGGGATCAACCTCCTTACAAGACCTTTGAGCATCTTTAGCAGCTCCTGTGCTGGCCGAGAGGTGAACAACTTTCTCGCTGATTCCAAGTACTGTATTTTCAGCTGTGCAATATTGTGTCTCATGGAGAAACCTTAAGTCTAAGACCAAAAAATGTTTGTGATTTCCTCTCTTTAAATGGGAAAAACTTCAGATTTTCATGGAAACATCTAGAGACAATATCACTGGTTTGTACAGACTGCTTTGCTTTCCACCCACTATCTCAGTGTTTTGGCTCAGCCTTGCACTTCCCGGTGTCCTGTTGCCATAAACCCGTCCAGCACCTCCTTCTTGATGCCTTCAATTAGCTGGGTCCCTTGCAAAAAGGCACACTAAATACTGATCAAGAAAAAGAAAGCAACACCAGCTCTCTCACGATTCCCTGTGCATATATCCGATACCTTCTCCCTATCCTTAGACCCCTTTCTGTGACACTACGGTGTGAATATTTGTGCATTGTGCAAAATGACAGGACTCCTGGGCAGGGTCACAGACTCCTGGAAAGATATGTCAGAAGGGACCTGTGAAGGTCTGTGGTCCAATCTCCTGCTCAAACTGGAAGTTGTTGCCAACACTAGACCAGCCAGCCACGATTTTGAGCCCAGGCAAAACTGTAGCGTGTTAATTACTACCTGCTGCACTCTCACGTGTATGAGCTATGTGACTGTTGTTCAATGGCAACAAAATTGCATCATGATATTACTCCGAGTCTTATTCTAGGTCTATTATTCTCAGTCTTGCTGTCATCTATACTATTCATGAACTAAGATCACATGACTTTTTTTCTGGCGAGCATATAAAAATAAAGGCTGGTGGTTTCATGGCCTCACCAATTTCTAGTACTGTAGTCCATCATGGATCAATGGGTCTGTTGTTGAATAGCCCTTTGCTCCAAAAGGAGCGAGGTGTCAGAAGGCTGTCCTCACTGAGAGGAAGATCCTGCCCTCAAGAGCTGAAGCAGACCAAGCATAGGTGAGGATGCATGACTACATGAGGTAGGAGCCAGCAGTGCTGACATGATGCTGCTGTAACTCGTGTAGGTCCACACGCCTCATCACGCATTTATGTCTTTAAGGGACAAATCCACGCATCTGCCAGGCTGTTATGACTGATTCCTTTCACACATGAGCCATCAAACTGCCAGACTTGCCCCTTGCAGGGTCTTTAAGACCCTGGTATGCAACTCCCTTCAACAGGGCAGGATCATTGAATTACTTAGTGCACTCAGTACAAGATATTTAATAAGAGCATGAAAAAGCTACCGAGAAACAGAGATCATGACCCTGTTTCTGCTAAACCAGTTTAATTTTAAAATAAAAAACTCTAAAGAAAAATTTGAAGGGACCTGTAAACACGGATAGCATGGCTCATCAGATTAATTACAGGACAGAGTGCATTTCAGATATTGATCTTGGTCTGGAAAGGATTTAATAAGATTAGTTAAGAGTTACTAGCACAAGATGGAGATATTAATCTAGTTCATAGCTTTGCTGAAGTCAGGGTACTTACACTAGACAGCAGTGTAGAAAGTGCAGCCTTTTGAAATCCCCAAGCAGAAACTACCATAAGCTTTACAAATATCAGTAAATCAAGCCTCAGAGGAACGGTTACCTCATTTCACGTACAGGAAATGGGAAAACAAAGGCTTTTTGTCCCACTGTTTTAAAGGTAGTTGATGAGAAACCTTCAAGCACAGCAAATTTCAGAAGGAGAAAACCTACTCACAGCTCAGTGAATCTGCCAGGCATTAGGTCAGGTCACAAACAATCTTATACTCCTTACTTGAAAAAGGACCATATTGAAATGGAAAATCACTAAAATTGCCGTCACGGTTGACGGCATACAAGTTAGCTTCTTTTTCACTGCTTCCTGAAAGGGGAGTTGGGTTTGGAATTGTTTCAAAGACAGACTAATGATTTCAGCCTGAAGAGTCACTTGTTGCCCAGCATCCAGGAACCATGTGGAGACCTTATCAGGGTGTTGCTTGGATTGTGCTACTCTTTACGTTTCTTCTGCTTGCTGCCAAATTCTGATAAAAGTGAACTATTTCTTTTCAGAGGGAAATCAATGATATGTTGCCTGAGTGAGCAAGGACTTGGCCTTCTCTCCACTTCCCCTTGCTCACCAGGCCTGGGTGGTTTTTATGGGAGGCCATGCATTTTTACAAATATCTATTTGCAAGAAGTAAAGCTGAGGGTCATGGGACTTTAGTGGAAGTCTTCTGATGACGTTCTCCTAACGCTGTAAGAACCTCTGTTTGACTACAGCTGCATGGACACATGCAAAGTAGCTTGCAGCGCCAAGGCTCCATCTCACCCTCAGCCACTCTGAAATTCATTTGGATAATGGGCGTTGCTTGCACGGGTCTTGATATCTGAGGACATAATCTTTTGAATTCTGTGACAGCTTGGGATCCAAGGAATAATCCAAAGCATGTCCTGAATGAGCACATGGAAGTTCTTTGCACTGATAAGAAGTTAATTTGATCTGAAGAGATGCTTCAGCATGCTCCAGAAATTCAGATTGCATGCTAATTCAACCCCTGGCTTCTTTTCTGTTGAGGGTGTGTGACCAAAATTTCAAATATCCCGTATAGGCCATGGTCCTTTAGAAAACAGAAGCTACCAGCTGATTTAAAAATCAGCTGTCAGGCAATGTCAGTTTTTACTCAGAACCCAGCCAAGATCCAAATCAGCAAGACTAGAAAAAAAAGGCTCTGAAGCGGGCTGCTAGCTGGGACCTATTCACTCCTCCTCAGCTGTGCAAAGATCATGAGCAGTTACACGATTTGAGAGCCTAAGCAGCATTTCTCAAGCAGAGAAGCCACAGAAAAGAGAAGTGTGAGTGGCATGACTCAAGACATTCTAGGAAATATCATAACAAGGTATGAGGAAAATTCAGTCACTTGCAGAAAGAAAATAATTTCTGGGTCACAGGGACCTAGTTCACCCATGTAGAAAGTGGTCTGGGCCATTTAGGAGAGATTTTCCTTTATTCTGACATTGGAGGATGACGTAAGCAACTGAGTGCATTGCATCATTTCCTAGAAGTAGAGATCCACTAACNGACCTAGTTCACCCATGTAGAAAGTGGTCTGGGCCATTTAGGAGAGATTTTCCTTTATTCTGACATTGGAGGATGACGTAAGCAACTGAGTGCATTGCATCATTTCCTAGAAGTAGAGGTCCACTAACAGGAGTGGGAAATCTAAGACTTAAGAGAAGAGGGCCTTGAGGTGTGATGGTATGCAGGTGTTGAGTTTTTAAATGTTGCAACTAAAAGAAAAACCTCTGAGGAAAGCAGCAAGTGACACAGCAGACTGAAAATAAAATCCTTGGAAGAGTACAGACTCAGGAACAGAATAAAGGGATTGAAGGAGCACTTTCTTTGGGAGGGAAGAAAAAAAAAAAGCCTGACAACTGTATTGGGGGAGAAAAGATCTGATAGTGTTCCTCTCAAGAGATTAAGCTAACAAGAGATTTAGATTTGAGAGGAAGAAAGATGATCCTCATTGCTTTCAGATTAAATACCTAACAGCGGCACTTCTGCCTGGAGTGCTTAAAATCTGTGGAAGTGCTCACATGTACCCTAAATCCACAGAAGTTGGATCTTGGAGGCTGAGACTGCAGAGGCTGGTTGAACACCAGCAGTCGGGTTCCCCCTCCTTCCACTCCCTTTTTCACGTTTGATGTAAAATCACTGTTTCCAGGATGTGTTCTTGGAAGCTCACAATCTGGTTTGGGGGGAAAACCTCCATCCATGATAAACTGTTTCCATGGGATTAAATATTGCAGTTTAATTTTTGTGCTAGGAACTTCTATAGAAAATTTACTTGCCAGTTTCCATGCCACTAAAAAGATAAGGAAAATATCACCATGACAGAGGTCAATTTACACTCCCTCCCTGTAGAAGATACTGGGTAGGGTAAAGTATGGCATATCAAGTTGTTTGATTCTGTATGACAAATCGAACATTTTCTCACTATGGAATAATCGCAATATACAAATGAATGAGAAATATCAAGAGATCAATTTGAACAGGTTCAAGTCTCCCAGTCTCTATTAGCATTCCAGAGGAGGCAACAGAAAACCCAACCCCCTAAACCCAATCTGTCTGGAGAGCAAGCTGGGAAAATAGGTAGTAGTGACATACCTAAACAAGGATTTCTCATTTGCTTCTGGTTGTATTAACGATAACTGGCCCCAACTAGAGTTCTGCAGCTATGCAAGATTCCCAGTGAAGGCACCAACAGTTTACTGGAGCAGGGAGGAAGGAAGCCTCTCAGTTGCACCTCTGATATCTGAAGTCACTCCACCTGTGCCTGGAAAGGCTAAAGCATCTTGACCATATCCTTTTATACTTGACGGGAAAGCTCCTAAGTTGTACGTAACTTAGCAGTATCGCTTCACTGATAAAAAAATATGTATTTGATGCAGTTTTTCCTCTGCTTACTAGATTACAAAAGCACTTATAGAAGCAGAGTGACCCACTTCAGTATAGACTACTTCCTCATATCTTGTGTGGCTTGGCAGGGCTTTGGTCCTGCTCCATATCTTCCTATTTGCATGAGTCTGAATTGACACTAGATCGTCACAGCTTGGGCATCTCATTCACATGTTCCCAATCTTGGTCACTGAAACCAGGTGTGGCGTAAACTCTCCTTTGCTCTTGTCTCCTCAGATGGGCCATCCGAGTAGAAGTCTAACTAGCATCCTACTGTCAGAGCAGTGTCCCCGTGTCCGCATGAGGAAGCACGGTGCCAGAGCAGGCACAAGCAGCACAGTAAGAATAAGCAACTGAGCCATGTAACGACCCAAAGCTGAACACTGACTTGGCACTGGTGACACCTTCGTCAAAGCAGCTCTGCAATGCAAGTGCTGTTGTTTGTGCCATTCATACCTGGATGGACCCTGATTAAAAATAATGATAGGAGACAGACACCATTAGACTATAATCAGGACCTGAAGGATTTGTCATAGTCCTGAAGCCAGTCAAACAGTGGTCAGAAAAGTTGGGTTACTTTCCTCCAGAAGTACTATTTTCTGTTGAGAAAGTGTGTGTGCACGTATTTTGGGGGGGAACCCTCAAAACAGGTTTCATGAATTCTCAGGCTTTCACTAAAGACCTCTAACCCCAATGTTTTCCAGGGTGAAAAAAACACAGAAGTTGATGACAACAAAATCTAAGGAGATCCTGCTGGCTTTCTCCTCTCTTCTACATTAAGAGTGGGAAAATAATGAAAGGTGCTTTCCAGACAGCTGTGATGGTGAGTAACCTGCAAAGGACATGGGGCTTTGAGAACACAGAAAAGACTTGTTATTCTGCCCTCTCCCTACATGTACCTGTCTGCAAAGCCAGGTGCAGTGTCTGTCCACCTTTTTGTTGTAAAATAACACCAGCCTTTAAGATACAGTAAGATGCTGGGTTTGGACATCAAAGAGTAAGCAAGCACTGCATCAGCTAATTTGGGCAGCAAGGAGAATGGATGGGGGGATCCTTGCTTCCAGATGTTTTGTTGTGTGCCAGCTCATTCACTTAGTAATTTATAATTTGTTGCTGTGAAGCAAGCCAGAGCTCCTGCCCATTACTGCTACATGAAGAGCAATGAGGAAAAGCTGCCTCTGTAGGCTGCCTGTGGCACAGACCTTCCCATTGCTGCTTCTAGAATTGGAGCGCATTTGCAACACACTACTTAAAGGCTGATTTTGACACCATCTTTCCTTCTAAAGAAGCTTTAAAGCCACTTATTTCTATTTAGCAAGTATCATTACTTCGGAGAAATTGAGTTCTCAAATTCAGTTTGTAAAATTAATCTCACCATTTCCCCCAATGCCTGTTACCAGCTGGAGCAAAATATCCACACTGTTTCCTTGATTAAAAGATTGTTGCAATCAGCAATGAATGAACAACTTCGTGAGGGTAAAATTGAAACGATCCCTGATGTGAGCACACAAGCTGTTACAAATTTTTCCATGCTGAGCTTTCAAAATAATTATAGGAACTCTGCATAATTCAGCTTGGGCTTTATTATATTCCACATCAAATCAACCCCAATAATGGTTATTTCTAAAATAGCAATATTCTTTCAGTACAACTCACCCAAATAGAATCAGTTCTCTCAGTGTGTTCTCTCTTCTATGAAGAAATATGGTGTGATTTATGGTTACACAGAAAATTGGCCCATTGATGCAGTCCTGTCACTGGTACCAAGAATGACAGGCTCTACTGTCAGATACTCACCTAGTTAAAGATAGCGGGTATTTCACACCTAAGACACTAGTGACAGCCTAAGCCTTCCAGCTGCTCTCAGACTACACCCTGGAGAAATAAATGCTTCTGTTTTTTCAGCTCTGGTCCTGATTTACTCACAAAGGCAGCTCTGCCAACTGGCTCCCAATAGCCACAAGCTGCACCCTAACAGTTCATAACAAAAAGGATCAGGCTAGAGGCCTGTGTCCTGAGATTCGGATGGACAAAGAAAAGGAATCAAGAATTATGTAGCAAGGAGAAAGGTCAAATTAAGCTGGATTTAAATAGACGTAAAATGTTGTCAGATACAATTGTACAAGTTAATGCTCAATTAGACAAAGGTTGGAGGCCCTAGAAAATAATTAGAAGACTTTGGACTGATGAGTAGTGAGTTGGGGGAACAGGAATGGGAGCTGAAGGAGGTAATCCTCTTATTACGCTACTAAGTTGTTGGTGGAATTACTGGGTGAAAGTCCAACTCATGAATTGATGCATTCAAGTATTCCCCATTAAGAGGAAACTTTGTCCCTCTGAGTTTACCCTAGCAGGGAATAGCAGTACTCGGACAACTTGCTGAAAACTAAAGCTGGAAAAGTTTCACAAAAGAAATAAGGCAACATATTCTAAACCAAAGTTGATGTTTATCATTGGAAGGGCTGGATTTTATCCCATTTGTACTTTTGCATGGAGACAACATGTCTTTGTATAAAGATCTGAAAAAAACCCACAGTTTTTGACCTTAAAATAGGGGAACTTGGTAAAATTAGGATCATCTGAAATACAATGTTGTTCCTTCATGAAAGACTTCAGTTTTGAAATAGATTTTTGTCTTCCACCAGCTACAGAAGTAAAGCTTTCAGGACTCTCCAGTCCCAAGGGCTGAAAAGAAATTTTCCCCACAACAATTAGTGTGCCAAACCCTGGGGCTGATCTGCAATATGGAGATCTGGTTAATCCCTTCTCTGTCCAGACTGGTGAAAACTTTTGGATCTCCTTTTTCGCATAATATGAATGCTACGAAGATGTTTCTTTAAGGTGGGCAGTAGATATCACACTGAAATTAACAAATCAGGAATAAATTAATTGATTACATTTAGTAAAATAATTCCCATTACTAAGAGACCCATTTCAGATTTGAGGAATCGGGCAAGGGGGAAACATGAAGAAATTCCTCTGCAATTCCACATGGTATTAAATGGCCTGTCATGTGCAGACAATCATAACACATGAGCCAGTGGGCATAGACCTTGTTCTTCCCAGCTTTAGACATCTAGGGAGTAACATCTTATTAATGACTGAGGTGACATTTAAAGGTAGATAGACTATAACTAGCTCAACTGAGACAGCTGAAAAAAACCAGACAGGTAGCTGCTTCTCCTGAAATAAACAGGGAACTACGTGAGGTTTCCCAATTGAACATTTAGTTATCAGTAAACATGTGAGGGGGGAATTGCCTTCAACATGAAGCACATGCTGATGTTTTACAGAATCAGGACCCAAAACGAGACTAATATGGTCTGTTCAGTAACTCATGAGCAGGTACGGTACAAAAGCTTTTGCACTTGCTTATCAACAACAGGACAGCTGTGCCCTTTGGATCAGGAGGGATTCCCAGGGATTTTCAGCTCTGTATCAGGCCCTACACGTTAGCGTTTGTCATGCTCTGCAGGCTTTAGAGGAGCTAAGCCAAGGCCCTAAATGTGGATTACACTGTCAACAAGTATGGGTCGCACCCTAAAGCCGTTCAAACCCAAACCCAACAGGCATGAGGAGAGATGCTGCCAACCTCAAGGTGCACGGCCACAGCCTGGAGAGGGCTTAATTTTGAAGATTAACCCCTTACCAAAACATGCAGATACNAAGCCAAGGCCCTAAATGTGGATTACACTGTCAACAAGTATGGGTCGCACCCTAAAGCCGTTCAAACCCAAACCCAACAGGCATGAGGAGAGATGCTGCCAACCTCAAGGTGCACGGCCACAGCCTGGAGAGGGCTTAATTTTGAAGATTAACCCCTTACCAAAACATGCGGATACTCAGGTCTCTTGCTTTTTAGCCTCTGTCCTTCCTGAAAGAAGAGCCCTCCCTTTTAATAGCTGCTCCAAAAAGCAAGCCAGTGAGGACACTAAGTGGAGAGCCGTATAACAACACCCTCCTGCCCGAAGCACCTCCCAGGTGCCAGCAGCTCCCCTGTTCAGCAGGAGGCCAGGTAGCAATACCTCGAGTCTGGTGGTCACTGGAGCTTCCTGGGGCCCAGACCAAATAGCAAAATGGTCACATGGGTGTTCACGCACGCAGCAGTACCAGCGCTGACCTCCAGACAAGCACATGAAGATTCTGCTCAAGTTCTGTAAGAATAAATGACTAAACTTGATCCCCTGGCCAGGTGGTGTAACCCTTGGCCTTCCGTGCTCCGAGCCTCATTTCTTCATGCTAGCTCAGTGCTCTGCCCACCTTAATATTTCAGTTTATTCAGTGTGATGTTGTAAGACACAGCACTGACTTTCACATCTCATTTGTGAGTGGTGAGGATCACTATGCTGCTATCAGGGGAAAGACTTTTTAGCAGCTTCTGGTGGTGGGACTATGAAAGGAGCTCGGCATCTGCATCACTTGGGAGAAAAAGATGCCTTATCATTCACAGGTTACCGGAACAGACAAGGTGACTTCCTAGGAGAACGTGGAGTAAGTTACTCTGAAAAAAAAAGATAGATATTATCTATAATGTTAGGTACCAGGAAGCTGAAACAATACCCTGATGTCTGAACATTTTTTAAATACCTTGTTGGAGTACCCCACAGAGTTATATATCACCTGTTTTTTTTATTCCTGTGATTTGGTTCCTTTGCCACACTGGCTGTTTTCACTGCAAGCTGTGACAACAACTTTTCTCTAACATGTCCTGTTGCCGTGGATCTGAGATAGCATAGGAGGTAGAATAACAACAGCCTCAGACTAAACCAAAGGTTTTTCTCCCATACAGTTTTTCCAAGGCTATTATGTTGGCAAGCTCTGCTAACCGCATTAAAATTAGGTTGCAAATGACATTTTTTTCAGCAAGAGATCTCTGTAGTGCATAGGGCACTTGCAACAATGCTACTAAAAATAAGAACGTATTCTGACAGAGCATTCAATTATTCATGTGTTCACAAGTACAGGACAGGCAGGCTCGCAGCCTTCAGAGCTGCCACCGTATCACCGGTACCGTCCGTCTCTGATGTCTGTCAGTGCAGCTCCTGCTGGCTGCACTGCACCCTTCTGCTAAGAAGGGGCCAAACCTTTATTTAACAAAAAGCTATGAAAGTCGAAGGAGGAAAACCCCAGGTTCTGAGAAAGCCACCTCAGCTACCAAAGGCTTCACAGCCTGCTCCTGTGGTTACTCAGGCTGTCACCGCCAACACCAGCTCCTTCCTCTCAGGGAGACGTATGTGAGGAGGCCAGCTCATGAAAAATTTACTCTGCAACACTGTCACATATTGTGCACTTTTCTATCCCAAGCTATAAAAAAAGCAGCATGCCTCCCTGCCTTCAGTTGAAGGAATGATTTTGCAGTTAGCTTGTTAACCTTTTATTTCCCACCCTCTACTTGAAGGTCAGTCCCTGGTGCTTTACCTTAATTCAGAAGGAACCCAAGTGTTTAAGGCAATTTGCAGTAGCAGGGCACTTCTGTTGGTGAACTTCTTTCGGAAATTACTGTAGGTAGGGATTTCTCTGAGCAGTGAAGCAGTGACAGGGACACTGAAAGTCTTTGACAGAAGCCTGGGGCATACCTAGGTCCTTTGGAGTGCATTTGGGAGAAGCAGAGGGAAGCTGGAGTTGATGTTCTCTCTTGGGCCTTTCTGAAATGCTGTTCATCCTGGGTTCATCTTACCATTAGTAGGATAAGGCACCAAAGTGTGTCATTCTGCATTTCCCTCTAAAAGTGAGATTAGTTGAAGGACCCAAGATCTGTACAGAGAATTGCTAGGTGGGGTGTGGCCAGGTCTCCTGAGTCCCACTAGATGAGCAGCACAAACCATCGGAGACAGAAAGTAGGCCGTTGTGGGTTGAAAGGCTGCAGTTTTCTATCTGAAGGCTTAATGATCATGCAGCAAGATGCAAGAGGAGGTTATAGACCATCGAGTGTTATCAAAGTAATTTTTATGGGAAGGAAGCTTACCTAAATTCTGCTCTGCCAATTTCTAATCTAGCTGGAACTTGCTATCCTAGTGTCTCAAGTCTCATCTTTGAATGGGGTAAAATGTTAATTAGTGACTGTATTAAGGAGCCTCAATGGAAAGGAAACTGCCAGATGCTGCAAGCATGCGGAGCAGAGAAGCCATCCCTGTCTGGGATACTTTGAATGAGAGCTACCCTGGTCAAGGACAAACTTGTTGTCCTGGTTTGACCCAATGCAGCATTCCCGCCCATACTCATCATGCTCCCTATAAAGCTGAGGAATCACAAGGGTTACTCCCTCTCCTTTTACGGCCAGGGGCCTGAGGGCACTGATGGGCTTTAACAGCCCTAAGCACCCTCACCTGGTGCTTCCACCCACACCCAGGGCCCAGGAGCCTATTTAAGACCAGTATGGGGCTGTTAGTAGAAGCCCTAGTGGTGTTGCAGGATACTGCTCTATGGCTCTGCCCAGCTCCTTGCTCAAGCATCAGAGGAGGACTCTGCCTGATTATTCTGCCTCTGATCCATGGATTCCTGAATCCATTTCCTGCCTGCTGCTGACTACCATCCGGGAATTTCCTGGGGTGTGCTCCACATCATCCGGATGATGTATTCATCATCAGGGAGAGGGGAGCTTGATACCAGTTTTGTACATATTCCATTATTATTCTTCCTCTTATTATAATACATTATTATTGTAGTTAGATTAAAGCTGTTTTAACTTTTCCAACCCATAAGTCTGTTTCCCTTTCCTCTTTCCCCCCTTTTGAGGAGGGAAAGTATTAACAAAGAGCATCTGTCATCCATTTAATAGCCAGCCTAGCTTTAAACTGTGACACTTGTATTACATGACTGCGCACTAATAAAGACCACCCATGTCTCTGGTGAAGTGTCTAACTTATAATGACAGCAAAGGATGAGAAGCACTACCCATTGTAAGATTAAAATGTAATCGCCCCCATTAACCATATACTAGTTAGTTTGTTGGTGCTGTGCCACTGAACGGTTCTGAAATTGCCAAAGAGAAACTGTGTGTCTGTAAAGTAGGAGCCAAGTTGTGAGCAAACATCCCCTTGCTATCTGAATCAACGTGGTACCGTCTTCCAGGTATGAGCTAGAAAGTCAAGAGAAATGCAACCTAATCCTGTTATATATTTAAAAGCTAAAAGTAAGACTGATGTGGTTCGTAGCACTCAAATTTGGTTGTATCTAGGAATTTGGCATTTTTCCCCTAACCAGTTTCTAACCAGTAGTTCATTAACTGTTTGGGGCTATCGTGCTAATTTACATGCAAATTTACACTTAAGTTACCACTTAAAATTATAGTGCTATTGCAGCTCTCTTGCTCTTGGACACCAACTAAAAGCAAAACTAAAAGGCTAAAGATCTTAAGACTGCTTGAAAAACTTTTTTTCCCCCTCCAGATAATATATAAAGCCTTTAAGATGGCCACAGCAAAACTTCCTGGTGGTTAGGATGGTGAAACAATAGATTCAGCTCCTACTTTGAACAGCGAAGTCTACAGTACAGATTAGAGCTGTCTGAACTCACTCAGTGGAGTTGCGCTCCGGAGGGATGGGCAGTGGGGTGAGTTGGGAGCTTAGGCGCCTCGATCGGATTTGCTGAAGTGAATCAACCATGTTTTGTGCTAAGGAATCTGCAATTCAAACAGGAAGGAAAATTCTCTTTCATCACAACCTTCAAAGTGGTTTCCAGTAGTCTCATTGACTGGCTTATCGATTCTGCCTTTTGTTCTCAGAGGTGGAAAAAAAAAGTCTGAGAGAGATGGTTTGCCTTAAGAAACAAAAGGCTGTACTGTGGGTCTCATTTAAATTCTCTGTGATTATTCATTATTTGGCAGCTTATTTCAAAGCATCTCGCCAGCTATTTTATATGCCTTCATTTTTAATGCTGACCACGATTATCCTGTAAGGTCCTGATCTCCTAACTCAAGCTTCACCCATGCAATAGAACTCAAAGGAGCCTTTCTGTGATTCTTAAAATGTTTTAATGGCAAACTCTGATGGGTGGCTGCAAGTACGGTGTACTTTATGCCAGCCCTTGCTGTATCCCACTACCCTTCATACCTTACTCAGATAAGCACAACAGCATCTCCTACCTCTTCCAGTATCTTCCTCATCTGGCCCAGACATTAGAATAGATTGTCTATGATTATCCCACTTGACCCAGAAGAGTAACATCATCTGTGGATTTTTTTCCTGCTGCTTTCAGAGCCAAAGGGAATTTCCACTTCGCTTATGCAGGAAGATGAGTATAAGGCTAAGTTTTCTATCCATCTGTTGCACACAGAATGGTGATACATTCAACAAGTGGCTGGGAGAAGTTTAAAGCAAGAAGAGATGGGGTTTTGGTCCAAACAATACCCGACGGCGTCACCTTCAGATCCCATTCAATGCTTATGAAAGCAATAGTAGAGAATGGACTTGGAAGTGCAAGGCGGGTCCTGAGAGGTACCTGTTCCCACTGTAACCCTCAATCATCTCTGATAGCGAAGTAGATTTAGTAAAACCATCAATACAGAGTAGTTTTGTGAATGACAGTTATAAATTTTGCTCAGTGGCAACTTAACTAGGATCCCTTATGACAACAACTCAAGTGTCTTCATATTCCTGTTCATTAATAAGATTTCAGCCTCCTATCCAATATAAACTTTCAATTAGGAACTGAATCTACCTTTTCAGCCTTGCAGTGACTAAAGTAGGTGTGTGAAAGTCCTAATTGCACACTTCTTTGGAAATTATAGGAGCCATCTGTAAGACTGACCCCTCAACCCTGTACCTGCGTTAAAAAACATTGTCTGACCAGGGCTTGAATTCAAGGTCTGTTCTAGTTGCAGCTGGTGACAGTCTAGTAAGTGAAGCAGCCAGAAGACCACCTTCTCTGGGAAGGGTGGGGACAGGTGTTTGTCAGGCTCGCACAGGTTGGAGATGACATCCTCTACTCCACTTAACTACTCCCACCCTGGGAGCAGCTCTGAGATTATCTAAGTCCCAAAACATTAAATTCAGGTTCCTAAATTTGGCAATATTGGATGTAACGCTAGAAAAAAAAGTAGTCAGGAAACTTTTTATCTACAATTATTTGATGGCAAGTTTAACTGTAAACTGGCAAGCCTCTGAACTGGCTATCGGTGCTGCAGGGCAGCATTCACAGCATGAAGCTGAGAGCGGAGCCTTGCCAAGTGCAGCAAGTAGGATGGGCAACAGCTCCAGTAATCGCTTTGCCTGCATTTATTAGAGTTTGGCACCACCTAACGTGCAAGTGCTTCAACTTCAAGCACTTTCACATGCAAGCTGGAGGGAAACAGCCTGGCTGGGGCTAGAGAAAGCCTGTGGCATCAGTAAGCATTAAAATTTAATCCCTTACCCACTCATTTCCTTACTCTTCTCTTACTAGGGGAGAAGAATTTAGGAAGAGGAACAGGCAGCTGTGTTGTGACACTGGGACAGTGGAGAGGCAGAAGTGCCAGGAGAGCAGGGGATCCAACCACACTGATGGTGACTGTCCACAGTTCAGACATACACAGAAAGGTCATTTTTCATTCAACTGATGGATACAGCTGGGAAGAGTTAGCAGCCTTCTCTTGATCATTTTCATCCTGGATATTTGACATTTGTAGGCTTAAACATGACAGATGGCCACTCCAGCCATTTCAGGGGCAGCAGCTGGCAAAGGGACCTGGAAAGGTTTTCGAGAATGTTCTGAGTCTGGGATCAGCTTGGACTCTCCAAAAGATGAAGGAGTTGCCTTAGAAACAGCTTTGCAGGGATTGAGAGATTAAAAAAGTACTTGCACTTCTAAATATAATTTGCAGTGATTTGCAACACCCTGCAGGAGCACCGGGCTAATTTCCAGAGTCCGCTTAGGAGAGGACTGTTTTAGCACAAGTAATTCAGTTGAGCTCTAGTGATATTTCTGTGTTTCTAACTTCTCTTTAGCCTCTGAAGAGCTATGCTTGGGAAAATATTTCTTTGGGGAAATCAAAATGAATAAGCCAATAGAACAACTGTCTCCCCCTTCCTCCATTTAAAAAAAAAATGCTATTACAATTAGGATACACGGACCACAAGGATAACTGATAACTTCAGAAAAACAAATTGAGACAATTAGAAAGGATTTGGGTTTCTGACACATTTACATGTAAATATGTAAGAGAAGAGAGGAACTCAAGTGCTGCCCGGGTTTGCCAAGCCTCTCTATACAGTATCTAGGGAGAGGTAAACACCTAAAGAGACACCCACAGCAGCCAGCTCTCCACCACCTCCTCTTATACAAAGCTCCCACCTGCAGATGAGTGTCTCACCACGCCTTTCTCACAGTGTACAGGCAACCAACTCTTTCTGTACCCATACTTTGAGCTGTTAGCTCTTTCTTGAAGCTTAGCACTTGGGTCATGTATGGTACAAACAAATATTTTGGCCTCTGGGCTGGCTAGAAGCCACCCTTGGCTACAGAAGCCATTATTTTTTTAACATACTGTATCTAAAAACTAAGCACCCCAAAGCTGCCATCTGCTTCTCCCCTGTGACTGGGAGAGGGCACAAAGCAGGCCAAGGCTGCTTCTCAAAAGACCCCACGAGGACTTATGCCGACATCAGGAAATAAGGCTTTAAGGTAAAAAAAANACCCCAAAGCTGCCATCTGCTTCTCCCCTGTGACTGGGAGAGGGCACAAAGTAGGCCAAGGCGACAGCTGCTTCTCAAAAGACCCCACAAGGACTTATGCCGACATCAGGAAATAAGGCTTTAAAGTAAAAAAAAACATCAGAGTGTCAAGAAAAAGATGAGACCGTGTCCTGTCCAGCCTATGCTGATTTTTTGGAACAACCCATTTAAAAGGCAAGCTTAGCGATATCTAGGCATGCTCTCAGTTTTACCCTGGGTAGGCATCCCTTAAGACACCAGGATGCTGTTTTCAGTCATAAAAGCCATGTTATGAAAGTGCACAAAGCTCAGTGTCTGCCCAGAGCCATTTATCTACTTGCTGCCATTTCATGCAGTCAGGAGCCTGGACAGCCCAGCACAACCCAGTGCATGTCTGGAGCATCTGGAGATGGTGTCCCAGCCAGAGCTAGGGATTTCCCAGCTCCCATTTAACAAATAATCTCCTTTAGGGTCCCCAAAGTGACTCAAGTAAACCTTGTTGTGATCATGAAATAGGCTCTGGGTTTAGCTGGGAGCTGAGCCAGAATAAATAATGGGGTTTCAAATAAATACAGAAAGTCTCAGCCATACCAGGGTCATTCTAAGTCAGCTTAACCGACAGACCCTGAATAACTCCCTTGAGAACCATCCTCCCTTGACCAAGTCTACTTGCCAACAAGGTGACTCAGACATAAAAAGGGTGCTTCGAAAGAATGGAAAACTAAGGGCTTACAGGGCTGGGACTGGCAGGTCTCCATTACCTGGTAAGATTCAACAACCCAAACCTGAGAGACTTTCCTCCCCAGCATCATTACATTTGGAGGCATCAGAAGCTTTAAAAGTAGATAACCTCCTAGAGTATATGCTGAATAAATAAAACATCTATCATGTTGGTGCTAACACTGAAGAATATATGGAGTTGTAACAAATGAAAGGAAAGTTTTGTCTTTGTTAAGTCCACAGTCAAGTGATTTTTAATAGTCAGAAATTAACTAACATCTCTAGAGATAATTATCTCAGTGTGCAGTTATGGTTCCCTGTATTCATGCCTCTCTAAAAAAATTTGCTCCAACCTAATAGTAGGATAATTCAGGAGTGCCTCAACAATTTAGATCTTGACAGCTCATGGTTTTCAGCTAGATTCTTATAAATATTTTTGTGTTTAGAGGGGCTAATCAGTTATGATTCATAGCAAGATTTTAAGCAACTTTTTGCAAACCACTTTCAGGGACAAGACTATTCTGATATGCAATGCTCTGGACCTTTTAAGTGATTGATTTTGGTCAAAGTACATGAGAAAAATCTCTGCGTCCATGTAGAGCTTGTCCTAACCGTAAGTAATTTTGTTAAGGGACTAGCTGTAACACACAGGGTAATGTTTCAGCATTTCTTGTTTATACCACAGAGAAAGCATTATGAAGTTTCAACCTGGACTGTTTTTTTTTTTCGTTGTAAAACAAAAGAACAAACTACAAGTGGTTCTATTTCATAAAAAACCTTTTAGCCTACATGCTTTTAAAAAGTT
The DNA here is from genome assembly GCA_013398225.1 of Steatornis caripensis. Lineage (NCBI taxonomy): Eukaryota > Metazoa > Chordata > Aves > Caprimulgiformes > Steatornithidae > Steatornis > Steatornis caripensis. The sequence continues at coordinate 21,615 of VZSC01017649.1, read as the reverse complement.
TTGTTGCCCATGAACAAAGCATTGCAATTTTATTAGTCTTTTTAATCAACTCTTTAACTATTATCCTTAAAAACCAGGACTGTGGAACACCACTCATCAAGTCAATACAGCCAGAACCAAATCAATTACTGGATTTATAATACAGTATTACAAAAGCAGTTAATAAAACTACCAGCCTGAACAACACTGGGAAAATTCAAGCAGCACAGGACCAGTTCTTACAAACATACCAGACCAGCTCAGAGCACATTCTGCTCACCAGCCTAAGACAGCAGGCAAGTCTTCCCATTCTTACCGCAGTTTCACTTTATGAAGCTTTTTAGTGAAGTATTAAACAAGCTGTCAAGAAGTACGTTAAAGCTAAGGTGTTACAGGGTACATTGATAGTCTGGCACAAGGTTTGCATACTAACTCTGCCTGCATTTCCCAGCTGGCAATCTCCAAACCAGCCTTGGTTCCAAGTTCGGTAAAATACCTCCATGTGTTGCTTTGCACATCGTTCCCCAATACACAGTCTGCAAATTTTCTTTATGTTACTATAAAATGGGGTACCCATCTTTGTGCAGAAGTGTGCGTGCTCCCTGCAGATCCCATTAGAAGCCTCCTTTTTTTTCCTCAACGATCGCAACCCCAAAAGCAATGCTGCAGCGATCAATACCTTTTGCTCCAACAGCATCCTCTGCAGCCCATAGCCTTCCAGCATGTTCTGCCAATGTCATCTCCCAACAAATCTAAAAACAGTAAGAGAAAACCAATAATAATAAGACAGGTAAAATCCGTGTACTAAGGTTTGCGATCATATAGCACACATCCAAGGCCTCAAATGTTTCTGTCTCCTACAGATGCACAGGACCATTTGCCTCCTAGAGCTTGTTTTCCCCCAACAATCTCCTTCCTGTGAGTCCTCCCTGTGTGTGACATGTTTTCCAAGAGTAACACAAGGTGAAGCTAGTGGAGATGTGGTGGGTTTAACAGACCGTGGACTTAATTAGTGTGGGATTACACAACTCCTGAAAATAATTTAATAAATGGCACAAATGAGAGGAACATTAGAGAGAAATGTAGGACCTCACTATATTGCTGCTTTGAAAAAAGAAAAAGGGAGGGGGATAGCGTAAGAGCAGGGTTAATATCTCCTTCCTCAGAGCATGTTGTCAGTTGTTCCTTCAGAATGAGACAGAGTACTGCAAAGCCCTAGTGTGAAGGGGATGCTCACGCCAGACGTACGACACCTGTACAAGAGCAGGTCTATCACTGTGTATCTTCTCTTGCAATTTAAATGTGCTTCAGACCAACTCCCCAAAAGTTTGAAAATCAAGTTTCTTCCAACACACAGAAACCAGGGTATTCTCCTTAAAGAAAAGAACTCGTGTGATCTTTTGTGTAAGGCTTTTAATCTCATATTGCATCAAAAGAGAGCCTGGAATGGAGATGAATCAAAGAGACGCTTCCCATTTATGCTATGGCTGTAGATGCAATTGGAGATGAAATTGTGCAGGCACAAAATTGTGCTCATCTTGGTCTCTGCAGAAGAGAATGTGATGTAAAACTAGGATAACAACCTTTAAGAACAGCCACTGTGAATGCAGTTCAGCTCAACTGATCCTTGAAAGATAAAAGTTTTTTTCTTCATAAACTATCAAATCAGAAGGACTTGAAACTTCAGAATAATCCTAAGGAAATTGCAGCAGCATGATGTAGAACACCATTGCCTTTAATAACAACTTGTTGGGTTTGTTTATTGCTGGCAGTGGCTGGAGACTGGGAATCTCTTTCATCATTCTCCAGGTCACTACAGCTTGGCTTGTAGGGAAAGAAACCTGCCCCTTGCTGCTCCTCTAGTCTGATGAGGTGGAAAGTGAGTGCTGATGGCTTTGGCCCTTCTTTCTGTGGCATTATGGCTAACATTACTGGTAACTGCTATAATTAGTATATTGGGCAGATGGAAAATCGTGCCAGAATAAAATGGCCCTAATACTGCCTTTGGTCAAACTTAGTGTCACTTCGATTTTGGGGGGCTGGAAGGTTTAACTGAAGGCAGAAGTTGGCTATGCCTCTGTATAAGCGTGTATTTTTCCCTTCCCATTTTTTCTTTTTTTTTTTTTTTTTTTTTTTTTTTTTGGCTTGTACTACCACCTTTAAAGGCACCAGTTCATCGAGAATTTTTTAATGTTAATTCTGTATTCAAAACTCCTAATTCCAGTAAAATGTAAACTTCCCCAGCTCAGGAAGATCACAGACTGAAATCCCATATAAACATAAGACATTGATAACTACAGGTCTTTTTCTTTTTTTTCTTTCTTTTTTTGATGCACTTCTCACATAGCACATTTTTTAAATTCTGATTTAGTGACTTCATTGCTGCACCTCTGGTAACAAGGCAGAAGTGCACTGTGCCAGGTGCTGTATAAAGAGAAAATAATTTCTAGTCTAAATAAGTAGGAAATGTAGTTTAGCTAAAATATTGCATCTTCCCTTTCCTGTTTGTTGTTGTAAGATGCTGGGAGTCAGCAGCAAAGCCTGAAGCAGCCCCAGAACCCTCCGCTCCCCCTCTGCCAACTGCTGCAGCAAATGCTCCTTTTGCCTGAAAGCGCTCTTGTCTTTCAGGGCTGCGTTTGCTCACTGCTCAGCAGGGCTGACGACAGTACATTTTATAGCGTAAACCAGAGGATTGTTCCGTGCTGAGTATTAGCATATGGCTTTTGACATCTGGTCCTCTAAGAGCGACAAACTGCCAATCAGGAGGCATATTGGGTACAAGCATATTTTTATCACTACCCTTACTAATCACCGAGATTAGTCCCTGCTTGGCAATTGTGACTGACGAACACACTGAACCTATTCAAATATCCTCATCCATATTCATTTCCATTTAAACAAATTAAATTCTCATGTAAAATAATCCTCAAATTCTCAAAAAAGCTGTTTGTTTTTCTACTTAGGTGGCATGAGTTCAAAGACATCCTGTTAAATATGCGTAATTTCTTAAGAGCAAAAATTACAGCTTTTAATGGTGTTTGCCTTCCACTTCGTAAAAATCTCTTTTAATGTCACCAGAGAACTTTGGAGCCTGGACAGAAATTTCCTTTTCCAGCCCAGGGGGGCAGAAATGTCATCATTTTCAGATTTGTCAAGACACATGGGCACACACAGTTTGAAAAACAAACTCTGAAATCCGGCAAGCATTTCTAAATGTCCTTCTATTAAAAAAAAAAAAAATCCCCAAAGCCTCAAACCTAAACCAACAAGCTGTAAACAAGGACCGGATAATCCATCCATCCTGAGTCTTTTGACTTTTGGGGAAGTAAACGGGTTTTTCAGAAAGTGACCTTCAGCAGCTACTAAGGAGGCTGTTTTTCAGTGGTTGTCTCTCAGAGGTGAGAGAGAAGTACATGAATTTTAAGCAGAGATTAATCTAATGAGCCGTTGTATTAATAATAAGGAAAAAATCTTCAGGCTAAACTGGATTGTTTCAGGGAGTCAAAGGCAGATGAAATTGAGAAGATGAAATAAAACCAAAAGTGAAAGGAAGATAGATTTGACTGAATTGCTAATTGGCATGGAAACCTTCGCCTGTCATCACTTGAAAAATAAAAAATAAATTGCCAGAGAACAGAGATGCTAAGAAAAACTTCATGGAGACAATTAGTATAGGAAGGAAGAGGTAAAACGAACCAAAAGGAATGGGTATGGCTATACAGAAATAACTTATTTTGGCTTGCGTATAGTATAGGCCTGTTCTTGCTGTTATGACTCAAAAACCTACGTTCAAAAGATTTGAATATTAATAAAGACTAATCAAAACTATGCAGAATGATTTAATACAGTTGGCTGCTTTTCCATGCTTCTGGTAATGTGTCACCTCTATTTCTGGTGCGTGGTTTTGTTTGTGCTCTTCATTTGAATACTTTTTTTTCTGAGTTGATTTCAAGATTTCCCTACTACTTACAGGCAATAGGTAATTTTGTTTTAAAACTGTGTTACTGACTTCACTGTAACAACTCACTCAGAAGATTATTCTTCATTAAGAACGTGAATATCTGTATTTGGCCTTATATTAAATAGTTTTATGGAACAAATTAATTGTTTGGAGGAGTTCTTTCTTTGCATAAGAATATAAATATTCCTGAGGAACAAGTATTGGAACATAGATTTTCAGGGTTTGTACTTTCTTTTAAAATAAACTGTAAAACAGAAATGATAACAGAATCCTCTAGATCAAAAAGACAACCCAGATACCATTCTAACAATTTTGGGGTGTTGTCAAGACCTTATAAGAATGCCTCAAGTTAGGAAATTGCAGCAGTATGAGAACCACCTGTGATGTTCGCTTTCTGTTTCTTTGTCTTTGCATTCATAGGGAAGAATAACATGTCATTTTGCAAGCAGCACATCAAAAGAAGATGGTGATTTTGTGGACTTATGTCTTCCAGCTGCCCTCCCAAGTGCATACTTTGATGTCTAATCAAGGATCAGTTTATGCTCCACTCTTTATTCTGGGTAAAAACACTAATAGATTCTCTCTGATCTTTTCTTATGTTTGCAAAATGTATGGGAATTTCAGGTCTTTGAAACTTCTACTGTGTCAAACAAATTCAAACAGAAGGAAAGAATGGTAGAGATATTTACATTCCTACAAAGTTTGCTTCTACAGAAAACCAGGATAAACTGTGCAGGTTCAAGCCTGTAAAACAGATTATTCTCTGGTGAAGTCTCCTGGAAAATGTAATACAATTTAGAACATATGTTAGAACACCATTAGACACATATTTGCTAGTCTTCAACCTCACTAATGTTACCATCACTTACAGAGTAAGAAGCACTAGATAAAATTTTCCAGAACTTAGCATGAGCCAGGAGCCAGAGTGCAGGAGACAACTGTGCAGAATATTGCCCTACATCCCTGAAATTGTCAACGGACCAGAAGAGGCTGCTCTCTGATAGTGGTAGCATATGCTTAAAAAACCAATACAATTTCCTTGTGTCTCTCCCAGATCCAGATGAAAACAGCAGCTCTGTAGAAGAAAAATTAATCTTCCCATTCAGGGTTTTTGCTGCCTCTGAGACAAGAGGCACAAGCGCTCCTTTCAGCAGATCCCGTCACCTTCTTCCCTGGCTACTTGCTGATTTCCCTGTAAGAGCTTTTAACGCGCTGGTCTACGGAAAGCTTTGCAGGCTGCGGCCACTCACAGAGATGAAGGCAGGCTTGAAGGCTGTATTTATGCATTATTAGCCATCGGGCAGGGCTGGGCTCAGCGCAGGTCCCCGGGACACGGAGGGGCTGGCAGTGTGGCAGCAGCACCGCGCGATGGCACGGCACGCACGCGAGTGTGGCTGCAGGCTCCTGCAGAGCAGCAAAGGCAAGGAAAACTGCTGGCTTCCTTCCCCTGCTTCAGCTGCAGAGTGCGTTAGGCTGCTGGGGGGATAAAGCTGATGAAAACCAGAAAGAAATTCAATCTTCCTAACTGGGAAAGGAAGAATACAACTAAGCGTGTTGGAGAGGTGAGGAGCATCTGCTGCTTCGTAGCACGTCACAAGCAACCAACAGGGATGTTCTGGATTTAAAAGTAGGACTCAAATCAGAAGTGGCAATTTTGTCCCCTCTTTCATAAGGACAGATCTTGGGAGGCTGAACTGATCCTTCCCTCCATCAGACCTCCTACCTGGGAGAGAATTTGCTGCCCAAATGGCTGTTGTTTGGTGGTTAAGGCAGGGAGTTTGATTGACAGCCAGCAGACTGATAGGCAGACAGATTAAAAGGCAGAGGGAAGAAGGGAGGAACGGTGGGTATTATGAATAGCCACTGGCTTTTAGCTTTCCAAGCTAGTGATTGGAAAATAACTAGCAAGAGATATGGAACATTCAACTGGGAAGTCTTGAAATGCTCTTACTTTTACTCAGGGATTTTTTTATTTTTACCTTGTGGAGAGCAGAGGTAGGGGGCATCTATCACCAACCAGATTTGCTTCTGGGCATAAGGCGACGACACAAGAAGAGTGATTTCACCTGCCTCTCCGCTAACACCGAGGTGACTGAATCATGTTCAGTTTTCCTGACTTCTTATAGACAAGATCTGCACATCAAAGATGGCCTTGCTGGCTAATTGTTAGCAAAATAACAATTGTTAAAGATGATCAAGGTGAAATATTTAATACTAAGTGAAAGGTAGGATTGTTTGTTCTGCCTAGTGTGACAATCCATTCCTGAAGCTTCTAAACATTTAATGAAGTGTCTTTTCTCCCCCTTCATGCTTTAATTTTTGTAAAGATCTCAGCTTCCAGCAGGGAGTGGAACCGGGAGAGGCAAAATCAATGGTTTTATGATAATCAAGCAGGTACAAGAGGTTGAGGCACATTCTGAAGGAAACTGGAGCTCTGATGACCCTACCTGCACCACACCTTGAGACTTCAGACACTCTTCGTAGCCCCTGAGAGAAGCCAGTGCTATTTTTGGTCCTGGTCCATGATCAGAGCACCACGAAGCCCAGTGTCACGGTCCCACCGTGACAAGGCAAGGGCTGCTGTTCATAGGGTGCATCAGTTTTCAAAGAGTGTAGTCTTACTTCTACGTCCCCGCAGGTTTACTGAAAGATCAGGTAAGAACAGCGTGCAATTTCTGCAAATGGCACTGCGATGGCAGGGAATTCAACTCTGTTGCTGCTGTTAATTTCAAAGCCTGTTCGTGTACCCAGCTCGCTGCTCTGCTACCACTTTTCCACATGTGAAGAGCCATGGTGCTGCATGCTCTCTCCCTGGGAAATGAGACTTGTTACTAGCAGTAACCTTTATCTCTGTGTGACATTTGAGCTGCCAGGAGAGAATGGCAACTCTTTCATTCCTGTGCTTGCACCTTCCTTTGGCAAAGTGTCAATCAAATGTGGCATGGGCTGCTTCTGCTGTGGTTCTGGCATGCTTCACAGGAGACACAGAATTGCAAGGTTTACAGGATGCTTTATCACTGCAGACAGTATTTTCCTACCCTACCTCCTGTATTCCTTTCCAGTTAGTATAAAAGGGAGCAGAAGCTCCTGTCTGCTTCTGCTGGGCATGTGACCGATCCTCTCACCTTGCTCTCCTTAAATTCTTCAGTGACCTTGATTTCACGCAGAAGATCACTAACGCTGTTATGTTTCCTGTTTCAGAGTTTGCCTGCCTATCTGTGTGAGGACTGAAAAGCTTTCAATCCTGTCTTTTCCTTTTTACTAAGCTTCAATTTATTGTTTTTTAAAAATAAAAGTCCCTTTAAAGTATTTTTTTAAAATATATAACAGGGAATATATAATCAGGTATTAGCAGGGGTCTAAACTTTGTCATCCAGGAAGTTCCTTTTACCCTCACATTTCCGTGCAGATGACAAATCTGTGTCAAGCTATATTGTAATTGGGCCTTCATCCTGAATCTGAAATTTGCTCCATCCAAAGTGCAATAAACTCTTTTTAAGTTCTTGAGCCCCTCACGTCGTACTCAATTTTTCATTCTATTGAAACGGATGAAAACTCTTCTAAATGACTTCAATTCTGCAAAGCCAGGCATGTCTGAAAGCTAACGTGGCTAGCTCAGATTCTGAAATGAGACAACATCCTAAAATTTTGGGTTGATAAGAAGGCTTTAAATAAAGTTACAGGAAATTGATAGCATGCTGCTTTCATACTGCATCTAATGTCTGTCTATATACAGTGTGAAAACTACGGCTGGTAGGAACGGCAGAGTCCAGCTGTGCAACTGGAGGCCCATCGCTGCGTGACGGATGGACACTTCAGGAGTTGCACTTCCAATGTTGCAGAACGTCTTGTGTGGGCTGTGAGATATGACTTTTAGGATTATGATGATCTTGCAAAAAAATAATCAGAACTTCTGTGAAAGATTTTGGTTGGTTCCCCCCCCACCCCCTGCCGCCTCCCCAGAAAGCCCTGAGAACAGTATTTCAATGGAGCTGGTAAAAATATACACATTCTGATTTGTCCTTTCTGACACATGTCACACTAGGGACCTGGCCCTGGAAATTATGTTTCAGTAAGAGATTTCACTCTTTCTTGAAGCTAAAATTCAAATGGAAGTAGCTGATACAACAAGTCTTCCTAAGCAAGTCTATAATGAGAGAAAAAGAGCGTTAGAGATCCAGCTCAGCCGGTACTACTCACGTTTTGGATTTTGAGTCTTGAAATATTTTGTTATTTTAAAGTTCTCACTCGTGAGCCAAACAGGCTTCAACTTCCACTTGTTTTTATAGTTCATTTTTCACAGTTGTAAATAGAAGCTGTAAGAATGTGACCAAATGCAACCTAAAAATTACAAGAAAAGCAAAATACAGATGGAATGAAGCCAGAAAGGATTGCTTTCAGAAACTACGTGTGTGATTTTTGTATGGCTGGAATTGGCAAAGCACCTTCAAATATGCAAATGCTGGCCAAGGCACTATGAACACATGCTCTTCAAATAGTCACGTCTTGGAGTGGAGATCCCTCAGGGACAGGCAAAGGAGAAGGAGCTTTCTGTTTGGAAGGGAAAAGCCCTAGCGGAAAGCTGATGTCTTGGCAAGCATGGGGCCAATCTAACCTGATTTCCACATCTCCAGAGGCCACCCAGGGATTTGCTTTGGCCCCACCAAGTGGGTTTTTCACTTTTACATCTCCAGCAACAGGACTGCAAGGACCACAAAGGTCCAGCTCAGTGCATTTCCCTCCCATTCACATGGGTAAAGGTTTCTTCTCTCCCTCTTTCTATGCCTCTCCCAGAACATACTCACTGGGATAAAATGAAACTAAATATGGTTACTGGGACTGCTGCTGTCTGACTAGAAAAGAAAATGCCAAACAGAGGAAATTCTTTCCTCTGTCCCAGACTACACTCACCATCACTTCTAGAAAGATTTGGTGGCATAGAAATAGCAAAGGAGAAACGAAATAACTACTTGTCACAGAAAGAACCCAAGAAGGGAGAATAATTTGGTCATCTCTTCAGGAGAAAAGGGTGCATTTCCTCTACAAGATCACCATGTTGATGGGTTAGAAAGGACTATCCGTTTTTTTGGCACCGTAGGCTGATTTTCTGTGTTAGCTCAACAGGAGGCCTGTCAGGAGAACTGTTAAGACAGACAGCAAATATACCTATCTTATTTTAAAATCTCATGAGTTTCAGGACCTGATTCATGATATGTTTGCCTCTGACATCTCTAGATCTGATCTCCTTCCTCTGCTTACTTTGAAAGTTCGGTGCCTGCAAGCTGGTCTCACACACCCTTAGTCTCTGTCTTTATGCTTCCTTTCCCTGCCATAAAGTTGTCTGCCCTAGTCCTGGAGACTGTAAGAGAGATGTGACAAAGGCCTGCAGTATCAGACATTACAGTTTAAAGAAGTAGATGTCACTGTTGCAGCACATGGCAATCGGGCACCCAAGGAGGGTGGTATACACATAGGGCTGAAAAAAGCCCTCAGTCACTGGTGCACATTGAATCTCTGGGGCATCACACCTGGAAGCCTTTCAGGCCATTGCTGTAACAATCTGCCTTCTTCGCACCCACTACATGGTGAAGTATATCTCAGCAGATCTTTGCTGGCAATGAATATTACCGTATTGTTTTGAGCCTCAGGCCAGTGCTGTAAAAGTCAATGTAAATATCTTCTTAGTTACCCCTCAAAGACTTTGGTAAAGCACTGCAATAATGAAGTTGCTCTCATTTGTAGCCTCTTCCCATAGAAATTCAGGCCAATGTACCAGCCTGCCGTAGAACAGAAATGTCACTGACACCTGGCAAAACTGATGAGCTCTTTAAGATTCTAAACCAATTTCAGGTCCTTCCATGCTGACCTTCATTGATATTCCCTCAGCCTGGCTCCCCCTTCCTTCTAAAAAAAGGAAAAATAATTTGGCTTAAGAGTTTGTAACACCTGGGTTTCTTGAGGGGTAAAAATATAATCCCTTCCTTTCAGCATAAGGGAAATACAGCAAGGTCAGAAAAGGCTGTCTCTGTAAGGGAAGGCCAGGAGATATGTGCTATCTTGTATTGCTGTGCTGACTTTTAGCTTCCTCTTGAATAATTCTGGGTTTCTTTAAGCTTCAGTGGTGGGATTTCTGTATTTATGATCCAATCAGTGACTATGACCCATTAAACTAATACCCAGCATTAGTCACTAGAATAAACCTGGGAAGTTAGCCACAGAGCTGTTTAAAGGGAACAGACGTAAAGGCTCAAACGAGTCACTACTCGGAGCTCTAAAGTCTTCCCCCCCCAATCCTGAATCCTACTGCCAGCTAATTATGTAAGGACAAAAATGTCTTATTTTGCAAAGCATGAGGAGTGGGGAAAGGCTTTAAGGCTGCCAGAAGGCATACCACATTGGAGATGCTTCAGGTTTTTGTTCTTAAAAGACAATTCAAACTAATTGACCTCAAGCTCGACACAGACATTTCGCACTTAACATTTAATAGCCTGGGACTGAAACACAGGAACTGTGTTTATCTAGGATCAGCTTATTTTGAAATGAGCAACTGATCTGTTTTTATGATGTGGGAATAGGAAAACCTCTAAGGCTGTTGCGCTTGGGGAAGATTTAGGTACCTCATACAGAAGGCTGGTATGTATTAATGTGAATAGATACTTATCAAGTATCTATACTTGTCAAGCCAGCAAAACTGGCTCTTTCATATAACTGGTTATTCCTGCTTTTAGCTGCAAAGATTTATTGGAAGACATATCTTTTTCAAAGTGTTTTAGATACTGCCAATTCTAATCCATGTCAGAAAACAGAACGGCAGATGTATGGAAAACAAAAAAATAGCATCAAAAGCAGAAAATACTATTAGTGTAACATTAAAGCTGTTGCTTTAAATTTTAAATGTGATGTATGTGCAAGTAGAATAGTTAAAAGTGTTATACAGTTAAGAAATATTGGGGTTTTTTAACATTTGGACAAAAAAGGAACAAAATTTTAATCATAAATAAAGTCTTCATCTTTCTGTAGTTCCACATAGAATTAACTCTATCATGTCAGACCTGCACAATACAGTATCTACTAAATATAACTATCTCAGTGCAGCCTAGAAATAGACTAATGCATTAGTCTGATAACCTCCTGTATGGAAATCCTAGTCCATAAATTTATCCAAGACAACCTGTAAGGAAACAGTAAGGTAAACTCCATGTGCATTGGAGACCCCTAAATCTGCTTGTTGGAAGCCTTCAAGTGGACATTGTTAGGCCAGACTTGACTCCCTGGTGACTAAGCCCTGTTTGGGATTTGGGCTTGGGGCCACCACTACTCAGGTGTCACCTCCATCACATGGAGGCTGGCGTGTAGCAACTGAAGCAGAAAAGTAGATATTTAATTCTATGTCGTTTCCCTTTCAGTTTCCAGTCCTTACTTTCTGATTCTTGGGCCCTTTTGCAATCAAATGCAAAACCTCTCAAAATGCTTCCAAAAGCCTTTTTTTTTTTGTTTAATTTACATTTCAAAAATTCATGGGAACGTGTTGACCTCACATAAAATTTGACAGTACTGGGAGATAAATTTGAAGAGGACTGTAAGTCCACAGAAGTTAGTAATGAGATGAATTAGTCCTAAATCTCTGACTGTGATGCTAAGATGTGCTTCATTAATGTTAATGACTGTGATTAATGGAGTTAACAAAGCTAATGAGGTTTATTTAGTTCAATGTATACAATACTATTTGCAGGCTTCCCAAACAGCAGCACGATGGTAATATCTAACAGCATTTGATATGTGCAAAGTGATTAAAAAAACATTGGAAATATTTTTTAAGAAAGAGAAGATTAATGGTCTAGTTTAAGTAAAAAAGAAGTAAATGAGAATAAGGAGCTGAGTAAATAATTCAGAATGAATAATTTATTTCATACATTTAGGCCTACTTTTTTTTTTTTTTGCTCATGGGATCCACGGAAGTTAAGAGATTTCCTCAAACCTATTTATCATACAAACTTGATAGCTTAAAGAAAGCCTATACAACAGCGGGACCAGGAGCATTGGAAACTCAGGCTTCATTGTGAAGGTATGAACGGCTGGGGAAGTCAGATGGTGTTGCTTCTGTTCTCTTGTTAGCTAAACAGACAAAGATTCCAGAACCAGTAATTCTTAACTTGGCAGATAAATGCCATGTAGTATCAGTATTTATTGTCAAGCTAAAAAAAACTCTGGCTGCGACTGAAGTCCACTGCTCCATGGTATTTGCAAATACATAAAAGAAATACTCAGTTTGTCCTCAGGGCTCTCTACACTGCTGTGGTCAATCCTAGGACACCATCAAATCCTATATCCTCGTCTGCTGAAATATATCCAGCAAATCCCTTTTCTCTCTAGCTCAATCTCTCTTTTGAATTCATGGTTCTGCTCAGTTGCTGCCTAATGTACATTGCAGCATATCTGGAGCTTTCCCTCATTCTTCAAGCCGCCAGCTCAAGCAGTCAACTGCCAGCAATGCTAAAACTTCCTGTTCTGATTTCTGTTTTACACCTCATTTTCTAAATCTGCTACAACTAAGTTAAATGATGTCTAGAAAAAAACCCAAATGAATGTGTGGACTGATCCTCTGAACTGATCCTTTAAGCCAACCTGAAATTCACTTACGCAGTACTTAAGGTGGAGAAAGAAAAAAAAAACCACACCCTAAAATCTCACAGAGAATAACCTCTAAATCAACTGTAAATACCAATACAAACTCTGAGAGTCTACAGGCTAAAGCACTAACCCTCTGCTTCAAGGTGACCACCCTAGTGATTATGGCAATTTTGTTGGATGAAATAAACTGTAGGAGCAAACTTTAGAAAAATGGTGACTGAGGCCTACATGAAGCTGAGCATTTTTATTTGCCAGTGATGTTAGTGAATGCTGATGCTCTCAGCATCTCTTGGGCACCAAGCTCAATAGATGTACAAACAGTGAAGATAAACAAGGAAGCTCCTGTAAATACTCATTCACACAAACCTGGGAAATTCACTTGTTAAAAGTGCATGTGGGCTTAAAATTGGACACATATGGCACGAGGATGTAAAAGATACACATGTACAGTGAAAGTGAGTAAGGGAAAAGGCATACTGCATTTGCTGTATGGACTACATTTGTAGCTGCAAATCACGATTATCAACAAATGCTGAAATGGTCTATTTGAGAAAAGGAACCAGAACAAATGCAAAACAAGAACAACAACAAAAAATCAAGGCTTAATTGCACCAAAATTTTTCTTGTTCCAGCTCAATCCATTGTAAACTATTGCCTTCCAAGCATATTAAAGCAGTCAGACATGTTTTGCTTTGATTTGAATCAAGCAACTGCCCTCATCTACCTGAGATGGGTACTTTCCTTATAAACCAGAACCCATTGAAACGAATGGGAGAATTCCCTTGGCTTCAAAGAAGATGGGGCTGATTGCCTGTTATTAAAGAAACTGCTTCATTTGGTCTGCACATCTAAGCCTACCCCATCTCTGCACTGTGGGAACATTGGTCAATTGACCTCAGATGCCAGGCTGCTTCTCTCCTTGAAAATGACATATCTTGGAAGAGATAGTACAAATCAATCATTTCTTCGGGTCTTGTCACAGACTTCTGAAATTGTCCTGGTAGCTGTCAGTTCCCCCTAATCCTACTAGTCCTTACCTAGAGCCCAATCAGCTTGAATAACAAAGGAGGTGTGAGAAATCTGTGCTGAATTTCCCCTTCCTATGGAAAACTGAGTTTTGAATCAAATTCAATCTTAGTGAAAAGTTTCTTTTTTGAGTAAAACCAAACGTTTTCCCATAAGAAAACTTTTGAATTTGTAATTTGAGGTAGCTTTCTTAGTAAACTAAGACATAATTAAAAATTTCAAAATCAAGAGTTTTCTTCTCAGGTTTCAATGAGATTGTTTTTCCTGCTTGATCAATTTCATAGGTTACCCAGGAACACGAATGATCTCAAGGAGCTCAGTGTCTACAAGGAGCTCTGCCACATACCTGTGAAAGTACAGGTGGGACTGATGTGCTGTACTGCTGAGAAGGAGCTTGTGTGGGCAGGGATGATCCAGCCTCCCAGATTGAAGCACCTATGTTTACTGTCTACATGCAAGTGTCTGAATGTGCACTAGGTGTCTGGTGCTCTCACTGCAGTCAATGGAAACAGGGTTCAAGTACCAAAATGTGTCTAAAGTGTAACTGGAAGTGCCCCAGTTTACCCCCCAGGTCTGCACGTGCCACTTCTGAAGGGTTTGGGTAGCCCTGTGTCCTGGGCTGTATCTGCCAGGCCCACATGGATGTCTCCGATATCCTGAAGCATTTCAAATAACCCAAGATGTTAGGGCTTTTGAACTCAGGCTGCAAGTAACCAGAGTGAAGATGCCAATAAAGTAGACATCCTGTATTACATAGATTGCTTCAGTTTGTAAGAATGCATAAAATAGATTAACGTTACCAAATGCAAAACGCGCCTCCATCCCCAGCTCCAGTCTGTGACTGTATATCTACACGGGATGGAAGGGAAGTGTTTGGGCAGATTGTATGACGAATCAGTGTTTCTAGAGGTTTGCTTTGAGGTTTCTGCAGTAATTAGGGATTGCACTGGCCCAGTCTATGATAAACCAATTGTAATATGGTGGTACAGAAAGACAGAGAAACAAAGCAGAGGGAAACTAAGATGCAATTTTCCTCTCTTTTTGGTCCCTTTGGGATGCATTCACTGTAATTCACTAAGAGCATTATTAGTTCTCTACCAGCCGGTGTTTCTGACACAGACTTGGACCACTGTGATGTCTTTTGCACTGTCCGGAGGCCCTGCCAAGCTCTGCAACCTGTTTACTTGCAAGGCATTTTTGAGGGTCCTTGGCCCTGCGCCCATACTCCCTTTAGAATTTCTCCAGCAAAAAGGCATTGGAGGTCTTTGTGAAAGGAACTGGTCAGAACAGGGCATGTTTAATAACATATTTCAGGAAAACAGGCTGAAGTTTTTAAAAAGCAATCCAAGATCTGATTGATTTAGCAGAGTCTATCAGTGATCTTCTGCCTTCCATGAATCTTTGCTAAGACAGGCCTCACACAATTTAAGGGACAGAGGCAGTAAGCAGCTCCTGAGATTAGTAATGAGAAAAATTTCTTAATCAGTATGTGCATTTTTTCTTTTTCTTTTCTTTTTTTCTAGGAGGCTGAAGCAGAACGAGGTCCCTGGTCTCTGCTGATGGCAAAGTCCTACAGCAAAATCCCCCACGCCACCCACAGTAAGACTTCCCACCTTATTTTCCCAGCAGGAAACCAGTTGCTCCCGGCACTGCCAGCCTGGTTGTTTTCATCGGTACTTGAATAAGGTTTAACACTGAAATGCAGCATTTTGTCTGGTGAAACATGCAGCAAAACCTTCTTGTGGGTTGTGCTGATGCCTCTCAAGGAATTTACATGAACTTAATCTCACTAAACTCTTACAAGGCCCTACAAGCTAAACCATAAGGGACTTCTCTTCTGGCAGTCTTTTATATTAAAAATACATCTTTACAGAAAGCCTTTCATTTGAATCCTTAATCATATGGATGGTCTGGCTTTTTACTTTTATGTTTTTAGGACTGTCAGTATAGCAGCTTCTTGTCTGTCCCTAACCTTGGGGACCATGCAGCTCAGCAGAGGCACGGTGCAGAAGGGCTCTAAAGTGCAGCCTGTGCATCTGTGTTGGCCTTGTTGGGAGGATGGGTTTCATGGCAATGGCAGCTGGTTGTAAAGAGTCAAAAGGACAGTGTGGGTTTCAGGAGGCAGGGAAAGCGCTAATGAGAGCCCATGAATCTCCCAACAACTTGAATTAGACTCTTGTTTGATGTCAAGTTTTAAGGTGGGGCTGGCTATTCAACAGGCAACAGATGTTATTAACCTTTTTCCTTCCCAGAAGGGGAAGGGAAAGAAACTGGAGAGATATCTATGTGTTGGAAAAATCAAAACAGCTTTAATGAAACAATAAAAAATTGATATTAATAATGGGAAATAATGAAATAAGTACAAAACCAATATCAAGCTCCCCCAATGGCAATGACATCACCCTGGATGCTGCAAGGCAGATCCTGGGAAAGTTCCAGACTGGAATCAGTGATAGATGGGAACTGGATTGGGATCAAAGGCAGAAGAACCGAGTTGTCCTCGGACACCTGCCATAGAAGAGAGCTTGATCCTCATGATCCCTCAGCTTTGTACTGGGTACAATGCATATGGGATGGAATACTTTGGTCAGTCTTGGGTCACCTGTCCTGTCTGCTTCTCCCTGCAGATGCAACTCTTTTACACCCTTTCACTTGCAGCATTTAAAGCTAGCAGAACTTAGCAGTAACCTTGGTTTCTATAGGAATACGTATAAACAAAACCTTTCTGCATACTATTTGTACTGTTACTCCAACAATAACTATAATCATTGAGCATTATCACTCCTAGTACAGACATTGTCTGAAAAACATGCACTTTCAGGAAGTGTAGGCACTTATAAGAGACTTAATCAAGAGGTAAAATTACTAAAAAGAAAACTAGTTTTGCCCTAGCCCAAACCAGGACATCCCATTATTTCTCTTCTATCACTTAACTAAACTTCTCTTCCGGCTATAGTTGAACAGAAAGAAAAAAGCTGTCTTCATATCTGTTGAAAAAGGGTTTTCTAACTGAATAGGAAAAATGGTGCCTTATGCTAAGTGAAGCCCTTCTGGCTGGGTACAAACTTTTGCTCATTTTGCAAAGGGAGAAATGAATTATCCAGGTGCATCTCAGTAGCACAAATCTTAAAAGATTTGGGACCTACTCCTACCTGAAGATTTTCCAAGGGACTCAGAAATAAGTCTCCTTTGTGATCCTTTTAGGTAAATACTCAGAATCGCACAGTCCACCGGACTACATCCAAACCTTATTAATTTGGCACTGTGGTTGTGGCTGATACATTTTGAGCCGGCTCTGATGATTGATGCCGAGCTTCTGAAAATTTGGCCTTCTGTGACTTGCCCAAGGTCACAGCTGAGGTCAGTGGCAGAGACGAGAAGCAGGCTTAGGTATGAAATAATTCGATCCTGGCTGTTAACCAAAAACTACATTCTCTTCATTAGGCACATAGCGCTGAGACCACAGGAGGCACCTAAGATAAAACCTGAAGCTAGAGATCCCTATTTGGATCTGGACATCTGTAATGGAAAATGAAATGGGCATACATATACAGAGTCTTCTGTTTCCTCTTAAGGTTTCAGCTGATTAAATGAAAGCAATGTGAGAAAACTTGCCGTAGGCCACAACGTCTTTTAGGTCTGTGGAAGGAAAAAACCCTTATAGCTTTTAATGAGTTCATGAGATTTTACCCTCTGTAACCACTAAATCCATCACTTTACAACAATGAGGATAATTTACGATTGCCTGAATTGTTTCTTTTATTTATGGGACATTTTTAGTATGGAATTTAATCAAAGAGATTAAATGTCATACTACCTATTACCTTGCTGTTAAGATATTAATCCTATAGAAAGACATATCAAACTCTGGATTAATCATAGAAGGAAAGTACGATGGCAATGCAATTGCTTTAGGATTCATGATTTTTTAACTTATTTAATCAGGGCAGAAGTTGAGATGTCACTGCCTCTTGTAACATACTTGTTGTTTTTCAGAATTAGGCATGGATATAACAATAAGTAGAGTTAGGCCTTCATTTAACAAAGTGCTTAGCATACACTTAACTTCAGTGTGCTTGCCTTGACTTCAGTGAGACTTATGCTGTGTTTAAGAACTGTATAAAGAAGGATTAAATCACTTGCTTAATTTTAAGCATCCACTTAACTGCCTTTTGGTAGGTAAGGCTTCAGTAAGCTAAGTTACATATGTGACAGGTTTGCCGTCTTCACAGTATAATTTCAAAGCTAAGAAAAGGGAAAAAAATATGTGCCTATATTGATATCAGACTTTCTGTACAAAATGGTTTCCCAAAGCCCTTTAAGAACCATAAACTGAACTACATTTCAGCAATTGATTTCAAAGCTTTTTCTACTGTAAGACCACAGCACTGAGAAGAAACATGATGAGAGAGAGCACAAAGACAGAAAGTTCAATATACACTTGGAGGAGCTATTGTAAATTGAGGGGGAAATCTGAGACTGCAGGAAGATGGGAACATGGTGTTAATTTGTAGTTTTAATCTATTGATGTGCTTTTAAAAAGACCTGGGTCAAGTTAGCACGCTGTTCTTGCAGCAGCTTTTTGCCATCACAGAAAGTAATGATCATCACTGTGTTATTAGAAATAAAAACTCATTGGTGACCTTATCTGAGATGCACTTGCATTACAAGTAGCACATTCTTTTTGCTGGGAAGCAAGTAAACACTATGTTGTCCAAACCATGCACAGGCAAGCCCATTTCATGAGCATTTGCTGTTTATTGCACTGGTTATGTACTTTCCAGATAGGTCTAGTTTTCAAGTACTAGGATCAGCCAACTTAGTGCAGTTTCCCACAGCTGGCCAGACATTTTCAGAAGTTATTGGGTAGGTCATAGTTTTTCACCAGGCCTTCCCTCAGTTCTACACTTTGCTTCTCCCCAGATAAGTCCTTTTCATCTGTGCTGACCTAGACTCAGGCAAATGTGGCCTCCCAGAGACCATGCACAAAGAGCTTTCAATAGCACCTTCAGAAAACAAGCCATCTAGCGCTGCCTGAAGTATAGCTTATGGATTAAAACTTTCCTGAAAGGATGGGTAACCAAAGTAAGCTTTGTGTGTAAATGGTGCTAAATAGCCAATTTGTTTTATAGGACAAGTCTGACAATGCCAGCCTAGAACTCTTCCCCTAGAAAAACCTCAGGAGCCCCTCTTCACTCCACAACACATAGGTAAATTGACCTTGTGCTGAGACCTAGTAGTTAACAGAGTCAGGGTATATTTTTTTAAGTGAAGGCCAAGAAGAATTACCAGTACCTACTCATGATACATATTTAGCGAATCTGCTGAACTTTCCAGGAAGCAGGTAAGATGATTTGAAAGGTTTTCAAAAGAAAACAAGACTGTGATATATCACATCTCTAAAGGCTTCTGTCACCATCTGCCAAATGGCTATCAACTGAGGATGACCTTGACATTGCCCTAGCCCCTCCTGACATCAGCTAGGTTGAACTTGACTGGGCTAGAGTCAAACAAGCAGTGAACAAGTGCTGTCTGCAGTTTCCCTTGTCTATCCCTGCATAGACTACAGAGAAAGGTTTTCTAGGACACAGCCCCAGCCACCGCCTGGCTTTACCTTGGCTTTCCAGCCTCATTAAAGCAAGGAGCATAGGGAATATCTTGCCATGTCATCCAGGAAATGCACAAAAAGCCTGAACAAAAAGCATCATCTGGCAACAATGAAATATTCAAACAGGTTTGCAGATGACAGTGTCTGTTTCTGACGGGAGAATATTGTTTGGGAGAAGTTATTTGCACAAGCCAGTGAATGATTGATGTGAGGCCAATGAAAGATTGATGTGTGAAAATGCAGAGCACATCTGCCCTAATTGAAAGTCCTGGGTTCCCCAGGACTGTAGGAGGGGAAAAAAATTCCTGCCTATGAGATTCGCCCTGTCATCTTGTCCTCCAGAAATTTTCTAATCACTCATCCTACCTCTTATATTCATACTGATAGCTCCTTGATGCCTCCAAGATTACCGTGGAGCGAGAAAGTGTGCATACATAGAGGACTTGATAAGAAGCCATGTTGGAAGCAGAGTAGTCATGGGAAAGGAGAGCGGCAAAGGGAGGGGAACTGATAAGGAAATCCAGGGCTTTTGGCTTGTCCTTTAGCATCCAGCTCCCTACACAATATAACAGATGTCATACAGATCCATTCTGGTGTTTTAGTTTATGATCAACTATTGGTTAGAGTCAGGAGAAACTCTTATTATACCCTCTTATGCTCCTTGCTTCCCCTGTACTTAATGCTTAAGAAGCTTCAAAAATTCTAAGAAATATCTTGAAAATCATGTCTGTGCATGATTTGCAATTCAGACATGCCAAAATTGCATCAGATAGGTTGATCCTATGAAATTCTTTGCAAGGCCAGAAAGATTTAATTCAGGGACTTAGCAAATAACAAAGGGCCCATCTGGGCTTCCTTTTGCAGATCAGAAGGCTTCAATATTTTTGAGGTTTAGTCGCACAGAGCTTGCAAGCTTCACAGTCAAATCTCACTGACAGCATAGCCAGAACATGGCCAATTGAATCCTTCTCTGAATAGCTGTGTTGCCTCCCACACACTGCCAAGTCATGCCCAGTACACACCTTCTGGTACACACTGACACATTAAACAATGGTATATTCTCCGTCTCCTTTTCTTACCACAGGCTGAACGTCTCCCTTCAGTCCTTCCACCTCCACTCACTGACGTCCCAAGAGACACCAACATCAGTGCCCTTTTCAGTGCACGCACTATCTAGCACCTTCAAGGCCAGGAGCACCATTAGGAAACACAAGTGAACCTGCCCAAAAGCATGAAGTGAAAAGCATTAACTCTCAGCCAGAGTTCACTGGTAGTTCACAGCATTCCTTGCAGTTAGGAGCTAATGAAAGGGTGGAGCATATTTAAAACATTTCAAATCTTGTTTTTTTCCTGCTAACTCTGCCAAGAGCTCTGGTATAGATCACCAGCAGCCAAATAGTTAATGATACTGCAATAAAGGGCACAAACTGAATTGCTAGAAAGCTTCAGTCTCACCCTGGAATTTATTTCTTTGCTAATATCATCAATATTGACCTTTCCTCAGCCACAGGATGGTAGATGGCAAGAGACATGGTTCTGAAGCCTGGAAGGGATCTATCCACTCGCAAAGAGGTCGTGCATGGAGACTGGTCTTCCCTCAACCTTGCAGACTTTAAGACAGACAGCAAAAAATATAAAGGCAGAAATAATGTTGTGCATGATTTTCTTTAAAATAGTCAGTAATCTCAAATAATTAGTTCTTCGAAAACTACTGGAGACTTTTCTGATATTTGATTTCCAGTAATGCCCGAGAGCTCTGTTTCAATCCTTTGTCCCCAGAGCAGACTCTGCACAAACACAGAAGAAAAAACTTCCTGGTCCCAATGATCTTTCACTGGACCAGCTCTGTCAGACTGGCTCCAAACTTTAACGTGAATCAATTTTTCCCCCAAATAAGCCCATACACAACACTCAGGCATTCAAAGCAAAATGTTTTTCTAATTATTAAATGCCTTATGGCAGCTCTTCATTTTTGTTCTGCTATCAAAGTAAAAATAAAGGGAGTGGAGGATCACAAGGGGACAGGAGAAGGCTTAAACATCTTTCATTTATCAGTTACATGCACATTATACTGTGATCCAGGGAAAATGTTTTGATTCAGGCAGATTAGGGTGNCCTTTGTCCCCAGAGCAGACTCTGCACAAACACAGAAGAAAAAACTTCCTGGTCCCAATGATCTTTCACTGGACCAGCTCTGTCAGACTGGCTCCAAACTTTAACGTGAATCAATTTTTCCCCCAAATAAGCCCATACACAACACTCAGGCATTCAAAGCAAAATGTTTTTCTAAGTATTAAATGCCTTATGGCAGCTCTTCATTTTTGTTCTGCTATCAAAGTAAAAATAAAGGGAGTGGAGGATCACAAGGGGACAGGAGAAGGCTTAAACATCTTTCATTTATCAGTTACAT
>VZSC01017647.1:0-12573 GCA_013398225.1 Steatornis caripensis | reverse complement strand
AATTTCCATTTAAAAAAAAAAAAAAAAAAAAAAGAAAAGAAAAAAAAAACCCGCTCAAGGAAAGCCAAGGGTTCGTGACACTTAGGGCTGTGCCACCGACTGTTACTTGAGGAATAAGTAAAAGCAAATCCCGCCTCCGTGATGTTGTTCTCCCCTCCCCGGTCCTGGAAAGCTGCTGGTTTTCACAGTTGCGTGTGGAGGGGTGGCTGTTGCTTTTTTTTTTCCACGCGAGCTGTCTTGGCCTCCGTCTCTTAATGTGCTAAGTGTTGTCAGAGCCAAGGGAGAGCCGCCCGTCCTCCGATTATTGTTAATTGAATGGATCGCTCATGCCAAGTCATCTCCAGTTCACTTGTAATAAACTTTGAATACTTGATGGGACTTTCTTTCTAAAAGCTGGGGGGAGCGGGGAGGGACAGGGACGTGCTGGCGTTTGGGTTTGCTTGGCACAGCCCCGGGGCAGGTTCTGCTGGTTGGTTTTTGTTGGCTTGTTTGGTTTTTTGGTTGGTTTTTTTTTGTTTTTTGTTTTTTTAATCATGAATTTCTCCCACATCTCGCAGGACGTTGCGGTGGGGCCTTTGCCTAGGAGCTAGAGGGCATTTCTAACAAATACCCTCCTTGTTACCAAATCCACCGGCTTTTTCCTCTTCCGATGAGAAGAAACCCGCAGTCCTTACCGTCCCTTTGGTCCGTGGCTCTGTCCCGAGCCGACCAGAGACGCTGCCCCTAAGATCCTGCTCCCTCCCGGGCTTTCTCCGTTACAAACCAGCTCTCGTCTGCGCCGCTTGGCCGTGTTACTGTCTCAGTGTTCGGTTCACCCGTGGAAGGATTTCCCTCTGCCCGTCGCATTAGCGGTTGTAGAGAGGGAAGGTTGAAGGGGATTGTACAAGACACTAACTTATTAAGAAAATCAGTTTCTCTTTTTTTAAAAAAATAAAGCGAATGATATATATATTATAGAGAACCTCGACTCGCGTCCGCCGGCTGGGGCGAACAGCAGACGGGACGTGTCACGGCGAGAGGATCCCAGATGCCACCAGCTCGTCTGTTCCCATCACGTTTCTCAACGCTGGGCACCTTTGATTAATTTTTAAGCCACGTGCTGTGAGGTTTCAATAAACTGATTTATTTTTTACCATTACCGAAACATTGGGGACTAGTGTTAAAAAGAAAAAAAAAAAAAAAAAACCCAAAAAAACCAAAACAACAACAAAAAGAAACCACAAAACAAAACGGTGCTGATTCTGGTGTGATTTTTGCTCACCACGTGAATATAAACTATCAATTGTATAAAAAGAACAAAGTGATTTTAGTATAAAAACGCAGGAAAAAAACACAAAACTTTTTTTAAATTGTTAGTATTGTAGTGTGAATAAATTTGCCATCACCTTTTGTGTGGTGGCTTGGCAGGTCATTATCTTAAATTTTTTTTTTTGCATATATCTTTAAATACTGTAATTAGTGCAGTAACAGTTTTTTTGTTCATCTCTTCTAGAACATTCATAATGCCGTCATGTTTATTATTATTATTTTTTTTCTGTTAATGTTTTTGACAGTTTTAAAGGAGCAGCCTTTTGGCTCTGATCATTTTCTTGTTCTGTTTTCAATGAAATCAATAAAAAAAAGAAAAAAAAAAAGTGCTTTAAAAGGAGTTTGGCCTTTTTGTGTGCCGGGCCGGTGGGGACGGCACCGTGCGGGGCTGGGGCGGAGGGGGCTGGCGCTGGCACCTCTCATCCTTGGGCCTTGAAATGAAAATTAAGAAAGGAAAAAAAAAACCAAAACCCCGCGTACTTTCAAGCAAGGAAAAAGAAGCCTGACTGTCTGCTTGCCTTTTGTTCTGGGGGGTTTGGGGGTTGGTTTTTACTTTTTGTAGAATCTTTCCGTCTTGAAGTCCTCCTGCTTGGGTGCCTGGCCTCTCGCTGCGGGCTTGGCAGTGCCGGTACCCACGGCCGCGCGGAGCTCAGCGCCCGTGCTGAGGGACTCGTGACGCGTCCCCATCACCTGCGTGGAGGCAATTAAATAAATTCAAAAGGCTGAGGAAAGGGGCGAGGGGGGGAATCTGCTTGCGAGCAAACCCCAGGGA
Organism: Steatornis caripensis; assembly: GCA_013398225.1. Lineage (NCBI taxonomy): Eukaryota > Metazoa > Chordata > Aves > Caprimulgiformes > Steatornithidae > Steatornis > Steatornis caripensis. Next base: position 10,493 of record VZSC01017647.1, on the reverse strand, counting down.
CGGTGCCTATCGCGGCAGGAGGTGGCGGGGAGGAACTGAAGGGCTCTGCTGGTTTCTGGCTGCCTTTGGGGGCTGCTGTGGGGTGCACGTGCTGGGGGAGCGGTGCCAGGGGGTCCCCCCGAGCCCCGGGGTGCGCGGTGGGGGCTGCCGAGGCTGCGTGACTCAGCACAGCCACCGCGCGCCCTCGCCCTCAACCCGCGTCGGGGAAATAAGCAACTCTGAGTCACCGCCAGTCGATAGCTCATAAAAATATTCATAATCGGTAGGAAAAGCCCGGCCCGGTGCCAGCTGGGAATGGGGGGAGCGGGGAGGGCTTCGGCCACGGCCTCGCACACTCGCCCACCTCTCGCCCACCTGGCAGGAGCCGTCGCCACCCGTAGAGCCCCGGAGATGCCCTCACCATCCTCACTCACAGGTCGGGCGCCTTGAGGGCAGCTGGTCGATGAAATACGGTGTCTTTCAGTTGGGTTTCTTTGATGAGAAGTGATGGGGGGGTTGCTGCTGGAATTGCAAAGGGTGCCCTTAGGAACAGCCAAAGCCGGCGGGGAAGGCGAGCGGGACCCTGGAGGACGCCCACGTGCCCTCGCACGTTGACACCATTTAACTACAGGCTAGCGCTAATGATAATAATATATTCCAATATTGTATAATTAAACATTATAATGAAAATAATACGCTTTAATTGAAAGGGAGAAGTGGAAAACCCCCAGAGGAATCTAATCTCTGAACTTTCCCGCAGTCAGTTGTTTTCCTGGGGTTGAGGCGGGAAACCCCCGCGGTTTTGGCGGCGCGTGGCGTCATGCGATGCCGGTCCTGGGTGCGCAGAGGATTTGCACCCGGCAGAGTGGGGTGGAGGTTGAACACCGCCGGCTTGCGCGGAGCCACCGGTAACCCCAGCACCGTTGGGTGATGCCTTTGCTTTTCTGTGCAGATAACTGCAAATTAAATATACACGTTTAATGCCCCGCCGCATTTCCACAGGTGAGGATGAGCCCGAAAAGCGCTGCCCATTTCCGTAGGAATTCCCACGAGGCCAGCGGGCCTGGGCTCGGCGGCTGCTCCAGGGACAGGCGAGGCGAGAGAGCCATCGCTGCCCCGCACTCTCCTGAAACAGCCGGCGTGGAGCCGGGGGCTCTGGGGTCGGGGTACGTGGGCAAAGCCTCCTCGGTCGCTCTGCTGACCCCGCTCCGTTGGGGGCAGCGGCTTGTTGGGATGCTTCATTTCAAAGGACGCAACAATGTTAATGGTAATATTTTGCCCTGAAGCTAAGCTGCTCTGTCAAACTGCTGGTGCTGAGCCTTCGCCGTGCACACCCTGGGCTGCCTGAGGAGGTGTCTGCAGCTCTGATTTTGCTTTTCTTTTAGGAGAGAGCTTTCTTTTCTTTTAACGCAGGAAGAGCATCTGCTCCGGGCTTTGCTCTGGAGCAGCTGGCAGTGACTTCGCTCGTGGCCGTTACCATCACGGGAGGATTTATTTTCCTTTTCGCCCACGGCCAACCGAGACGCGAGGCCTCGCAGCTGCCCTGCGCGGGGCCGGGAGCCTCCCCTCGGCTCCGCTGAAGACTCAAACAAACCTTCAAGCATTCATTTGCCTTTTCCCGAGGATTTGGGCACTTGCCGTGCGATGTTTTGGGACGTCCCCGTGGTCGCGCAGCCGCAGCGGGGCTGGATGCTGGATTTGGGTGCTAAGCCCAGGCAGGGCGTGAGGCTGAGCTGTGGGAGCATCTTACGCAGCCCGCGGCATCCCACCGTCGCCCACGCGGGCTGGGAGGAGGGTAGCTGGGCAAACCCCCTGATTTCACAGGGCTGGAGGAGACGCAGCTCTCCTTCGACGTGTGGGACATCCCCGCTCCCCTTCTTCCCGCTGGATCCTCCCAGTGAAGGCTGGGGATCCCCAGGCCGAGGTGGGGGTGCGCGGTGGGTCTGCACCGAGCTGGGTCCCGTGCACCGCGCTGGCTCTGCGCGACAGGGTGCAATGGCCCTTTTTGGGGTGCTGCGCCACACTCACACTGCAGGAGTGTGCTAATTCACTACAAGAGCGGGGCCAGGAAATTTGGGCTGTCTTATCCGGGGGCTGGGCTCTGGCGCTGAGCTGGGCTCCTTCATGCACGCCTCCCTCCTGCACCGTGCTCCCGCTGCACATCAGCCCCCCTATAGCTACAGGGGATCGTCGTACAGGTGACTGATCACCTGCTCCGGGGCAAGTGGACGAGACGTGGACGGATCAAATCCAGCCGCATGGGATTGCACAGCATTTCCCTGTGCGAAGCCTCGGTGCGCCCAGCGGGTCGCGGAGCTGCTGAACTCATGCTTGCTCGTCTCTCTGGGGGCTGCTGAGCACGAGCGGGTGTTGAAAGGCGCCCGAAAGGCAGCGTCCATCGCCCTGCAGCTGAACAGGCCCAGAGAAGCCATAAAATCACCCTGTGATACTGGAGCTGATCTGGCTTCTCCTCTTTATAGGCTCCGTCTCTCCCTTTGTCCCGCAGCGCTGCCCTCCCTCACTGAGGAAACGTGGGTGAGGGCGATGGTTATCCCACAGCCCAGGATCCGCAGGTAAGAATTATAAAATCTCTATAAATGTACGATTTCACCCCACGTCTCAATTCCTGAGTCTCTGCCAGAGCTGGAGGAAATATTAGTTTATCTCGCTGATAGCACAGAATAGTCCCTCGTCTGCCAAAAGAGCTCCCTTATCGCCCTTTTAATTTCCTTTCCAGTGCTACGGGGCAGGATGAAAAGCCACGGGTGCTATTGCTGCTGGCAGGGAAGGCCTCGATGATCCGGCTGCCCGCTATGAGAGCTTCGTGTGAGGCTGAGGTTCGAGCCGAAAGTCCGCAGATGGGATGGGAGCAGTGAAGCAGGCGAGGGGAGAGGTGTCGATGCCCAGGGAAGGTCGGGCTCAGCCCCCCGCCCTGCCCCATCCCGTCCCTTCCCTTCCCCGGGCGACAGCACTAACGGAGTAAATGCCCCAAAAAAGCAAATATTACTCAACGCTGCCTGCGAGCGGAGGTGCGATGCTGCTGTTTTAACTGGGAGGGGGAGGTTGAACAAGGTCAGCCTCACACCTGAGCTTTCCTGCTCGACTCTGCCTGTTAATTCCTGCTTAACCGAGGCAAAAGTCACGAAAGAGGACTCGGCACCTGACGACAGCGTTAAGAAACTGCTGGGGCTCCCACGTTGCCGGTGGTGCTGGGTGAAAGACACGTCGGGATGATGTCTTGCTGGATGTACCTGTGTGCTGGGCAAGGTGGCGGCGCCGGGCTGGGGGACAGCGGCGCGGTGCCAAGAGAAACCAGAGTCCCCAGCCCTGTGCCAAGGAGCGTGTGGCGCAATCTGCTGCTCGTGTGCAGGATGCGGATCACCCCGCCGAGACCTGGCCCCAGCTTCCCGGTGCCCTGTCCCAGCCTGGCGAGCCTCGCTCCTTGGAGAGCTCGGGCAGAGCCAAGCCCTTGGGTTACCTCTGCTCTTACCGCAGCATCAGAGGGACCTCAGCACCCCTCGCAGCAAGGAAATACCCCCGTGCCTCGACCATTTGCTTTTATAACGAATACGTGCCCCCCAACCCCTCTGGGATGAGTAGGGAAGTGGAAGGAAGGAAATTCAGGCAATAAGAGAGTCCCGACCACGTTAAACCCTGATCAGCACATGCTCAGCACTCGCAGAGGCGGCTGAAACACTTGGGGTTTGTTAAGCGGCTCTTCGCCATCCTTCCCCTCGGAGGCCTGAGGGGTTTTCAGCACCAAAGATGAAGGCCCTTGCCCCTGCCTAGACCTGCTGGGACCCGGGGGTTTGTGCCCCGGGGCTGTCCATGCTGTTCTCGAGCCATCACAGCCTGGTATTTGGCTGGGATTAAATTAATCATCACAGCAAACTTCCCCCGCTGACCTGGTAGGAGCAGGGCATCAGCACTGTAAGCCAAGACTTTGTTTAAATACTTGGAGCTCCGCTATCTAACAAGAATGACAGGAGATTACATTAGGAAAAGGGCCGGCTATTTTAAGAGGGATCCGTTTGCCAAACTTGCTGGCTGCAGAAGCCTTTAACACTGCTGCAGGAATAGAAGCGTTGGACACGTGTGGATCCTACGCGCCTGGTTAACCACTGAGGGTGCGTTGGCAAAAGGCGTAAAATGCCCCAAAGCCCGGGCAGAGCCGAGTGCGTTTTGGGCTGAGTTAATTTTAAGCAGGGGGCTGGGGAGCAGGGCAGGGACAGGGAGCTGTGGGGACACCAAAGGAAATACAGCTGCAGTTTGCATTTGGGATGTTTTTCCCTTCCTCGAGGAAAAGGGGAAAGGGTAAGTGTTACCGGCTGACCCTCTTTACAAATTAATTCCCACCCCACGCAGCTGCCGCCCTTCCTGGGATGCTTTAAAACACCGGTGCTGGGGAGGTGTGTGCTGGTGCTGGGTTAGTGGGGTGCTCTGTTGCTAAATAAGCTGGAGCAGAGGTAAGATGAAGCGTTGTGGTGTTGATAAGAAGGAAAAGATAAAGATTTTTGGGCTAGAAGCCCTCTCTGCTGGGGAGTTGCTCACTGCATCCCTCAGAGCCCGGGAAGAGCGGCGGCTGGAGCCCAGTGTGCTGGGGATGTCAAGCACCTGGTTATCGAGAGCTGCCCTGTCCTCTGGAGGAGCCTCCATCTGTGTTTTCAGAGTGAGGTTGATATAAATGGTGATGTATTTGTCTGTGATGTGTAATAAGTTCAAAAAAAAAATCAGCTATCCTCGTTTGAAAAGCAGAACAGCGTGCAAGAAATCGTGGAGGTTTTCCTTCCTTCTTTCAGAAAATACAGCGGCAATGACATCGCGGTGATGGGTAAACAATAAAAGCCTTCGATGTTGCTCCCTCGTACTGGATAAAGTACAAAGCCCCGCTGGTGCAGGGCTCAGGGTGGGCAGAAAATATTCCACCTGAGCAACAGTAATTAGTGCACTTGGCTTTAGCTTTGTTGTGCTATGTCAATGTAATTCTGAAGAGCAGATAAGCTTTACCCGGACATAAGGTGAATCTCCTTTTCTTCTGCCTCTGCTGGGAAGGGACCTTCTCTCTAGTTGTGCAGCTGTTGGAGGAAAATAGCTGGAGTAAGCTGCTCAGGAATTTGTGAACATCAAACATGACCCGCAACGTTAGCAAAGTGCAGGTATAAAGGAGTAAAAAAGGATCGGGGAGGATATTCTCATTTATATCGTGAACATCCCTTCAACACAGACTTGGGCTGGAAGAAGTTCAGGAACTTTTGTGGCACGAAAACGTTTTGTTTTGCTGATGGTCGTCTGTGTTTTCCCTCCTGCTGTGGCAGGGAGCTGCTTTTCTGCCCATGGAGCAAATCTCCTGGGAGCAGCCGCAGCTCTTCCGGGGAGCGTGGGCTGAGCTGGGTACCCGACGGGGCGCTGGAGCTGTAGACCTCGGGGTGGAGAAAGAGCAGGAGTTGACGACTCGGTGGGCGGATACGTGATGCTCAGCACCAGCCCTCAGCGTGTGCACAGGGCCTGGAGCGGGGAAGTGCCAAGCCGCTGGTTTTAAATGGGAGGCAAGAATGGGTTCAGGCAACTTTGTGCTGATGCACTTTGTGCCTAAGCTATCCCTGAGTTTCGTTTGGGTGTAAATCCTTTTCTTGAACTCAAATGTTGCCAGACTGCTCAGCTATGAGACATGAATGTGCCCTGCCCTGCCCCAGGGTGGGTTGCATTTGGTGGTGGACAAGCAATCCCTTGCCGTGCCTCTTACTCACCCCATATGAGGGCTCTGTAGGTTTTAAGGAGTTTGCACATTTTAAGCAGTGGCGTGGATCCTCCTACCCATCGCTCTAGACGCAGTGCGTCTTCACGGTAGCTGGAGGATACCTCTTTGTCTCGGTTTTCCATGAGTAAAATGGGAACAAAACTTCCCTGTGGCTCGCGTGGTGCTCTGCGCTCCTGGCTTGGCTACGGGCATTTGGAAACCTCACCCCAAGTCGCTAACGACTACTGAGGGCGCTGCTGTGCCCGTAGGGCCTGGGAGAGGACACCCTCCCGCTCTCATCTGAAGACAAACAGAACAGAAAGCCAGGGATTTGGGGCCAAACTTGTGAAGGCATCGGGGGAGATAAAGAAAGAGTCTGCTATAGTACTGGGTTTTTAAGAGGATCAAGCTGATTCTGTAAACCCAGCCTGGAAAACATTCTTGATTGTTTGGGCAGTTATATATTTTTAGGGGTGTGGGTTATTTTTTTTTGGCTGTGAAAGTACTATTGCAAACTTCATTAACCTATTGCAGAGAAGGGGGAAGAAAACGACCTGCAGACTTTCCACCCTTGCCCCCCCCTCCCGCAACGTGTCTGCTGGTGAAGGTGGCGTTAAACCCACAGGCTGGCCGTGCTCGGAGTTCGGTTGTCCTGCTGTGGAATCCGCGTTTCTCCGTGANTGCAAACTTCATTAACCTATTGCAGAGAAGGGGGAAGAAAACGACCTGCAGACTTTCCACCCTTGCCCCCCCCTCCCGCAACGTGTCTGCTGGTGAAGGTGGCGTTAAACCCACAGGCTGGCCGTGCTCGGAGTTCGGTTGTCCTGCTGCGGAATCCGCGTTTCTCCGTGAGAATCAGCAGCTTCCCATGCTGCTGTGCTGGGCAACCCCTGGGACACGGAGACCTCGTGTCCGTCTCTCCCATAGCAGGAGACCCAGCAGCTCGGTGTCTGCGATTACAGACAAGCCGCCTCCCCAAATACAGTGACTTCTGCTTCAGGGCACGATATTTTAAATGGTTTCTGTGTGCAAAGCATCAGCTTTATGCAGACCAATGCACCTTGCTTTCTGTGAGGGTTGTGTTTCTACGTGCCTGGAAGATGACCGTCCCTGCACCGTCGCTGGGGGCTGCTTGCCGGCATTGTGGCTCTGTTTCTTGGGAAAGTGCTTGCCAGCCCCTCTGCTGTCGCCTGAAGGTGCTGTTTGCTGCCTCTGCGCTTGCCTTATGTGTGGAATCCTCCCCCGGGTGTAAAACTGCACAGTTTTGGTGGTGCCCGGATCTCAAGGTCTACTGGCCTATGCAAATTCAGTGTTTTCCAGTTATTTGTAGTATCTCCATAATTCTTCCTAAAGTGCACGCAGAAAAAAGTCGGACAAGGGATGTGTGGCTTGGTTAAGCACAGATTTCCCTGGCCTTCGTTCCTGGGAAGGAAGAAGCAGCTGCCCAGGGCAATGAGCTGCCTGAGGGGAGCTCCTGGGGCTGAGCCTTCCTCGTGGCCGCCCTGCCTGTGCGATTCCGCTGTCGTCACTGCCCCGTGGACCTGGATCGAAGGCAACGTGCTCCTGCAGTGCCTGGCTCCTGGTGATGCTGGGCCAAGGACGGGGCGAGGAAAGGGGTCTCTGGGAGCTGCTGCTCCCTGAGCTGCGGGGGAGGCAATCAGCCGGACCTGAAACGTTACGTTTCTCCAGAAGAACAGTTTTGCCGCATATTGGATTCTGTTAAAGGAATTCAATTTAGAAAACATTATGCCAGGGAGAGGAGGAGAAGGGCAAAACATTATGGCTAAATAATTTCAATTAACCGTTCCAGACCTTTCTTGCTAATTCAGTTGAAATAAGTGCTGCCTGGTCTACAGATCTGCAGAACTGAGATCCCCTCGCAGCATCGGCGAATGCAGCTTCGGCGATGTCTACGGCGGCTCCTTCCAGCCGAGGGCTGGACCTAAGGACCTGTTGTTTTGATGTTACCGAGCCTTCTTTCTTGAAGCAAACCAGAGAAGGAAAAATCTGGACTGTGAAACAGAGCCCAGATACCTCTCATGCAGTCAGTCCTCGCTGCCACTTAACTTGGCACATATTACAATTTTCAAGCTAATTCTTAAATCAGTGTAAACATCCAAGTGCTGCCTAGAACCAGGCAAATTACCTAACTCAATTCTGCTTTGGAAAAACAACCCACATCCAAATGTGAAGCTTTACCAGAAGTCTTCGGCCATCAGCGATGCTTTAGAAAGCTATAGCAGGTATTCGTGCTAGAGAAAGTTAAATTCATGGTTCAGGTTATTGATTATTCTTCATTGACCTTTTAAGTGGTTGCCCTTGGTATGAAGAGCGTCAGGCTGCTTTCCTTACCCAGCTGCACTTCAGGCAAATTCCCGGATCTGGATGACGGAAGGAGTTACTCGCGGTTGTGAGTGCTAGAAATTCCTGGGATTTCGGCTCAAAAATCAAAGGGAGCTCAAACGCGTGGAGGTTGGGAAGAGCAGTAAAGCCCTGACCAACCTGCCTGGGCCTTATCCTCGCCGTACCTCCGCCAGCTCTAATTTCTGCAGGGAACTTCTTCCCTGCCCGCTCTCATTCCTTCGGTTCCCTTCTTTGCCATCCCAAAAAAAATGACACCGAAGAGTTGGAAAAACTTTTTTTTTTTTCCCAAATGTTCGTATTCCCTCCTCTAAATACATCTTTCCTCTGGTTGGTTGCCTTCCTTGTGCAAAGTCTTAATTTTGGTTATGAATTCTTTGGGTCAAAGACCGTGTGGTTGTGGAAGTTCATGAACTGTGTGGTTACTGATGCAAATCACCTCAGAGGATGCAGAGTAAGCCCTCGGCTCTTTCGGTGCCTTTCTTTTTCCAGTGCTGTGGAAAATGCTCTTTTTCTACTTGCTCTCCTCAATCTATCGCCTTTCTGCTCTTTGCCATTTTTCCATAGTTTTATTCTCGAACGCGACGTTTGTATTGCTCCTCTCGCTGGTGAAGCTTTCTCCTGTATCTGTTTATGTAGGAAGGGGGAGAAAAAAAACCAACCCAAAACCCAACCCTTTGGTTTTAATCTTAGGAGGAAAAGCAGCTCCTGCTCAGGGTGACCTGACCTTGTGCTGCTCAGATTTTGCTGGGGCTTGGTGTTTGAGGGCAAAGTGTTGCTACTCTTCTACAAAAAAAAAAAGAAAAGAAAAAAAAAGAAAAAGATCAATATGTGACATTAGCTCTAGGGATTTTGCTTCTCTGACCCCACGTTGGATGCGTGAGGCTACCCAGAAGATGGGTTTCTTTATGGGCTGTGCAGAGTTTTTTTCTTGCTTCTCTTTCAAAAGTAGCAGAGCTCTTGATGATGGTTCATGCATCTTCACTCTGCTGGAGGCGCGCGGGCCTGGAAGCTGTCAAGGAGTCCCTTTTATGAGCACTTTAAAGCAAAAAAAAAAGAAACCAACCAGAAACTGCTGCCTGAAGAGTAGATGGGACTAAGGAAGCTGGTTTATCTTTGCCGTTTGTATGTACACACGGTGGGGGTAAGGGGAGTCCTACAGGGTGTAGCAAACACACGTAGGGCAAAGCAGTTAATAGGATGAAAATGAAATCAATACTCAGGACTTCATTAAGAAGCTGTTTCTATTCACACCCCAGCAGAAAGGCCCCCAGAGCAGAGATGCCAAACACTTGCTGGACTGCAGTCGCGTGCGGGCTGCGTCCTGCAGGCCACTGACAACCCAGCAGCCTTATTAAATATTATTCTCGGCTGTGCCTTGAGCAGGTAACAAGAGGAGAAGGCAATGAGGGAAGAAGCAAGGATGCAGTCTAATGGTCCTCCAGCTTTGGGAGCTGCTGCCCAGAGCTGCCCAGATACCTGGTGTCAGTCTGTGCAACTCCCACGCGTGGTTTTTTTGCAGGCTTTGTGCAGGGAGAAGGTCATCTTCTGAGGGAGGAGAGGGTTTACAGAGCTCCAAGGTGGGATGAGGAGGCAACACCAAGAGCACATAACACTCCTCTTGGAAAGTATCGAGCTCTTTGGCTTTTATGGCAGTTGCAAAGCAAAATGAGCCTGATGTGTTTATTTCTCCGTGAAGTGAAAAACGCGGCCGTTCCCAAGAACTAATCCTTTATTAAACTGCCCGAAATAGGAACAGTAATGATCTCACTAAAGAGAAATATTCTAAACAGTTAACTGGGCTGCTCAGTTATTGTGCGTTATCGAATGTTTTAGGACTAAAGCAAGCAACCAATTTATGATTAAAATATTGAAATTCTGTCCTGGTTGTGCGTAACACGAACGAGCTGCTCGGAAAGGCTGGGAAACAGATGAAGACCATGTCCGGCAGCGTGAGCGTGGTGCTGGACCTGATGTTTGCAGGCTGACTTGGCAGGGGACGCGGCTGGAGCTGGGAGTAGACTGAAGAGAAGATCAGAGCCGCATGCAGCTACCCTGCGGGCCTGTTCCTCCGTCCTGGCAGGGAGGTGAGACCTCAAAGTGGGCAACATAGTTGTGCTCCTTTCAGATTTTTTCTTCCCACACAGTGTAAAGCAGTCGCAGCGAGGCTTGCTGATTTATACGTGGTTTGTTTCGCTTGTAACTTTTCCCCCATGCGTGCCCTTTGCTGCTGTTGGCATCTGAGCAGAAAGCCGGGCTTTTATGTGCACGCCTCCAGGCTCTGCTTCCTTTCTACAAGGTGTACTGTTCTTCTGCATGGTTTTTTGGCTGTAAGTGTCAGCCTGTGTGGTCGTGGCTACCTGCTCAAGTGATGTAGTCCGCTCTTCCTCTGCAGAAATGGCTGGTGGCCCTGTCC
>VZSC01017646.1:12177-90341 GCA_013398225.1 Steatornis caripensis | reverse complement strand
CGTGACTTTTTCCACATATTTACCATAACGTTAAATAAAACAGNAAGAGCCTCGTGGTTCCAGCTGGCTGACAAATATCCGGGGAGCTAAGCTTTTTGGGATATTTAGGGATTTCTACAGGAGAAATAGGAGACGAAAGGTTAAATGTATGGCAGCAATGAGGTAGGGTGGAACAATGCCGTGACAGTTTAGCCTTGAAAATGGGAGCGCTCCGTGACTTTTTCCACATATTTACCATAACGTTAAAAAAAAACCCCAAACCAAAAAAAAGCGATTGCTAATTGTAGCATCTTACTCTTGTCAGTTCCATTTCTGGTCGTGGTTTTCAGAGCATCCTATAAAGGAAATGCAACTTCTTTGTTTTACAGCTGGGGGCACTACCGAGTTAAGGAGAACCCTTTCAACAGCGACAAGGGCTGTGGGTTTATAGTAACAGCTGTTTCTGCATTGATGCGAAGGCAGCAGGGCTGAGGCCAGCACTTCAGACTGTCCGAGACCTCCCTACAGATTGATTCAGGTCCCCTCATGGCGCTTACCGGGTGGGAAATGAAACGTGCTTTTTTTGTTACCCTAGAGGGCCTAAGGGAGGGCGCTGGAGAGAGTTGAGGTCAGTTGTAGGCTTCTCGGTCTTGTGGACGGTGCGGTAGCGTTCACTGAGCGCCTGTAACTGGGTCCGGTGCGGTCTGGGAACTCCTGGGAGCTTCTGTTAAAGATTGCCGTCCTTGGGTGAAACTCAACCCGGAGAAACGTGGACAGAAAGAGGTAGAATAGGTTCATATGCTTAAAATGCAGTGGTGATTTTTTTTTTTTTGGGTGGGGGGGTGTTTCACTCCTTGGGTTTACTAAAGCAACAGAGTTTTTTGGGAAATTTTTGTTGGTTTTTTTTTCCTTTTTGTGGTGCTCTGAGGCACGTCTTCATATGTTGGAGCTAGTTTGTTTCCCCTCTCCGCTCTTGTGCCATGTATCCTTGCACTGCTGTGGCAGAAGATATTGAAACAAGCAGGCGGGAGCCACCACAGGCGTGTTGAGGCGAGCTTGGACTCGGAAAGCACTAGTAAGGTTTTATCGCTCTGTGCGGTGAGTTACATGTGGGGCTCTAGAAAGTGAAGGTAGATAAATTATGTGCTAGCCTTTAAAATTAAAATAAGTAATAAGTGTCCTATGAAAATGAAGACAGCTGGTCTCAGTTCCCAAGTTCCCAGGCTTCCTGCAGTGGTACCATTTCTAGGCCCCCAAAACAGCCTCTGGTTATTTATCAGAAGTTTTTTGAGCGGTAAGTAGTGTTACAAGCTCTTCAGTACATACCCAGATACAGCGAAGTGTATCAAGTACGCCATTTCAGCCTGAAGTCTGACTCGCCTGCAGTTTGCTGGTTTCCAGGAGACCCCGTAATGTTTTCTTAGTACACTTCAATGTGGGAATGTGTTTCAAATAGCGATTCAGAACATAAACCTGTTGGCTGCCGTCATAAATGCACACAAAAGACTTTTTTGACTTTTCCTATTGCGTACCTAACAAACCAACAGAGAGAAGATATGCCCTTATGAAACTGTGGGGTGGGTTTCTTTTTCTTTGCTTGACAGTGCCACCTGTGTATTACTACTAGAGCTATAAATAGTTCTGTATGGTTTTGGGGGTTGCACTTGGGTTCTAGGACCATTTACGCTGCTTGCTGAGGAGACCAGCCTACCTAAAGAAAACGCTGCCTATTTGGAGAACTAAAACTGCTGCCAAGCAGTGCTTACGTTGCAGGATTCCGTCTGTGCTTAGTGAGATGCTTGCATGGTTTCTGTGCTTCTCTGTTCAGTATGTGATACCTAGAACTTGCTCCTCCTTTTGTGACGAAGGCAGTGCAAGCCATGGGACTTGCTTCAAGGTCACACAAGTTGGACTAATAGAAATGAGAGGAGGGGAGTCACCGTACGACTGCCCATCCTCCTTCGAATGGCACCCCGTGGCAATCGCAGCTTGGGTCTCTCTCAGCCAATGAGCGGTTTAATTAAATCCTTGGGATTCCTTGCAAAAGACCGGTGAACGTAAGACTAAGTTTTCTCAGTCCGTCCAGATGAGGTTCTATAAGGCTTCGTGCTCTGCCTCAAAAATCACTGCACGCGTGTGACAGCGTTGTCTGGATGAGATGATCTGCCGTGGCGGTCCTCAGCCCAACGGGAGTCAGCGCTGCGTGGTGAGGTTACCTGTTCGGAGCTAGAGTTCAGGGTTACTGCACAAATGGGGATGAAAAAGAAAAGGATCTAAAAAAACTTCTCAGAAGCTGAATTAGTGTGATCTTGACAAAGCTTTTTGTAGTACTTGGCCCTAGCATTATCCGCAGCAAGGCCCAGCCCTTTAATTAAAGCNTAGAGTTCAGGGTTACTGCACAAATGGGGATGAAAAAGAAAAGGATCTAAAAAAACTTTTCAGAAGCTGAATTAGTGTGATCTTGACAAAGCTTTTTGTAGTACTTGGCCCTAGCATTATCCGCAGCAAGGCCCAGCCCTTTATTTAAAGCTTAGCAGCACTTGTGCCTGTCACAGTGACAGGGATATGACATCTAGGAGAGGTACCGAACAGTGTTGGTGCTCTCAGCTGATGTTGCTGGTGGGACCTTTGCTGGTACGTCTGCATCCTTAGAAATCAGCTTCTGCCAGAAGATTGTTTTCTGTTTGTCTTTTTTTGGATATGTAGCCAGCCTATCCTATTTGTAAAAAAAAACCAAAACAAACCCCAACCACGATAACAAAAAACCCTAATAAAACCCAAGCAAACACCCACCACCCAACACCAAAACCGCAAAAGCAGAACAAAACTGATCAAAGAAAACCCACCAGAAAAACCGAACGCAACAAAACCCAAATAAACAAAGCAGCAAAAAAGCAGGGTAAAATGTCTCCTCCTTTCCTCACCTAGAGTGGGAGGAGGAGGTGGATTAAAAAACATCCAGGCTTGACAGCTGCACTTCACCGCGCCTGGAAAAAAAATCTCTCAGCTGTGCTTGGTGACGCAGTGTGGCTCGGTTAGCTGGCGTTCCGATTTCCTCTCCGTTTGATACCGCCTTTTGCAGGTCACCCGTGAGTCAAGTCGGTCTGGGAGGTTAATTCTCTAGAACAGGCCTGTCACGACAGAAGCGTTGCGTATATTTGCTTATTAACGAGTTTCAGTCAAAAACTCGATCCAGAAAAGTTTGTGTAAGAAATCAGATGGATGAGGTAGAAGACAGCTTCAAAAAACGAGCCCGGGCTGCAGGGTAAGGTGACAACGTGCTACCGATGGGTTTCGGCAGTACGGGTGGATCCTCTGTGTTCTCAGAAATGAGAATTCACTTGAAATCCAATGCAGGTCCTAGGATCAGATGAACTTGGCAGGCAGACAGGTCTCGACGACTTTACACAGGTGTGTGTTTACCCTGTCTAGCCCTCACCTATACTCTGGTATGCATTCAATATTACTTGTTTATTCAAGGTGATAAAGGGCTCTGTGGATATCATAGTTTGTATTTACAAAAGCCTTGGGAAATTATGCAATGCTTGGGAACTCCTTTTTGCGTCCCAGAGCAAGTATCTCAGTTACCGTGTGAATGAATACCTGGAGGCTGATCTTTTGGGAGAGGCTTGGGGTGACGGGGCAGGGAGGAAGACTTAGGGCTACCGTGACGTATATGAACACATAGATACTCCGTAAGCTTGGATTTGCTTTTCGTGGTGATCAGAACAAGTTACAGTTCAGTTCTCGCGGGCACCGGTACCCGCAGCAGAAGTGTTTAGGCACTGGAAATAATTAGGTGGGATCTGTTGGTGGAAATTAGGGATGTTATTAAGCTAAAGATTTATCCTTCCTTCCCCTGTTCCGCTGGCTGGGGCAGACGGGGAAACAGTTTCTACAAAAAAAGAATAAAAAAGAAAACAACCAACCAAGAAACTCGATCCTCCTGTTCTCAGTCGTGTGACAGCTACAACCAGAACAGCAGATGAAATTCGTGCCTAGTAGAATCACACTTTTTTCTGCACTGAGTATTGGCTGTGAAGGCAGTTAGATGGCTGGGCCTTTCTGGCTTTGAAACCTGTATTGCTGAAGGTGTCTAAAAGCACCGCTTACAGCTTGCCGCTTCAGAGCCGTTCAACGCGACCGCTGTAGCCAACTCGGAAAAAGTCCTGAATTGGGCACTTTTGAATGTAGCTGTTTCCTGTGTTGAAAACTCGAGGAAGCATAAGATAGCGTTATACATGACCCAGAATATTGTCCTGATGTGATCTTTTTACGCTTTACTGTTTCCCGACACCTATGAAGGTTCTGTCTCGAGAAAAAGAGGGTATTATAGAAATGTTAGTTTCCCTTTTAGGTGAACCCGTGTTTGTCTGTTTAATAAATAGCTGTGAAAATTGCACGAGTCGTGCCAGCAATCGTAACTTAATTTCAAATGGCCTTAGATTAGAAAATCTGTATGAAATTCCATGCCGTTGGAAAGAGCGTATTATGGAAGAAATGAAACTGAGTTTGCTGGAGACAGGTGTAATCTTTTTATTTCCTCTTTAACTGGGGAGAAACACATACTAAGCTTTCAAGAGATGAAATAAAAAGATTACGCCTATCTCCACATTATTTTAAACGCCTAAAAAATCGCGGGATTAATTGTGGCGTGTGTTTTTCACCGGAAGGCTGCGCAACTCTTACCCTCTGTAGAAAAGCATGTGGAGAAAGAGGACAAATATAGAGCATCTTTTATTTCTTCATTCTTTTCTGTTATTTATTGAAAGTGAAGTGAAAGTTAGGACAGCTGAGTACACTCCATAGAATCCATGAATTGTACCATTTTAGTGACGCAACAGCTGTGAATAACTGCGAATTACTTGTGCTGCGGCAAACGGTCATGTTTCAGATCAGCTGATGGCAAGGCATGTGGCATGTTATTTGAATGGTTTTGGCTGTGCTCAGAAGACCTAAAGGTTCACTTAGAATTCCAATCAAAAGGCATGATTTCGTTAACTTGAGTAATTGATTGCATACACGTACGTGAGGCTGTGTCCACATTAGCGTTTGAGTTGGGATGAGGAGGGCAATTTTGAAGCACTCGTCCCAGCGGGCTACGCTGATCGCACGTTGATCTTGCATTGCAGAGTAATCTTGGAATGTACTTTTCGATTTTAATTGGGAAAAGAGAGACATTAAACAGTACGTTGGGCTCCAGGGGCACTGTCCTGTTACGGATAGCCAGTTCTTGGGATCAGACTAGCACTGCTGTGACCTAAAGATCCCAAAATGCGTACGTTGTGGGGACACGGGGTCTCTGACTCCAAGCGTTTCGCTCCCGAAGTCAGGCCCTTCGTGTTGCGTGATTGTCCAGCGCAAACGTAGCCCGAGGTAGCTGTTTAATAGGACCTAGATGAATGCCAAATTTTTGCTTTTTAGTATATTTATTAAATACAGGCAACGCAGTAAAGAACAGTAATCTTTGTGGGGAAATAGATGGCATTGCAAATGCAATTATAGATATATAGAGCAAATGTACATTGCCATTCGGTTGACTGTGTTAGTGTCGGTAGGATGTGTTAAACCGTAGCGTGTGCAATGGAAAGCTTCCGTTGTGGCCCATCAACTTGAAGAAATAAAGTTCTCAATACAAAGAGGCGTCCTTGTAGTGGGTGATGCTACGCCGAATCGTCCAAGCGCTTCACTAAAACACAGACGAACGGGTGCTCACAGACTATAAGTAAGTTAAGCCGAAGCTGCTGTTTTGTCTTCCTAAAGCAGCCATAGTTGGCTGATTCAGAAGACTGATTCTCAATGTCAGGGTACTTCCATGAACGTAATTTAACAACTCAAACAAGAAATATTTCTCAAGACTTCTTTTTGTTTTCCAAGAATGTCAGAGTTGTGTGCGTAAGTTGTTGATGGGGAGGAATTTGTCGTGTGTCGATTCACATCCTTCTCAAATTGTGAATAAAACAAAAAAAGGAGGGATAAGAATGCAAATATAAGTGACAATATAAAAGCCTTAGCTAGGAAGTAGATGTTTTTAGAGATTCTACATACTTGGATTAGATCACTGGCTGCAATAGGCATGGGGGCGAAAAAAGAGCTAAATGCCTTTCCTAGTTAACGGGAGACCTTTGATTATTTTCCGGTCCTGAAGCAGACTCTTGTGGGATTCGCGCTTCTCTGAGTAGTTGAAAAGGGGTGTTGATGAATTTTGGGACAAGGCCTTCCTTCTAGCAAAGACGTCAAGAACCGGAGGGTTCAGGTAGTCTTACAGTAGTTTGTTGTTGGAAGATCTCCACGCGTGTGGAGAACAAGCCTAAGCGTGTCACGCGTTGTGTTGGCTGTCTCTAGGTGGGAAGCGGCTGTCCCTCGATTCCCGTTTCCCTGGGAAAGGCAGTTGAGCCACCGTCTTAACCTTTCTCGGCGTAGCAGCAGAGCTTGGAGGGAGCACCTTGTTGAGGAACGCATTTAGGGTCTCTCTCCTCCAACAGACCAGGTCTCTTGGACTTTTTCATTTTTATTTCCCGGAGTCTGTTTTGTCTTTGAAAGCTCGAATGGTGTTTAGCGATTCAACTGTGTGCCTCACACTCCGTGGTCATCCCAGGGTTTACTCTCACTTGAGGGTTGGGGGGACTTTGGCGAGCGTGATGGCTGTGGAGTGACAGTGCTGCTTTGACAGCAGGACAGCTCTAACCGTTTCCCGCAGTGAGGAACGGCAGCGTGGCTGCCGCGGGATGAACCCCTGCGGTTTTGCGTCTCGTGTACTTGAATGTGCAAGTGGCTAGTCTGTCTTGTTTTTAAATCCGAGTTTCTTGGTCTCTGACATGGACTTGATCGCAAATTTGTTTCTCTAACCCGAATTCGCTTTCTGCAGTAGCCCTCTGCTTATTAACTATTCTGAGAGAGATGCTGTGTTTAAAGTCAGGAAATATAAGTTTGAAAACTTTTAATTCGGATCGTAAAATGGCAAGTTTATCTTAAAGATCTCTGTTTTCTGGGGTAATTTTTCTGTGGAGTCCTTGTACAAAGCAGAGAACAGGTATGAGCTGGCTGCTCACCACATCTGTCGATGCAGTGTTTTGTCTGCTTGCAAATGGAGGTTGAAGTCATGCCTCTGCCTAGGTCAGTGGCTATTTTGATACCATTGAGCTAAATGGAGCCAGAACCCCATCTCGTTCTATGTGTCCTGCCGAGTTAGTCTTCCCCGAGTCAGCAGTATTTTATGGAAAAAAAAAAAAATTATTCCATGCGAATAAGATCTTGGGTTCCATGTTCATCTCAGTATTTGTCTGATACTGTCGGCTGGGTTCCTCCTGTGTTGGAGCGGAAGCTGAATCTGAGCTTTAGTTTGCTCCATGTTCTCAGCAGTAGCTTTTTGTACGCGTAACTATCAGGCCCACGGGTGTCACAGAAGTTAAAACTGGTTGCGCTCAAGATCCCGACTGGAAGTTGGTACGTGTAACTCCGGAGGCGCTTCTCTCTCGCTCCCGGGCACGCACGAAGTGGACCTTTGTGAATCACGACATCGGTTCTCAGTAAATAACGTGTGATGTAACTCGAAAACATATTTTTTTACATACCGTGCAGACGTTTCAGGAGCCTCTCAGTGTCTGTTCTTGGACATCGTAGTTCACGTCGTACGTGTTTTATAACGTTAGTTTAAAGCAAAAGAGCAGTGTGGTGAGCAGGTATCTGGGCAAGCTCAGTGAAATACGGAGGTACTGATACGAAAAATGGTGATATTTTCAAAATCGAATTATTGTTTCTTTTTTGGTCACTGACTTTTAAAAATCGTTATGCTTGCGTGTATTCGTTATTGTTTTCAGCTCCTTAACCTTTGCAATAGGAGTATATATCTTCTCCTAGCTATACGAAACAATACCCAACCCTCTGGCTGCGTCATGTTACCAAACACAATGACTTTCACATTACAAATTATTAGTTCTGAAGGAAGCGGTGGAGAAAGGCGGAAAGAGCTGATGCATGGAATCTTTTAGTGGAAATGAATGAAGTAAACAACTATTCTGTCAACACATTATTTCATTTGCTCAAATGAAGTAATAGTCTGACAAGCGGGACACAGTGAAAACCAGCTGTAAGAGAAGACATTCAAAGCATTACTGAAAGAAACTTAATAAGACAGCTGGAATGAGAACTAATGGGCTTTAAGGGAGCTCTGTATGTTATACACGACATTCCAAAGTATTTCCCTCCTTAGCGTTTGAGTGGCATTGTTTGCCGCCTTGCCTGTTAATGTGAACAATTTCATAGCTGTACTTTGTACACGCTTGTGGACTGTTGGACGTCACTGAGAGCAGAGTTCGTTACGAGGGGAAATTTTTGGTTTTTGACAAAGCGATTCGCTGCGATGGAGTGTTTACTGAGAGCCACCCGGTACCGTGACATTGAATGAACAAGCTGTCAGATGGTCATACGGATTCTTGCCAAGTACCCAGTGACCTCCTAATTCAAAACATTACAGAACTAGTCGTTACAGCATACGCTTTCATTGTGGTATAGCCTTTTTGAATTGCAGAGTAATAAATGACCCTAGCGCATGCATGAAGTAAGCCGCCAGGTCATTTCTTCTGGGCCTAGAAAACAATTGAGGTCAACCACACGCATCAGTCGAAACTCTCCGTGAATGACCAAGACAACATCTGTTGGTTTTGTCTTACAGCGATTAGAAACGTAGCGACGCTGCAATAAGTGGGAGATGTTTAGTTTCACGTGCAAGTCACGCTGACGCAGTTGAAATAGAATACGTTATGAATAACATGCTGTGGTTATTTGTAAACTCGCTTGGAATACGGAGGCGCCGTGTTACGCAGTAGCCGACCTTCCTGCTTAGCCAGCATCTCGGTACAGAGGGGACTCCTGGCAGAGGGTCTGCCAGTGTGGCAGAGCTGCTTTTCTAGCAGATGTGCTGACTCTGAAGCTTTTGCGACGCCCGAATAACTCGTGAGGAGCATTTTCTAGCTAACTGGCAATCTTCGAAGACATTTGGGCCGTCATTTGGCCTGTTAGACTGCGCCCATTTGGTTCCACCGCTCTCTTCTCTGGAGGAGCGTTTTGTCCCTGGGGCTGCTCTGAGGGTTTGTCAAAAGATCAGGGGATGTGCGTTCGGCCAAAAGCCAGGCGTAGCGGGGCCACGGCACGCACTGTCTGCGATGAGGGAGGGAAAGTGAAGATGCGGCTTTGGTGCAATCTGTGCTGTGTCTGTGCTTTCCTTGAAAGTGAAGACCCACATTGAGGCAGGCAGTCCAGAGAATTCTGTCCAGCGGGCAGGACACCTTTGTGTGAAAATGAAATGCTTTCGCTTCAGTAATTTCAGAGAGTACCAAGTATACATCTCAGTAAGAGTGAAAAAGGCAAGGCGAGAGAGATGTTAGCGTTTGTGGGTATTTCAGAGGTTTATTCGGATCCGTGTGTGTTTGGAAGCAAAATTTTTGTTGCTTGTAGATAAATAGTACTGTGTTAGCGTGTTAGATGGAAACGTCTCAAAGGTGGTTACGAATTTCATTCCAGCTGTTTGAAGCTTACTTAAACGGTGGCTCTTCCTGGACAGCAGAGCCTGTTTGTTCACTGCTGTGTGACTTTTGAACAGTTACCCGGGGGTGGTAGTGGGGCGGGGGTGGAGAAGAAAAAGCCTATGCTTTTCACGTGTCCTATNTGAGTGTGTTAGCGTGTTAGATGGAAACGTCTCAAAGGTGGTTACGAATTTCATTCCAGGTGTTTGAAGCTTACTTAAACGGTGGCTCTTCCTGGACAGCAGAGCCTGTTTGTTCACTGCTGTGTGACTTTTGAACAGTTACCCGGGGGGGGTAGTGGGGCGGGGGTGGAGAAGAAAAAGCCTATGCTTTTCACGTGTCCGATTCGGTGTCTATCTGGGAAACTAATTTCACCAAACGGCAAAATCGTAGAACTACATAGCGTAATGAGCTGTCTAGGGGAGAACGATGAGAAACGTAATTGTTAACAGTTTAGTGATCAACTTCTAAAGGAAGCTAATGAAATTTCAACAAAGAACACTTGTAAATATCTATTTGTACTTAAAATAGCACTGCAGAACCCAAACAGAAGCCCTTTTTACTAGGTATTGCACAGTTAGAAGAGATCATAATGACTTTTGACTAGCATTCTGTAAGAAACCAGAGGGGATGCGTTTTTCCCTTTAAGAGACAGTGAAAATTATTTCGCGTCATGCCATAAGCGCTTTGCAGCAGCGCTGGTAACGAATGTCTCTTCAGACGCGTCGGTCGTGGGATCACTGTGTTTCTGTAGCGCTGAGTAATGGCGTATGAGAAACTCTACCCTACTTTGCTTTCACAGAGCCTGTGGACTGTTTCTTAAATAGATGTGGCGCTCTGATGCTTAATTGCTTTGTTATTGTCTATTTTTATGACGTCCGGTCAGCATTGTTGTTCTAATAACCTTTTTCAGTTTGAGTGTCCTGGATCGTAAACTGCAACGTACAAAACCGCGCACTTGAGAGTCAGGTGTGCCTTACTGAAATTCCTCTAAGCATATGTGTTGACGTATGTACTCCTAACAACCACGTGAGTGTTCCACAAATGCCAAATAAAACGATGCAAGAGAAACAGATTGTTAACCTAAAATACCAAAGGTAAAACAGACCGCCTCTCTCCTCCTTGGCTTGAAAATCAGTCAAAGGGCAGAACCAGGTATCCCATCTTCTTAATTAAGTTGCCTGTTTTTGTTGCTTAGTATATGTACGTGCCTGGATGTTCGAGTTACCTGTTTTTCACATCACTGCAACCGGAAGGGTCACGATTTGCGCTGTGAAAATGCTGTGAGGATTTACTTCTCTGGAAAATGTACGACAGTGTATGATGAATATCAGCTTGTGGGCTCACGAACACCTGAGCGCTCACAGGGCCTTGGATCCAGTCATGGCAGAAAGGGGTATACCGAACACATTGCTGTTGCTGACTTTGGTTTACTCTCTTACATCTTTGTATTTTGTTAAAAAAAATAAAATTGTCTTTTGGTACTTCTCATGCCAACTAAAATTCCCTTCTTAATATTAGAGATCAACTCGTCTTTCGTGTTGTGTACTCACCTATGCAAGGAGACAACTGGCTGTTAACTTGTGCTCTGTAACGTGATAACGGGCTTCCCCAGAAGGCTCTAAAGACAACCTAGAAGCTGATACGCGCGAAAGTCTCCCGCAGAGGTTCTTGCTGTGATAATCTGCAGTGGTGAGGTGCTATCTGCGATGTAAGTTTACAGCAGTGGATGATCAAATGAACAGCTCCAGTCAGAGAACACAATCTAAACTAATGGAGATAATTGTTCTGTTATTCAAGAACAGAAAAAAAAGTAGGGCCTGTTCCATAGGTCACAGTGGTTTTGTTGTTGAACAGCCGGGAGACCTCCGAGGAGTACTTACTGCTTATGTCCCGTGTCCAGGGAGTGTGAGGCTGGTGCTGTCTTCCCCCCCGCCCTTTGTTTTTCTCGCATCAGTCTCTGTGTGCTCTGAACGATGGCCGTGAGACGCTCCAGATCTTAAGCTTTGTCTGATAGGGAAGGACGAACACGTGGTGTGTATCGGTTAGCCTTTCTGCTTTCCCTCTCCTGCCCTCCTCACGTGTTGCTGTTAGCCGGCACGCCGGTTCTCCTTCCGTCCGGGTTACCCCCTTGGTCCTTTTCTCCCCGCCTTTCGCTGACCCAGGCTGCTTTCAGTTCCGCCGTGCGAACCTGCCTTACCTACCTTTGATTTCCGCCCTTCCCCTCAAATTGGGCATTGACTTTGCTCTGAGGTAACTGCGTAACGTCTGCCGTGGCTGGAGCTGACTGTCATTACTATACTAACTACAGTTCATAACGTTTAAAAGTCCGTGCCCATAGACAGTTGAATTGCGGTGCTGTACAAGTTGGTTGTGAAACTGTCGCTGACCGCGGTGGGGTCTGGGTTTCGCTTGTTAGCGTCGGATCAATTAAAAAGGGTTGTTTAATAGTAGTCACCGCTGGTGATGCTGAGGGGGGCACGCTGTTGCTGCGGAGCGCTCTGGACGTGCCCCTCATAGTGCTTACGAATGCGCCAGCGTGTTGGAGCAGCTATCCGGAGGCAGATGAAAATAATTTCGATTGGGTCCTTTCGGAGCACGTTGGAAATCGGTACAACTCCTTAGGCAAACGGAAAACCGCGTGAACCACGTGACTCGGCTCCCCTGAGCCCCCGAACGTTATTTCTGTTCAATTTGTTTTCCGTCTCCATTCATCAGTTCGAGGCTTTCGTCTCCCTTCTAAGCAATGGCCTTTCAAGCACAGGGGAAATTACACCCGTCAGTCATGCGTGTTCTTGTTACTGTATCGTTCTGTCGTTTTTACACAAGGAGGTATGTCCCGGCATACAAACGAGTAACACTCTCACTTTCTTTTGACATCAGTTCAATGTTGTCTTTTTTTGTTAGCCATGGTCAAAATGAGAGACGTCGCCAATATTAGAGGACCAGGCAGGAGCGACGCGTGCGTGCCTGTTTATTTAGGTGCACAGAAATGTCTAATCCCTCTGTCAGTGCTTGAACTTAAAGACTAAGTTTTGCATCTGTGTCTTTCTCGTGCTATCAGATGTGATTTTAGGCACAAACAAGGCTACGTGGTTCCGGTCAGTCCCGGACGGTTCTTTGCTTGTTTTCTGCATCTTTAAAACTCTTCAAGTGTTCTCCTTTTTGAAGAATGGGATGGAGACACCTAACACCTAAATGTTTAGTCTTTTTCTTTTCTTTTTTTTTTTTAAATATTTTGCACTGGTTGCCCAGGAGCACTTCTGCTGAGGAGCTGGCTTTGTTCTTAACAGACTGGGAATATTTACAGCTTTTTTCCTGGACGACTTGAGGGACAGTAGTTGTTTCACTCCACGGAATTTTTAATAGGCGTGTGTGTGATGGAAAAGGTTAGATTTCTTCGGAAGC
This sequence comes from Steatornis caripensis, assembly GCA_013398225.1. Classification (NCBI taxonomy): domain Eukaryota; kingdom Metazoa; phylum Chordata; class Aves; order Caprimulgiformes; family Steatornithidae; genus Steatornis; species Steatornis caripensis. The sequence goes on along the minus strand of VZSC01017646.1, from coordinate 77,430 downwards.
GTTTGCGTCTTTGGGAGACTTCCATGTCTTACCTTCCTGTGATCTAAGGCGTAAATAAGACTGGAGTCGAAGATTCATAGTTCGACCTATTAAGATATGCATTTTCAGTAGTGGAATTACGTTTAATCTGGGAAGCAAGCTAAAACTATAGAACCGCAGAATAGAATCCTAGAATAGTTTGGCTTAGAGGGGACCTTTAAANGCTTTCGTCTCCCTTCTAAGCAATGGCCTTTCAAGCACAGGGGAAATTACACCCGTCAGTCATGCGTGTTCTTGTTACTGTATCGTTCTGTCGTTTTTACACAAGGAGGTATGTCCCGGCATACAAACGAGTAACACTCTCACTTTCTTTTGACATCAGTTCAATGTTGTCTTTTTTTGTTAGCCATGGTCAAAATGAGAGACGTCGCCAATATTAGAGGACCAGGCAGGAGCGACGCGTGCGTGCCTGTTTATTTAGGTGCACAGAAATGTCTAATCCCTCTGTCAGTGCTTGAACTTAAAGACTAAGTTTTGCATCTGTGTCTTTCTCGTGCTATCAGATGTGATTTTAGGCACAAACAAGGCTACGTGGTTCCGGTCAGTCCCGGACGGTTCTTTGCTTGTTTTCTGCTTCTTTAAAACTCTTTAAGTGTTCTCCTTTTTGAAGAATGGGATGGAGACACCTAACACCTAAATGTTTAGTCTTTTTCTTATCTTTTTTTTTTTTAAATATTTTGCACTGGTTGCCCAGGAGCACTTCTGCTGAGGAGCTGGCTTTGTTCTTAACAGACTGGGAATATTTACAGCTTTTTTCCTGGACGACTTGAGGGACAGTAGTTGTTTCACTCCACGGAATTTTTAATAGGCGTGTGTGTGATGGAAAAGGTTAGATTTCTTCGGAAGCGTTTGCGTCTTTGGGAGACTTCCATGTCTTACCTTCCTGTGATCTAAGGCGTAAATAAGACTGGAGTCGAAGATTCATAGTTCGACCTATTAAGATACGCATTTTCAGTAGTGGAATTACGTTTAATCTGGGAAGCAAGCTAAAACTATAGAACCGCAGAATAGAATCCTAGAATAGTTTGGCTTAGAGGGGACCTTTAAAGGCCATCTAGTGAAACCCCCCTGCAATGAGCAGGGACATCTTCTGTAGTGTTTCCTGCAATCGTTGGGCAGTATCCTTTCTTGCTGTGCACGCTAACAGGATATATACATTCCAGTGCTTGAGATGGGAGTTGCTTATTCCCCCTTTAGATTTGGTTTGGGAAAATGATTAACTGCACCTCTTCGTGGTGCTAAACGTACTCTGGACTGCACGTGTGCCTTGCTGCGTGCTCGTGTAGCAAAACGATGCTGTCGCCGACACCTAGCTGCTGCATTGTGCTGCTGTTCAGCCGTGTGCTCGGTGGATCTCTCCCCCCCGCTACGGATCACGACGGAGAGGCCGTAGAAAACGCTGGGAGAAACAGTCTCCTTTTTTTGACTGCAGTCTCAGAGTTGCACGGTCTGCGCAGATTTGTTTCAACTTGAGCTGAAATACACGCAGGTTTTGCTTTGTGAAGGATATGTAGGTCGCGGTAAAGTAAACCCCAGCTTTGCGAGAGGAGTCAGCCGGTATTACGCTGACTTCTTAGGCAGTGCGCTGGAGTGGAAAGACATTCCTGAGGACTCGAGGGTGCGTGCAAGATGAGGCTACAGTTAGTGTATAAGAGGACGTAAGACAAAACCTGGAAAAATCAAAGCTTCAGAAGCACTAGAAAAAGGAGTTTTAAAAGTCTAATAGATAATACATCAGGGACTGCAAACTGAACTGAGCCAGAGACCTCAGGTGTTGCAAGGAGAAATCCGCCACAACAAAGGCTAATTGACATGGCAAAATTGGACTCTCTGTTATTTCACTCAACTGCAATAGCAGCCGAGAATTTGCCCCTTAGCATAGTTGGTCTTTTTGTTAGGCATGCTCCGATAGCCTTGTGGTGCCGGTAACCTTGCACAAACAGGTGCACCCGAGCAGCTCCTGTTTTGTTAACGCAGAGAACAAAGTTAATGCTTTACCAGGTGCAGTTCGCACCTGTGCTGGGAGTCGGGAAGATGGTCAAGGTTCAGAGGGGAGCAGCGGCGGGAGGGCGGCAGCGCCAGAGCCGGGCTCCGGCAGGGAGCCGCGCAGGGCCTGTTTGGGCCAGCTTCTTGCCTCCCCTCTCTGTCGTCTGGAGGCTTGAGAGAGTCTCGTTTAGCCCCGCCGTAAGCCTGAAGCACAGCACTCGGCGGTACGGGGACGGATCAAGTCAAGCCTGTGTTGCTGGGAAGAGGCAAAACGTTGGCACCGATGCATCCGAAGTGTATGCCCTATTCTGAAATGTTTGCGTGGATTAACTGAGCTGCCAAGGGAGAAAGGACGAACAGCAGGATTGAAAGCTGATTGACATTTACAGGTGTCTGCAGACTTACCTGTCAGATATCCAAGAGTATCACTGTTTAACAGAGTCACGTTGTATTGCTTGTAAGTTGAGTTACAAACCCGGCGTGGATGAGGAGAGCTGAAGTAAATCTGCAGACCTGGCAAATGTGTTTTTTAATCACTGTTTTGGGAAGTTCCTGGAAACACCTGTTTATAAGGTGTTTTCAGAAAGAGTAGGTGCCATCCACACTTAGAAGGGAAATCCATGTCAGTTGCTGTGTGGTTGTTGCACGTGGAAAGGGAGCTAGGTGTGAGATTGAGCACTGGCACTCCTGAATTAAAAAGGAAACAGTTATCCGGTAGCTCTGAAGTATACAAAAAGCCTGAGTTCATAGTCAGTGCTTCAGTTACCCTGTAGAAATGTATTTGTTCCATTCTCCATGAATTAGTACTCCTTATGTTATCATACTCGTAACAGTCTCTCTTAATAAGCACTTTGGTATGCAGTGGACCAAAAGAGCGCCACACTAATAGAGCGTTTTCAGTACTCTCTTCAGTTTACTAGCAAGAAAAAAAGCAGAAAAAAAAGAGGAGGAGGAGGTACCTTGCAGAAATAGGAATTTCCACCTGAAATCCGCAGGGAAGCTGCACTGCAAACCTAGCAAAGAGCACAGAAATAGACGTGTAACTTTAACTCGAGGTCTGCGCTGTCGTCAGTTGGGTCTGCAGTCGTGCACAGCTGAATGACTGGCCGACCGGGTTTTTGGTGTGTGTATAATCATCATTTTGTGTGTTCGTTTCACTTTTTTCAGTCGAGTGCTCATGGTAGCCGACTTGAAGGGAGTGCAGAGGACGCTTGCTTCCCTGCGTGTGAAGTCTGTATTGGGAGACCGTGTAGTCCATACGACATCATAGCGGTACACTGATTTTCACAGGGAAGAACGTGACAGAATGGAGAAAACAGTTAATGACGTTCGTGTATGAAATTATATGCTAGTCTGTGATGCAGCGTTGATAGCCCACACGACGAAGCAGGCATTCCGTGAAGGTATTCAGGGATCTGAAGAGAAAATAACACGAAAGGCTGGGAAAGAAATATTGTCAAGAATAAAAACGGCCGAGCCATAGATGCGGGGGGACGCGTAAAAGCTCGTTGTGATTTTTGCGGAGGCAAACTTGCCGTGCGCGTCTGGGGGTTGGGNCGTGTGCCTTGCTGCGTGCTCGTGTAGCAAAACGATGCTGTCGCCGACACCTAGCTGCTGCATTGTGCTGCTGTTCAGCCGTGTGCTCGGTGGATCTCTCCCCCCCGCTACGGATCACGACGGAGAGGCCGTAGAAAACGCTGGGAGAAACAGTCTCCTTTTTTTGACTGCAGTCTCAGAGTTGCACGGTCTGCGCAGATTTGTTTCAACTTGAGCTGAAATACACGCAGGTTTTGCTTTGTGAAGGATACGTAGGTCGTGGTAAAGTAAACCCCAGCTTTGCGAGAGGAGTCAGCCGGTATTACGCTGACTTCTTAGGCAGTGCGCTGGAGTGGAAAGACATTCCTGAGGACTCGAGGGTGCGTGCAAGATGAGGCTACAGTTAGTGTATAAGAGGACGTAAGACAAAACCTGGAAAAATCAAAGCTTCAGAAGCACTAGAAAAAGGAGTTTTAAAAGTCTAATAGATAATACATCAGGGACTGCAAACTGAACTGAGCCAGAGACCTCAGGTGTTGCAAGGAGAAATCCGCCACAACAAAGGCTAATTGACATGGCAAAATTGGACTCTCTGTTATTTCACTCAACTGCAATAGCAGCCGAGAATTTGCCCCTTAGCATAGTTGGTCTTTTTGTTAGGCATGCTCCGATAGCCTTGTGGTGCCGGTAACCTTGCACAAACAGGTGCACCCGAGCAGCTCCTGTTTTGTTAACGCAGAGAACAAAGTTAATGCTTTACCAGGTGCAGTTCGCACCTGTGCTGGGAGTCGGGAAGATGGTCAAGGTTCAGAGGGGAGCAGCGGCGGGAGGGCGGCAGCGCCAGAGCCGGGCTCCGGCAGGGAGCCGCGCAGGGCCTGTTTGGGCCAGCTTCTTGCCTCCCCTCTCTGTCGTCTGGAGGCTTGAGAGAGTCTCGTTTAGCCCCGCCGTAAGCCTGAAGCACAGCACTCGGCGGTACGGGGACGGATCAAGTCAAGCCTGTGTTGCTGGGAAGAGGCAAAACGTTGGCACCGATGCATCCGAAGTGTATGCCCTATTCTGAAATGTTTGCGTGGATTAACTGAGCTGCCAAGGGAGAAAGGACGAACAGCAGGATTGAAAGCTGATTGACATTTACAGGTGTCTGCAGACTTACCTGTCAGATATCCAAGAGTATCACTGTTTAACAGAGTCACGTTGTATTGCTTGTAAGTTGAGTTACAAACCTGGCGTGGATGAGGAGAGCTGAAGTAAATCTGCAGACCTGGCAAATGTTTTTTTTTAATCACTGTTTTGGGAAGTTCCTGGAAACACCTGTTTATAAGGTGTTTTCAGAAAGAGTAGGTGCCATCCACACTTAGAAGGGAAATCCATGTCAGTTGCTGTGTGGTTGTTGCACGTGGAAAGGGAGCTAGGTGTGAGATTGAGCACTGGCACTCCTGAATTAAAAAGGAAACAGTTATCCGGTAGCTCTGAAGTATACAAAAAGCCTGAGTTCATAGTCAGTACTTCAGTTAGCCTGTAGAAATGTATTTGTTCCATTCTCCATGAATTAGTACTCCTTATGTTATCATACTCGTAACAGTCTCTCTTAATAAGCACTTTGGTATGCAGTGGACCAAAAGAGCGCCACACTAATAGAGCGTTTTCAGTACTCTCTTCAGTTTACTAGCAAGAAAAAAAGCAGAAAAAAAAGAGGAGGAGGAGGTACCTTGCAGAAATAGGAATTTCCACCTGAAATCCGCAGGGAAGCTGCACTGCAAACCTAGCAAAGAGCACAGAAATAGACGTGTAACTTTAACTCGAGGTCTGCGCTGTCGTCAGTTGGGTCTGCAGTCGTGCACAGCTGAATGACTGGCCGACCGGGTTTTTGGTGTGTGTATAATCATCATTTTGTGTGTTCGTTTCACTTTTTTCAGTCAAGTACTCATGGTAGCCGACTTGAAGGGAGTGCAGAGGACGCTTGCTTCCCTGCGTGTGAAGTCTGTATTGGGAGACCGTGTAGTCCATACGACATCATAGCGGTACACTGATTTTCACAGGGAAGAACGTGACAGAATGGAGAAAACAGTTAATGACGTTCGTGTATGAAATTATATGCTAGTCTGTGATGCAGTGTTGATAGCCCACACGACGAAGCAGGCATTCCGTGAAGGTATTCAGGGATCTGAAGAGAAAATAACACGAAAGGCTGGGAAAGAAATATTGTCAAGAATAAAAACGGCCGAGCCATAGATGCGGGGGGACGCGTAAAAGCTCGTTGTGATTTTTGCGGAGGCAAACTTGCCGTGCGCGTCTGGGGGTTGGGCAGTGCTATCGTCCGAAGTAAGCCATCATTTATCAGCCTTTTCTGCCAGAACAGGGCATAGTCTTGATGCCCTTCCCGTTGGGGTCCAGCGGAGGAACATACTGAAAGATAGAAGGCCTTTACTTCTTGAGCGGGAGAATATCTTTGTTCTGCCGCACCCCCGTTTCCTGTTGTTTTCGCGTTATATCTGGATAGGGCTCAGGCCTTAGTCTCCTCAAGAGTGGATAAAAAGCTGTGTTAAAAGTGTTTCCTGATGAAGAGACTGTCGTGTCCTCAGAAAGCACCTCAGGGACACCTTCTTCTTCCGTGTGTCTCACCTCACCCTCTCTTTATTTGCCTGCTGACGGAGGACGTCGTTTGGGGCCAGGAATGCCACTTGGTCTGCCTGTACGCGCCCCAAACAGCCTCTCATGGAGGACCGAGCGTGCTGCACAAATCAAAACAGTTTGTATTCAGTTACATTTTTCTTATTGTCAGCAGGATTCCTTAGAAAAAGGGCAGTGGCGGAGAAACAGCGAGCCAAGTTTTAAATTCACCAGTGGTCTTGGCAAGTTTCAGCAGTCTTGCCTCTTTCCGTGTTACTTTAATGGTTCTCATTTCCTCCTGTGTTACGCTTCTCCGTGATGGCTCTGGCTTGCCTCAACGCTCACCTGCCGTGTGTTTTGCAGGCTGGTGCCTGCTTCGTTTTTGTTGTTTTTCACTTCCTTCGTTTATCTCTCAGCCGCGTGTGCGGCATTTCGGTATGCTTCGAGAGGCTGCTTCTCATTCTGAAAGGTCATCTATTTCCCTTCAAAGATTTTTTCAAGTCTTAGTAGTAAGTAAGTACTTAGTAGTAACTAAGTACTTAGTAGTACTGTGCCTAACAGCTGTTCTCAAACAGCGTGTTAAAACACTTCGCTTATGTTGGTATCAGCATTTTAACCTGTAGCTTCTGCTTTATTTTGTGCATAAAAGGGCTGTTGAATCTGTCTGCAGTTAGGTTAGTGGAGGGGATTTTGAATTTTGCTAGAAGACCTTGTTTGAGTAGCTCGTGCGTGTCTCGGCTAAATTGCAGTAACGTGAATTATTGTCCAGAGTAATTACAGAAAGAAGTGAAGAAGGAAATCGAGGTCAAAACGGTCTTTGTCGCGCTTCTCTCTGCTGCAGCTGAAGGGGGAACCATCATGCTGTGTTGGTAACAGAGCGAGTGAAATTCCGAGCGCTGAAGAGATTTCTTTGGATATGCGGCCTTCTACGTGGTCTGTATTTGTGGGATTTAACCCCAACACGCTTTCTCAGTGTTGGTGCCGCTAGAAAGAGCGAGCCGAATAAAAGGTTGGCGGAGCTGAACTTCTCCTGAACATTTCTCTTGTTTAAACATCTTGTATCTCTCTCTACTTTTCCGGCCTGCTTTTTCTCCAGTCTTCTTTGTCTCTTTCGTAAATATTTAAGTCTTTCTTTTTAATTGCCTAAGCAGAGAACATCCCTCATGTCTGCTGTTGCTTTGCCAGTGAGCTTGTGCTGAGTCAGCACACCCTGAGGCGTCTCCGTTCCGAGCAGGCTCGCCGAGGCTGCTGTTTCTGGCAGGCCAGCTCAGAGCTCCTGACGGGACGTCGGGCGCACAGGCAGCAGTTACGGACCTGAAAAACAAGGACTAGTTCTCTTGAATCGTTTAGTAGGAAGTTAGGCACCGCTTTGGCAGGCTCAGAGAAATAAGGACAGTGCTAGTCCTGAGCTGCCTGATGTCAGCTTGTTTTCGGCTGCGTTTTTGGGTCATTTGCGAGTTGTCTTGAAATGCGTTGTTTGCGCAGAAGTGGGTTCTGTGAGTAGAGGAAAATGAGCACGAGTGCCTCCTATGGATTTATATAACCATTAGATCCCCTGGTTTCACGTTGTCTGCCATAAGTAAGCTCAAGAAAACGCTCGGGCTCTCTGTTGCCTGGTCTGTGGGGCTGCACTCCTGTTTAAAATCATTGATCGAGTGTTAGATAGCTGTTGTCAGCAAGAGCTAGTGAAGTGATGGCTCTCAAGTACCTGAGAATTATGTGTAGTCGAGGGAGATGTTTCAAGAGCTGTCCAAACATCTGCACAATGTGCAGAATACATTGGCAGGTAGGGGCAAATGCAGTTCAAGCAGAGCATGCAGAATTTCAGATTACTGTAGGGCAAACCACATGTCTTAAAGTCTTTCCAGCAAAGAAAAGCACCGTATTCAGCTGCTTACTTCAGCCACAAGTTCTTACCCAGTGTTTTTGTTTTCTGGTGGATTTCTTACCTCAGATGCGAGAAGCCGATCCGTGGGATTCGATTTGCTAAATAAGCTAAGACGCCAGAATCAAACAGGCGAAGTTTACGTGAAGAAAATGTTATGCAATCCTGCCTTGTTTTCTCATGACAGTTATCGTGAAAGAGCACAGGTCACTTTGAATGATACTTTGCAAACTTAGCATTATTTACTAACGATAGTGAAAAAACATAGGAAGGTTTGCTTTGCTTTTATGACTGCACATCATGTTTAGGCAATATAAAATCAACTACTCGTTTTTTAGCCAATAGTGATTGTGTAAGCTTCTTCTGTTAGAAGAAGAAGAAAACATGTAAGGCAAGATTTAAACCTTTATAAAATAAACCCTGTAGCTCGAAGAGTTAGGGGCAGGTTTGCGGAGATCGCTGGTGTATGTAAAAGACTTTTTGGCTTCGTCAGAATGATGGGCTGTCTTCCATCGCACAGAACACAGCAGGGAAAACTTCCCCTTACTTTGAATTATCTCCGAGGGATGTTATTTTTTTTCTTACATTTTTCCCTCAGAACTTACCCATCAATTGCAGAGCAGAGAAGCTTACTTGTTATGGCAAATATCTATGAACAAAGGAGAAAGAAGGAAAGCTTAGTACACCAAAAGAATACTGGAAGTGCTATGAATGGTAACATTTGTCGAAGCATGCTGACCGTCACTGGTTTCATTTGAGCAAAGCCTTGGCGTGTTAACTTGAAGCACAGATTCAGCAGAGCACCCATATACATGCTTAATTATAAGCATATACAGATCCTTGTAGGCAACCGGCTCGGTACGTGTNTTTTTTTCTTACATTTTTCCCTCAGAACTTACCCATCAATTGCAGAGCAGAGAAGCTTACTTGTTATGGCAAATATCTATGAACAAAGGAGAAAGAGGGAAAGCTTAGTACACCAAAAGAATACTGGAAGTGCTATGAATGGTAACATTTGTCGAAGCATGCTGACCGTCACTGGTTTCATTTGAGCAAAGCCTTGGCGTGTTGACTTGAAGCACAGATTCAGCAGAGCGCCTAGCAGCATGCTTAATTATAAGCACATACAGATCCTTGTAGGCAACCGGCTCGGTACGTGTGCTTAGAGATAGCCGTGCGTGTCAGCATCACAGCGATTTGCAGGTAGGTGATGCATATTGCGAAAGTTAATCCTGTCCCGTTCTCTGGCTGCTGGCGGTCCTTATCGCCACGAGAACTCCTGCTGTCCCTTTGAACAAAGAGGACCCGGAAAGTGGTAGAAAGGCGGTAACTTGCTGCCTTCTAGTTCCTGACAGCTGAAACGTCGTAGATGAGAAAGGAAACGGAACATAAAAAGTGTCTGCCGCATTTACTGCTTAGTTACTTGAATGAAAGTGGAATGGATCTGTCCTAGTTGGACAAGGTCAAGTCTGAGGTGGGTTCCTGCCCGTTCGGTGGGATTGGCTTTGGGCATTGAACTGAGCGTGGTTCTTAGTGAGGATGTGGGTAACTTCCGTAACGTATTAGCTGCTCTTCTGGGGTGACTTCCGTTGATCCGCCTTCATTTCATGTAATGTCTCCCTTCTGTAGTTTTATGTATAATCTTGAAAGAAATGGAAACATTTGCTCTTTCTGTGTCATTAGTTGTTTCTTAGCCTCCCTTAAAGAGATGAGGNGGCTCGGTACGTGTGCTTAGAGATAGCCGTGCGTGTCAGCATCACAGCGATTTGCAGGTAGGTGATGCATATTGCGAAAGTTAATCCTGTCCCGTTCTCTGGCTGCTGGCGGTCCTTATCGCCACGAGAACTCCTGCTGTCCCTTTGAACAAAGAGGACCCGGAAAGTGGTAGAAAGGCGGTAACTTGCTGCCTTCTAGTTCCTGACAGCTGAAACGTCGTAGATGAGAAAGGAAACGGAACATAAAAAGTGTCTGCCACATTTACTGCTTAGTTACTTGAATGAAAGTGGAATGGATCTGTCCTAGTTGGACAAAGTCAAGTCTGAGGTGGGTTCCTGCCGGTTCAGTGGGATTGGCTTTGGGCATTGCACTGAGCGTGGTTCTTAGTGAGGATGTGGGTAACTTCCGTAACGTATTAGCTGCTCTTCTGGGGTGACTTCCGCTGATCCACCTTCATTTCATGTAATGTCTCCCTTCTGTAGTTTTATGTATAATCTTGAAAGAAATGGAAACATTTGCTCTTTCTGTGTCATTAGTTGTTTCTTAGCCTCCCTTAAAGAGATGAGGTCTGTCTCTCTTTTTTGTTTCTTAGGGAGGTGTCATTGATGGATACTTCGTCTGACTAGTTTGCTGTTCTCAAGATTGATGATGAGGATGTTACAAATGAACTATACCGCAGGCTTTCGAGTTTAATACATGGGGAGATATAATCAGGCATATCGATTCTTTCCTTCCTGCGTTTCCTTTTTCTGTAATTAAGAGCGAGTTTCTGCTTGTGGAGTAATTCTGTGCGTTCCTTGGAACAATCACTCTGTCAAAACCTGAACGTTAAGCGAACCGGAGAGGGAATTAATTGTAACAGGGAACAAAGATTTCCTTTTGGGTGATGTTAATACTTTCCTTAGTAAATAGGAAATTGTGTGTCCGTCGGTTACAGAAGCGTAGGCCCAGGTTTTGGCCTAGTTCACGAACTTGCCCAGGGGAGTAAAGGGGGAAAGTAACTTGTGCGGGCCATTGGGATTAAATGTAGCACGCGTAATAAGCGTGTGGGACGCGGCTTCGTGCTACGTCTCCTGCTTCTACAATAGGTCCGGAAGAGGACGGGCTCTTGGGTGGGCTTTCCGAGCCAGCGCGTCAGCCCGTGCTGCACGGCCCCGTGCACTGGGAGCAGCAGTTGCGGCGGAAAGGACGTACCGGGTTGGGCAGCAGTGTGGGTAAGAGGACGTAGTTTCTGCAGGGTAGTCGGATGTTAGCAAAAGTCGCTTGAGAGAAATCAGATTGGTCTGTAGTTGAGGGAGAAGGCAGGTACATGTAGCGGAACGAAGTTGCGTTCGTGTGAGAAATGCGGCCGAAAGGTACAGTGCCCGATTGAAGACCTGGAGGTCGTTTCTTTCCTGCTAAGGGAGTTTGGCTTCTCTTCTAGGTTGCTTCTGTGATGAAGCCGTATTCCGAGTGACAAGTTAGGGCTTTGACACTGGTACGGTTGTGGTGCCGCAGGTTCTGTACAGCACTGGGAGATGTCAAAGTAGATCGATTGTAAGAGTGAAAAAACCAATAGTCTTACATAAACAATGAGGAGTGAAAGCAGTCTCAAGCTCTATGAGATAGCAGTACCCCAGCAGGCATCAGGAGAATAAAAACAAACTTTTACGTGCTTTTTATTTCGTCTAATCAAAGTGGAAATATTAAAAGGTCGTTGTCAGCGGTTGGTAATAGATACGAGCAGAATTGATAGACAAGCATTTTGTTTTCTCTGCCACGGAAAGCAATGGTTGTCAGTGCCTCTCCATTTCTTTGACACGGCACACAGTGGCTGTGTTTGTCACTGGTTTGTAGACCCAGAGCGTTTAGCACACAGCAGACCTTGCTCAGCAGAGGTAATAACCTGCTCAGTCATGCAGCGGAAAGGTGAAGTTTAAAGTAAAAATTAAGAAGAATTCCCGCACCATTGTGTTTCAGTCTCACGTGAAGATGTGCACTGTGCAGCCATTTGCCCTTGACGTGAGCGCCGAAGGCAAGAGGGGGGAGGTTGATGTGCGCTTCCTTAAACCTTGGAAGGTAGGTCTGAAAATAGAGCGAGTGCAAATTCGCCTTTCAGGTGCCCTAAGACTAAATGTCCCATAGTTAAGGATCAGATCCTTTAAGCCCCTTGCCTTTTCTTTCTCAACCGTTCACTCCGAATCTGAGGTCCGTTGTGAACTTGAGCTTTAGCTCCAGTTCCCGTTGGGACAAGCTGCAGTGAAGTAATTGGAAAATAGGTTTGACAGAGCATCTTGGGCACTGCTGTTTTTTCTTGAGATATTCTTTTTCACCTTGTTCCTTTCCAAAACCTGCTTTTTTATTCTTAAAGGTATGAAGGAAAACCTCCCTTTGGGTGTGACCTGTATTATTTTGGGAGGTGGGAGTCTTGTAAGTGACTTGTGTGGGACAAGTCGCTCTGCGAAGGAAGCTCTACAGTGCTAGGACCTAAGTGCAGTGCATGTAATAGCTTTGTCACCCTGAGCGTTCGAATTGCAGCGCAGCCTTGGCTGCATCAACAACCAGCCTTTCTGAGCCGTGCCGACCGGCAGACATCCCTGCGCCAGGCAGGCCGAGGCTGGAGGAGGGCAGGGACTTCCCACGCCGTACCGGGCTGGGAGCCTGCAGCGGCACCTGCCTGGCGGTTCCTCACGTACTTGCCGGACCTTGGGAACGTTCCTGATTTCGCTGCTGCCTGGAACGGAGCACGAAGGCTTGTCTTGGTGCCGTGCTGGGATAGAGGATTTCTTTGTAACGTCTTGGACGAAACAAGAGAATGTAGCAGCTTTTATATCTCGTTTCAGGTGCCTTTGAAGTCGCTTAAGTCAATTGGAATATTTTTCTTCATTTGAATGGATCTTTAGAGTGTATTTGAGCCGTCACGTTGAAATCGAGCTCTTGGGGTTCTGGTTTTGAGGTGAAGCTGGGATCAGCTAAGCTGCATTAGAGGTGCGCTGGGCCTGAGAACGTGTCCAGTGCATTGGGAGGAGGAACGTGAGCATTTTGGTACCTGGGAAGTGCCCTACTAGCGGTAAAGTTCTACCGCGCAAATAGCGAGGTTCTGAACAGACATCTTTTTCAGAAGGGCTTGTATGAGTGACGTTGCTCAAAAAGATGACGTCAGAGCAGGGAATAGACTTGAGGTTTGAAGGAATATTCTCTTTTGTGGGTAGTGACAAGAAACGTTTCCAACCCCGAAGAGCTGTGCAGGGAAGCTTTTTGAACCGGAAAGTAAAGAAACTGTCAAAAAAAAAAAAAAAACAAAAAAACCCCACTCAAGAAAAAGAAAGAGGGCAAAAAACCCGCCCAAACAAAACGGGAAAAGAACTAGCAGAGGCAATAGCAGGAAAGACGTGCTTTGGGAAGTTGTCTACATATTTAATTATTTCTGAAGGGTTTGGCAAGCTGCCAGAGCTTTTGGAGCCTCCGTTGATGAGGTTGCACTTGAAAGTTGGTAGCACTGCGCACTCGCTGGACCGTACGCGTATGAAAAGCAGATAGGGAGGCAAAGAAGCCTTTCAGCAGAGCTGTGCACAAGGAGTGCGACTGAGAAGGGATTGAGAGATTGATAGGGCAGGGAGGCGCCGACGAGGGAGGGCGTTGGACAGCGGTTATTGGCTTCAGGTCTGGCTCGGGTGGTCTGAGGTCCTCTGCCACAGCCATGTCTTACATCTTTTGGCAAGCGGAGTTGCGATCGGATGCTTTTGAAAAATCGCATCATCAGTCCGTTTCCCTGTTGAAAAGATAGAGTATTTCCCGTCGCAAAGGGAAATGCTCTGAAAATTGTTAAGTCTTCATATGCAAAGCGTAACGGGTACAGCGCAGTGCAAACACATGAAAAGTATGTGCACCAGGTAGACATAAAGTTACCGTATCCAAGTTTTTCAGGTCTTTCTTCGGAGTCGCGATGATATTAATTCTAATTAAGAATTGCTGAATAAACGGGAATGTGCGGTCCACATTTGTCTCAGGGAAAGAGAAGTCTTTCCCGCTTCTCGCTTTTCATTCTGCCTTAGCTTCGACGGCCGCAGCCGCCTTTCGCTGTGCAGGCCTTTTTCTCTGGCGAGTTTGTGCTCCTTTTACACCGCTTATTTCCCGCGGAGCCTGCCGAGGTTGCGATGCGTTCGTGATATATGGTCGGAGCTGAATCCCTTCTGCCGTCTTCTCTCTTTCCCCACAGCTGGCTCGGGGCATTGCCACGTAGCACACCAGGCTGTCCCTGAGCAAGGTGGCGTGCGTGGAGCGGCTGGGTGCGCTGCTGTGTCACGCGGAGCTGCAAGGGCTCGTGCTGGGAGCGGAGCAAGTCATGGTGCCGATACCCCTCTGGGGCGAGGGGGTCGTTGCCCAGCTGCGAGGTCATGCTAGCCAGGGAGCGTTCGAATGGCTTTGCGCTGAAGGATACAGATTTCTTAGCAGCGTCATGCAGGTTTGAGGAGTTCCTGCTATAGGAGGAAAGGAGAGAGGATACTTGAGTTACCAGCAGTGTAAACAACAATTACGTGAGTCTCTTCTTTCTTGGGAACCTTGATTCGAAGCACGCAGGAACAGCAGACAGAAAGAGTGCACGAAATATTTTGAATTGAACACTAAAGAAGGGATATCTGCATTAAAAATAGGATGTCTAGGAAGAGAAGGATCCCTAAAAAGATGAGAGGGCCCAGCAGTTGAAGTTTCTAGGGCGAAGCCGGACCGACTGTCAGCACAGGTAAAATTACCTTTGAAAGGAGGAGTGTAGTGCAGTAGTAATGGAGCAGTGACAAGAGGGGTCAGCAATGCTCCGCGGTGTTGAGGGTTGCATTGAGGTTCACTTAATGCAGGGGAGTGGAAAAGCCATCCGTCGGAGAGGAGACAATTCGGTGCATGAACAACAGCGTTACAGGACTTGCGCTGACATTAACTTGGGGTATTTGTATAGTGAGTATGATTTAAATGTTCTTTCCATCAGGCTTGTAAGAACCCTAGGCATCCCGGAGTCTTGCAACTGTGTCTTTCTGTGGCTGGAGACTGGAGACAAATAAGTTTTTCGGAAGTTCAGAACTGTGTGTTTTTACTGTATTGTCTGCTCTTCTGTGGATTACGGAAGAGCTGCTAATGTCATCATCAGCTGATGTTTAAAAAAAAAGTAGACCTTTTCCAGAGGTTGTCTGGCATCCTCGGACAGCGTTGCGTGTTACATCTTGAGTATTCACTTGATTCTGTCAGAGTGATCTTGTAGCTTAGTCCGCTGATTAGAAAAAAGAAAAGGGGGGAATACAGACCTTAAAAAGCGGTGGCACGGTATTCTAGCTCACGGTAATGCATCATTGAGTGTGTTAGCATTAACGTAATTTTTTCTTCAAATTCATAGTAAAGATGTCGCAAGGCTTTGGCATTTTACTCGGATGAAGTTTTCATAAGTGAGTGGAATTAATGAAATGGACAATGTCGTAGTATCAAAATAGCAGGCCACGGTATTATTTCAGCGTGCGTTTTGTGTATGTTTCACTGCATTGAGTGTGACCTAAGAGGTATTGGAAATGCAGTGTTCTCACTGAATTTCCTAGGAATACTCAGCAGTGATTGTTTACGTGCAAACAAAATGCACCCAAAACTCTTCCATTTTTTTCGCACTCCTGTATTGTTTGCATAGGTTCGAGAGTTATACTCATCGTAGCCACGTGAACTCACTGCCCGTGTCCGGGTTATTCCGGAGGAGTGCTTTCTGGTGCGGTTGTAGGCTAGGCTGACCTGTATCTACCTCCAGGGTGCCATGGAGAGCTCCCCTTGGGTGTCTGTTGGCCTATTAGCCTTGTAGGCTTCCTCCAGCGTGCAAGATACGCAGGTGAGTCGTCCCTGCAACGCATCTGTGAGGAGCCCGAGGATGGTTTCCGGCACTTGTAAACGTCAGCAGTGTTCCACGTGAGTAGTTTGGACAAAGTATCTCGTCCTGAGCTAACCCTGGCCTCCGGGCACATTCATACTTGCCAGTGGAAGACTTGCTTTCTTTAAATGTCACGAAGAAATAATTTTAGACAAGGAGCAGATGAAGCAGTGCTTACTATCAACCAAAACTGAGTTGATGTAATGAATAGCATGAAAAAAATAATGCCCTTAGTTGGTGTAACTCCCAAAGTGTCCTGTTGGCTTACATGTGTGCGGCTGCAGTGTCATGTGCTAGGGCAGTCGCGTTGACTCTCCAGTGGGGAGGTACTTCTGGCTCGGGTACGTTTGCTTTTGTTCAGACGGTCATTGCTTGCGTGGCTATAATCTCGCCGTGGTAATGACGAGATCGCCTTCAGTCCTTGCCTCTTTTCTACTGGGTTAAGGCATCTGGGTTTCGTGCGCCACCTGGGAGACAATGACGTGGCAGCCTGGGTGGTGGGTATCTGCTATTACACACGCTAAATAATTGGGATTTTTACTGTTTTACGGATACGATACGTTGGAAAACGCTTGATTTCGAATGGCAGTTGAGTGCATAACTTCATGCGATAACTCCAGAAGCTTTCTCGCTTCTTAAAAAGTAAATTTGTTACTCGGGCGGATTTTGTCGTTTCTCATTACGTTACTGAAAAAGGAGCGGGTACTGTAACCCCGCTGGCTTAAACGCGTCGTGCATGGTTCCAGGGGAAGTTGCTTTTCTGATGGCTTTCCAAAGCTTGTCTGTAAGCACTTTCTTGTGTTTCCAAACCCAGACCTTTAATTTCAAGTAACTTAAGGATTCGTGTTTCTTTAGCCTTCTTCCACGTTGGTATGTTTCTGGGATATATTGCTCATCCTAGTACATCAAGTTATCAAGAGTCATGAGGACTCTTAAAAAATGAGTTAGTCGAATTCCTCTTTGTGTGCTCAAGTAGCCCTGTTCAACGTCTAGGTATCAGAGTAAAATCCTTTGCTATTGACTGATGGTGATCCTGATGAGAGATTTAATGGAACGACTGCCCCTTAACTGAGTTGCGCCCGCCTTGACTCGACTCCTCAGGAGCTGAGCTAGGAAGAAATGCGCAAGATGCACAGGAGACAAATCAGGAAAATGGGAAGGTATGGAAAGATTCCCTCGAAGCACACCTGACAGTGGCCTGCATGTGGTGGGTAGTATTCTGGGCGCTTCAGTCACACACGTAGTTTAGAGAATATCGCTGGCATAACCCGTGGAACTTGCTGAACTTGCTTAGGCACGAGTTGATTCATTGTCTTATACTGAGTCAGTTGAGTTGAAGCAGTTATTTCTCATAGTTTTTCCCACATGAGAATCCCAATACAAGTAATCCTACTCCTGCAACGTGAGGAAGACTTTCTAGAAATCATTTGGATCGTAAGTTACTTAAAATGGAAGATGTCTACTGCCAAGCCATAGCTGCTTTCTAGTGTCTGTAATCTTGCTTTAAACTGATGGAAATACATGTGTTCTGCATCTGTACTGGAGAGTTCAGCCCTGACATTCTTTCATCCTGTGCAATATTTGTGAAATAAAAAAAAAAGAGAGGATTGGAAGTGCTTCATACGGGTGGCGTATTTAGTCAGCTTGGAAACGCTTGCCCCGTAGTTTCAGCGCTCCGTGACTATTCCTGAGCACCTGTGTTGAATTTAAATTAATAATTAGTTGTGACTCATTCTGCTCTCGCATCACTTAATTACTCTAGGTCTACTGTGGGGAATAAGGTGGAGGGAGAAGAGACTAGAAAATATGAACGTCAGTAACAGTGCGGCGTCTTGTCCTTGCCTTGGAAAAGCGCTGCGCTTAGTCCGGTCACAGGGCTGATGTTCCCTATCAGCGCTTGCCTGCCGGCGCCTCCCTCTGAGGGCTTTCCCCTCGAGCTTGTTCGAAGGGGATTTCCATAACGTATTCTGTGCTTCCTGGTAACTGGTCCCTTTTTGTTTAACAACAGGGATCTAGAGTAAACGTTGTCAATATATTGGGAACGGACTTGGTTTTAGCGATCGGGAGTAGTGAAATGGTCTGACTGCAAACAAAGCAACTTCTGTTTTCCGTGCAGAACCGGAACAGTTGTAGGGTGGTTGTGGCTTTTTTTTTGTTCTTCAACTGGCATTTGCAGGGAATCGCTATAAAAATATTGTTTATCATGCGACCCTTAACTAGTGTTGACCACTATTGGCAAAATAAGGTGGGATAAAATAAACCTCATTTTATGTTTGAGTTGACACGTGAAATCGAATAGATCTCTTTACAGTATTTCTTGGGTCACTCATTTTTCATCGTGAACGCCAGTTGCCTTTCTTTTGGCTCTGAACGTAGCTGAAACGTGGCAGTTATAAATGTGAAGAGTAGACATTGCCAAAGTAAATTGTATTGTCCTGGGTGTTAAGCAAAGCAAGTCAAGCTGTGTCTCTCAAATTAGTTTACGCCTGTTCCCTGACCTTGCGCGCTCTGTTCCCTTCTTTTCTATCCAGCGTGCACAAATCTAACATCCAGCACAGACTGAAGTCAAGTACTTCACAGAAATGCTGCTGGGTCAAATAGTTAGCACTGCTCTCGGGTGAACACACTTCAGGACTACTGTCCGTGGGAATCGTCACCTGGTTCAGGTCTCCTATGTTGCAGAACATTGAATACCGTTCATCTCCGTAGCTCAAATACGATAACCATGGCTTGCGGCTCCAGGCAGCGCAGCCCCTTCCGTTGCACAGAAAAGCAAGTCAGAGCTGGGTGCCACGCGGGTCAAAACACAGGTCAGGAGCATACCCGTTACGGATCAAAATGCGATCTTGGGTGCGAAGTTTTGCTTGTTCCGTTTAGCAAATATTTCTGACGTGTTGGGCTTAGTGACTGACTTTTCCCAGGAGGTTCTTTGGAAGCTGCCAATAGAAGGGAGAATAATAATAACCTGACGTATTTAGATGAACGCTTTCAAATTCAGTTCTGAAATGATCTGTACCGAATGCCAGGGTGGTTTTTTTTTTTTAGAAAGCACAGGCATAGACAGTACTGTCAGACCAAAGTTTACAGAGTAAATTTATAGCAACCATTGTCTAAGATGGGAAGTAAATGGGGTAGGACTAGAAAAACAGGCAGTGAAATGACAAATTGCCTTTCGCTGTGGATCCTAAATATCAGCAGGTGAAGTAAATCACAGTAGAAGATGACAGCCTCCTCCTCCTTCACAGCGAACATCCCGAACGGCCACAGATGAGAAGCAATCTGAGAAGGCAGATGGCGTGCTACACCAGGACCCTGCGCTGCCCTGATGTCCTAGTCTTTCCCCGTGAGAGTGTATAGCCTGAAGCTTCGGTGGCGAGTCTGTGGGCGAGCGATGACCGCGTGCTTTTTCAGAAAAACAAATTCAAATATTTTGATCGAATGTGAAGAGAAGGTAACATGAAACTTCTTACACCCTTTAGGTTTTTTTAATTGAGTAAATCGGAAACCCTAGCCTAGGGTTGCCTGGGATCGCAAAGATATATTGGTGGTGCTGTAAAGCCACCACAGAGCGGCTTTTGTAGGGAAAGATTTCACAACAATGCTGTGAACTTAGAAAATTAAAGCGATTGTAAATGGTCTAGGTCAGTCTTAACTGTGAATTGTTTCTTCGGCGCAGAATGCAGAAGAAAGACTTGATGTATTGCGAGTGAACGCGCATCGCTTCTCTGAAGAATGCCTAGCTGTTTATTTGTTGTTGGGTAGCCTTACTTCTGTGTTGTTAAGGATATGCTGTGAATGCTTTGTGAGTTTGTTTTTTTTCTTTCTCGTTGTATAGTAGCCGAATGGGGATGTTCTTAGGTATCAGCAAAATACAAGTAATCGTCTGCCTCTGATGCGAAAACAAAACTCCCTGAACAGCTCAAAATCTGCGCTAAGTATTTTAGGCCTGATGTGCCGCTTGTATAGGTTCTTGTAGGATGCAGCCCGCACATTTTTTCTACGTAAAACTGTATCATACAATAGCTATTGAACTGTATAGCTTTACTATAAATAAAAGCAATAGGGAAACTTGATTTCAGAAGTGTACTCCTAGTATTGTAAATCAAAGTACTCTTAAGGAGGGAAAAATGCCAGAATTAACGTCAGTTTCTGCCTTTCTTAAACTCTTTGTTACGTACGCTCCATGGTCTCTTTCTTCCTTGCATCCGTACCTGGACGTGCACTCCAGCCTCGGGAGCGGGAGCTCCTTTCCATCCGTGTTGGGATCGCGTGTATGCTTTCGACGCTTTCACTGTCTGACTCTGAGGTTGTAAAGAAGAGTCCAGGAACAACCGTTATTAATTGGTATTTGCGTGGGAGGGAGTGTTTTCGTACCGTTTCCTCGTGTTGTTAAAACCACGGTGGGGTAAGTCTCTAAATGTCACGAGATGCACTGTCATTTATTAGACTGAATGATTTATTTTGCATAACCAGGTAAGCTTTCAAGCATGCGAACTGTTCTTCCCCTTGCTGTTTTGTGGGATATCCGTTATCCAGTTGGCCCTGTAACAAATTCCAGGGCTGCTTGGCTGGCGTGACCGGGCGAAGGTGGAAGGAGCAGTCCACGCCGTTTGATGCTGACTGTGCAGTGCGCAGCGGTGCTCCCAAGCTTCCTCCGGCTTCTGGAACCAAACACTGACGTGCTCTGCGCAGCGTCCTAGGCTGTTCTCCGTATCAGCTTTCCGGTGGCCGCAGGTTATGTCAGAGGGTCTCTTGTACGGCAGAGTCTGGAGTCCGGTGTGCGTAGGCGTATATTGCTTGTATCTGTTCCGCCGTGAAGAGGGTTGGTGTTACGAAGGAAGTCCGTGTAATTGTTAAAAGAACAAGTGCTGTGTGAGAAAACGTTATCGGTGTGTTGGAATGGATTGTGTATGCAGACTGGCAGATCTTAAATTTATTAGCTTAAAATAATAATATTTACTTTATAACAGCTTCTAGAGGTCCTTCCCGAGGCTAGGCTAGGCACTGAAAATGCAGAGGTGGAGGCCAGGAGCAGCCTGAAGCAAATGAAGAGGAGGAAAATGAGCTATAAAGTTATCTGCCGAGGGATTTACGGTAGGAAAGAGGAATTTAGGAAAAGAGCCTCTGAGTCCACGTGTGTGTTCTGTACATTGGTTTGTGTCCTCTCTCCACCGTGGGGTCTGCCGGTTCGCGGCAAGCTATGTGCGGAGACGTTTGTGCCGGCCTGGACTCGTAGATGGCGAAGACGTGAGGCATGTAAAATGAAGCGCCGAAGAGCGCCTGAAGAGGGAACCGTGAAGGAATCGGAGAGGGCAGGACTCCGTTAATGCAATGTAAATGCGTAACTCCACATTCTTCGGAGAGTTTTGCTGAAATGTTGACTTTTAAAGAAAATATTTGGGGATCATTATTACAGGAAATAAATTTCATGGTGTTTTTAATTGTATCTATAAAAAGCTAGAAAGGATACTGAGTAGACAGTACTGGTCTGGTGAGCGGGCCCTGCAGCTGCGTTGGCTTCACAAATGTTTTGCATGTGCTGTTCTTGAAGGGCAAAGGAGAAGGAAAGGGGAAAAAAAAAAGACACAAAAACCTTTAGTCCCCTTGTCTTCCAAACCATGAGAATTTTGCCGCTTTTTTTTGTGTAATAACTGTATCAAGTGTGGTTTGCGTTTTTCCGTTAAATGTTTAAAATAATTAGTAAAGACTTCAAGAGGCAGCTGTTGAGAAAATCGGGCGTGAAAAGAGCCCTACAATATTTGCAAAGTGAAATTGCAATTATGTAAATCCCAGCTACTGGATTTGTAAGCATGGGAGCCCTGGAGAAACGGGACTGGAAAGCTCTCAGTTGCATTGGAGAAAAATACTCTTGTGCGTTATAACGTGAGGCCGTGCTTGGCGATTTAGGTGTGAGCGTGCAGATCAGGTCGTGGACGTGTCCACTTGCTTCTTCTATTTTGGTGTGCAAGTCAAGCGGCTGGAAGTTTCTTTAACGATTTCCTCTTGTCCGCTCTAACAAACAGCTGCACAAAGTTGTCCGACACCGTTTAGAGTATTTACTGGCCGACGTTCGGCCGAGATGAAAAGGGAGACACTTAATCTAATCTTCTTGGATGTCTCGGTGTTTGCACTTGAAAGTTTTCTTTTATGCAGTCTTTGAGCAAGTGCAGAACAAATTAATGTTCCAGTTTGACACTGACCTTTTGAGAATGATTACTGCTAGGGAGCTCTTGAGGCGTATTTTAAAGAGCTGTTTGCCATAGACTACCCTAACTAGAAAAAAAAAATATTTTTATTCAGGATTGCATTGAAGTATCAACCTGAGCAGTATCTGAGGAAATTCACCCCTATGAATGAAGTGCTGAGCTGCTTCAACTTGTTGTTGTTAAACAGTGCTTTAGGGCAGGACATCAGCCTCATGAAAGACAGGACAACTAGACGCAAAGTTATTACGTTAGGTCAATTTTTATAACTCAAGCCTGCGTGGTGGCACGAAGGAAGTTCAGATCCGAGTGGCAGTGAGTTCACAACTCTGCACGGGGGCCCAGGTCCGGCTTGCGTCAGCTTGAGACACAACCCAACCAATAGATGGTCAGTCGAGTTCCCGGAAGTCGTTATGGCATAGTTCCTTTTCATCTGCTCCATTACTTTCTGCTTGGGGCGGTCGCTGCAAGACTTTCAGAATGCGAGGAGATGTCTCTGCGCTAGGAACGTGCTTACGCAGCTCTTTTTGAGAGATTGAGCTGGTCTTTAGGGAAATCGGTCAGGCAGTAGTCTACAGCACTCTATTGAAAGATCGGAGGAACGTATGAAAACGAACAATTACTGGCAGGACTGACTAAGAGTGCCGTAATAAGTATACGGTACGTCGTGATCCCATACCTAATTGCCCAGTGGTTTCTGCTGTAGTGAACAAAAAATACCCAAATGCATTCCCCTCATCCCTCCATATTTTTGTTTCCTTTAGCAAAGCCTGTTTTCAGTGAAGGTTGTCTTCCTACGGGGCAATTAGTTTTTGACTCGTATTTAAAGAACTGCAGAAAGCATAACCTGTGCGGCGCTCAGAGGCGGTGCCGGGACTCTCAGGACGCTAGTGACGGGTGCATCGCCTGAAGAGTTTCCCGAGTTCTTGAATCTGCTGACAGGTGTGAGCGAATACGCCTGCATGTTATTAAGCCAAGTGTCGTTTGTATACGAGAGCAGTGAGAAGTCAACAGTTTAATCCTCAGCTGGTGCGAGTCCGCTCTTTTCGTGAGCACCAGAGCCCAAGGTGAAGGCTGAGATCTGGAGACGGTAGTAAAGCAGTTGTGCTGGCTCACGTGGGACGCTTGGGAGAGTCAGAAATAGAAGCCAGGTCCTGTTAGCACCAGGATGTATAGTTTAACAACAAAACAATTTGTTTTCCACTATCCAAATCCCCAAGCACTGTTTTGGAAAAATACCTAGAACAGCAACTTTTAATTTGAAATCCTGCTTGCGTAGCAGGCGCCTTAACTTAGGTGCAACAAATCAAGACGAAAATTGCTGGTGCATGCCTCTCTGTTCAGCCGTACACTGTAAGCGGTGGTTTTGACAGATGCATTTTTCCCTAGACATCGAATTTAGTTCGTCAGACTTGAGTTAGATTTGAAGGATCTGAGGTAAAATTCCAGGGCTCCATCCATTAGCCGCCGAGCCCGTAGCGTCAGCTTTAAAACACTGCGATGGGAAATGCGACCCGATCCTTGGGAATTGAACGAGCGCCAGTTGTGCTGCGGCGCTACGTTCATTATGTCATACCACACACATTTGATAAGGGAAGACATAATGCTCTCGGATATGTTCTTGTACGCAAGAACTCTACAGGTCACGTAGAGAGAGATGTTTTTTATTTAATAACTGAGGTATGCAGGTGCTAATTTGAACCATATGCACGTGAGGCCAGAGCCAAAGTTCGTTACACCGCAGTGAAATGATGGCCTTGCATTTCTGGGGGGCTGGAAGGCGAGGCTGGTTTTAGATTAATCTTTTTTTGCTCAAGTATTTAGGCAGCCATGTATTATATCGCTTGAATTATTTATTTCATTTTTGCTCCAAAACTTATCTTTGTCTATTTCCTCCGTCGATCAGAAGCTCTTTTGATATGGTTTCATTGGAGCAAACATGTCTGACAGGTTGGGTTGCTGCTCAAGTAGCAGCAGGTTCTTTGGCTGAATTGGATCCTGCACGCCCTTGAGTCAATGGCATTTGCTTCGCCTGTCTCTTCATTGAGGTGAGGGCTTTACAATGGAGAGAGGCTCTCGCACAGAGTGCCCGCGTGCGAGCTGAGACGGTCCTGGCTCTGCTGCTCTCTTCTGGCTAGGGAATTTGTATACTATAAAGAGTTTTCGCTTGCCTCCCTTATTCTTCTCTCCTGAGAGCAGGAAATAAATCTTGACTGCTCGCATGATTTCCTGTATTTCACGTTAACGCGTGGAAGAGAGAGAAGGCTGCATCGGAAAGGTGCAATTGCTTTTGGTCTGCAAGGGCGGCCGCTCCACGAGCACGTTCCAGATTGAGTGAGATAATGGGGAGAAGGGAGAAGACCGAATTCCACGCTTTAATGTTGTGCCACACTCAGCGTTATATTTTCTGTTACTGCAGTTGGATCTATCAGTATTGCAATGTAAGATGATGTCGAGTGATCCCTTACCTCTGGTGAACTCGGGCATCAGGGCTTTAATGGCGCGAGTCCTGGCATCGCGATGACGATCGTGCCAGAGGAGCGGAAGAGGTTGCACGCTCCACAATCACACTGCTTCTTGGTGGCCTGCGAGGCTTTAACGCAGATTGGCGTTTTTGTTTGGAATCAAGTTTATGGTTTGTTGTGTTTGGCCAATTCCGTCCTTCCCTGGTGCGGCCAGGGAACTAGTGCGTTCAGCCTGCAGACTGAGTATTGACAGGAATTCTGGAGCGAGACTTTGACGTGACTGTTCTGAACAGTGTTTTCACACACGGAGCCTGAGTGGACAGTGTTCTGGTGCAGGCTAATGACAGGTTAAGAGGTTTTTTCGTACTTGAGAGTTTGAACCTGATGAAAAAGTTTTCGTACTCTTAATGAACGTTAACCTGTCAAAATCGTGAGAGTGCTTTGCTTCTCTTGGGTTTCTGCTCGTATTTTCTTTTTCTCCTGCTTCATAGTATTTGTGCTTTCTAGGCATGTTCTTTTGCTGCTGCTGCATAGCACAATAGCGAGAACTACGCGTGTGCTTGCACGAAACTTTGTTGATCCTTTTTCCGAACTCATTTGGGGGTCTGTTACGGGGCTTGGAATCGTGAAAAATAGCCATGTTACTTTCCAGAATGGGTCTGAATTGACCGAATCGGCAAAGTTACAGCAGTTAATATTGCTTGGAACCAAGCTTTTGTTAGTGCGTTTAGCAAAATTGTAGACATATGTGAAGGATTTGTTTAAAATAGTTGTGATATTACTGTGTGCTATGAAAATCAGTTTCACCAGGAGATAGCATTAGCCTTGCTGTGATAATATAAAAATAATCAACTTAGAGCTAAAATGTTGAAATGCAAAATAGGCTTGCAGAAACGGGTAGCCAGAATGAAATGTGTGCTTCAAAATACGCGCTGGGGGGAATTCAACCTAAAACGTATGTGAGCAGATCTGAAGGCAGTGTATTGTATCCTAAATGAAGGAACCTAGTATTTGAAAATTTAAAAAAAAAAAAAAAAGAAGGGGGGACCTCCCACATTGGTATTTTGTCTGAAATAAATAGTTACTTCTATTATAAAATTAGTGCAGCAGTACGGATTGCGATATTGGTGGTTGTGAGGATGGGAAAACCTTTCTGCATTTCTTCTTTTAAAACTAAGTTGCTACAGTATTCACATGCCGGTTTTTGAGTTTCCTTAGCCTGCGGGCACTTTGCCTGTCTCTGGTTCCAGCTCCTTTTTACCCTCTGGAGGGTCTTCTGTTGTCTGTCTGAGCTCTGAGTCACTACGCAGTGCCTCGGCTTCCGTTGTGAGTTCGGGGTCGCGGACGATAGTTTGTGGCCGATCCAACAGCGCGCCTGTGTTCGAGCCTTTAATTTGCTGGTTGTCCTGTTCAGGTTGTGAGCTGGATGTGTCGTGTTCCACGGTAATCTTTTTTTTAAAATTTTTAAAATTTATATTAAAGGCAGAGGCGGCCGCTGTGGTTGTGGTGACATTGTAGCCGTCGAGTGAGATACCATTCTCCTTTTCTGCCCGTTAGTCCTTCGCTTAGTTGCTTCTACCAGCTCTCCCGTATTAACTGCAGAATCGCCGTCTCGTCTAGTACCGGGTTGTGCATCCTGTCAGGACCACAAACTCTCATTCCTGCAGAACTGGTGCTCAGTACACTTGTTTGCATACAAATAGACAAAAGAAGTGTTGAAATCCCAGTCAATATAATATCCAAGAGATGGTTTTTAATCACTTCCTAGGGATGTGTCAGTCAGCAGCAGCAAAGTATGACACAACGAGCTTGAAATGTAAGTTGTATTCTTCTGTAGTTACTTGGAATCAAACTTTCTGTCAAGTCACCTAAAATTGCAAGGAGAAGGCTGAGGACAGTACTGAAGGTTATTCTGCTGAGCAGTGTTTGACTTTTTTTTTTTTTCTCTTTTGGTGAAGAAGGTCCACTTTATAGAAGCTATCGTTTCCATAGGCAAAAGGAAGAGTTTTTACTAGGGTGGAATCTCTAGTTTTATTTCTGTCAAACGTGCTCGCTGTGATTATAGAAAGAACTAAAAGCCGAGCGATGAGGTGAGAGCTGGCAATGGAAGTGCTTCTAATTTACCGTCATTAGGAACTTACACATAGGCCAACGAACCTAATGAAGATAGAATACGTGTTCGACTCGGTGTTAGTTGTGCTTGTTCAAACCATCGATGGGAAAGGACTTTAGCTTTGTGATTCACCTCTCCTCACACATCCAGATGTAGGGAAAGTACCTTCCGTACGGGCCCACAGCGCTATGAAGCTATGATGTTGAGTCGTTGAATTCTGCCAGCTCTGTTGCTTTCTTGATCTGTATAAGTTTTCCCCCTAAGCACCCTAGAGTTGAAAGAAACAAAGTCTAAATGGCTGTGTAATGGGTCAGGTAAACTCGGAACAGAGAGCGTTGTTAAAAAGTCTGTATCTTGGATTCGTATCAAACAAGTCGTCTTTTCCCGGTGTCTGTACGATTTACGCAGGGAGATGTACACGGTTTCTTCTCTTTGAAAACCTACTTTGTTGTGGGCTTTTTTAGCAGAGTTTATCTCGGTGAACGCGCTCAGATGCGTATACGCCTGCGGTGTCTGAACGATGATTTGATAATGAACGTATTCCACGTACGGTTGACCACTCTGTCTAAATGAAAGAGGGGGTTACATTTCAGTATTGTTTCGCTTGGGGTTTTTGACCGCTGTAGAATGGGGGTTTGGGCCTCTCTTCCTTTCCCAACGAAAATCACTGATTTCATCTCTACGCAAGAGATGTTTTGTTTTATTAGAAGGAATTAATTGAAATTGGTCAAAATGCAAGTGTACTTTGAAACTTGGTGTATCAGTTCCCTGTTACCTCTGCTTTTTTGTTTTAATCTTTTGGATAAGGACATACTGAATTTGATGTCTTAGTTCAGGGTCCCGCAGGAACAGCATAGGTGTAACTTTCCAAACCTTCATTGTGCCGGAGGAACAGCTCAGCAACGTTTGTCACAGAATGCTGCCTCTCGAGCCCCGTGCTGATCTTCCTTACCTACGTTAGTGTTTGTGTTCTGGACTGATAGTGGACCAAGTAAAATTAGAAAACTCCCTGATGGAAGGAGAGACGTTCATTCCACGACAAATTCCTTACACTCGGATATGAGCAGATGGATCCTCTGGGCTTGTCTTCCAGTGCCCTTGCTTCTGATAGCCGTCAAGAAGATGAGGCAGGAGAAGACTCAAGTTTTCTTAAAAGCTTCCGGCTGGAAACGTCTGTTCCCGGTAGTGAGACCTCTCGACTTTGACAAAGGAACACCCAGTTCCTCTGACAGCTTTTCCACAAACTTTGTCTCAAAAACAGAGTCACGGTGTCCTGCCGTGTCCGATGTCTCCGCAGTTTTCTTTGTCGTTGGGATAGATGGATGTGCCTGAACTCCACTGTTACTTGGAAATGCAATAGGTCTGTTGCTGAGAGGCAAAAGGCGGATTAACGTGGACTGACAGGAAAACGGGTTTTATGAGTATTTTTACATAGGTTTTATACCACTGTTTCTTTTACTTGTTTCTTCAGGGTGGCAACTTGGCTTGATTTGAGCGTAGTCCAGGACTGTGTGTTCAGCACCCTGTTCAAGAAATAGCTTCCTTCCAAATTCCGCTGCGCTCTACCCTAGTCCTAAGCAAGGTCCCGGAGTCCCTGGCTCACCTTTGGGGAGTGTGGCTGTCAATACCCTCTGACTGCAAACCCCGCTCCCTAGCAACGGGAGACTGGGAGAGCCGGGGCCGCTACTTGCCCTTCTCTAACAACAGCTGTCCTCAAACGTACGGTTTACCAAGGTGCCTTAGTATATGCAAACTGTTTAGAAGGGAACTCCAAACCATTGCCAAAATATGACTACGTGTTATGAAAACATGGCAGGTATTTTGTGTCTGACGTTTGGTTTTAAATGTAAGTGTGGGGTGGCCCCATCTATGCAGAAATCTTCTACAGCTCTCCGCAACTAAGCGCAGTGAACGCACGCTGGTTAACTGTTAGGTCAGCAGGGGGTGAAACTGAAACCCTGTAGCTTGTCTCTGTATTGTCTCCACATGTAAAGGACGCTGAGCTTGTCTTCCTGGGTACTGGCATCAAAAGCCATTCAAGTTTACGAACATACGTATATGGTGGCTTACTCGGTAGAACTAGAATTTTAATAAAATCATATGTGTGTTGCCGTAGTGCTTTTTACATTAAATGCGGTGATCTCAGTCCAATCCCTAGTTAACAAGTTACCCAAGAAAAAACGTTTGACTGTGAGAGTTTACATTAATTGCTGTCTATGTCGTGTCCTTAGCAATTTTTGAGGGGGGAAAAAAAGCAAAGTCGAATTAAAAAAACCCAAAACCAAACCCGCCATACTTAAATCGATGTTAATTTTTATTTTTGCTGAAATTTATGGCAAAGAACTAATGAAAAAACCCCAACGTTGAGGAAATGTATCTGTTTCTGTCCCCACAGCTCGAACTTGAAATAAAATTGTAGGGAAAACAGCTTTGTGTTGTACTTTCTGGGGAGACAACTCAAGCAGAGTTTGGAAGGGAAAAACTAAAAAAATGGACCTCTGTTAAAAAAAAAAAGAGATCTGCAAAAGCTGAAATGTCTGGGGTAAATCTACAGCAGAACGAAGGTATGCATAACTTATTAGCTCACTCTGCCATTTCTAGAAAAACAGATGTTGGCCAAGCAGCGCTTTGTCCAAAAGAATTCGGATCAGCGTGTTGATGCTTCGCTTGTGCGTTGCGCCAGAGCTGGTCGGTGGATCTGTGCTTTCAGCTGCCTGCTGGCATTATCGTTAAACTCAAACGGGCCGAGTGACTCCGCAGTCTTGAGAAGCAGTATTCTGGTTTGCAGGTTTCGCAAATGTTTAAAAACACAACCCCTGTAAAACAACAACAAAAAAGGTTTAAGAAAATGTCTTTTTTTTTTTCTTTTCTTTTCAGAACTACTTGTTCGTTTCCAAAATACAGGTCCTTTATCCGAATAGGGGTAGCATCCTTCCCTGCCTTCACGTCGCTTTCCGAGGAAGTGCGCTTGCTCGCTCAAGAGCCGAGTTTGATGCTGCGGTTAGCTGAGGTGGAAGCACAGGGAATCGCGGCATCGGCTCGTCTTTTGCTTCCTGTTTGCCCTAGGTTGTAGGAAGCGAAGTCAGAGGTGGAACGGACCTCTTTTCCTGAAGAGAAGAAAAAGGAGATGTCTCAGCTGGATCTTTCTGCGCTGTGCTTTCGGCGCGCAGCTGGAAAAGATGCGGCACGAAGGACGCGACTGCACTCTGTCCGTGGAGGGCAGAAGGAGGGTCGATAGTTTACTGGTATTCGTTACGGTTGAAAACGGGTAAATGTTCACGCGTGGTCTTTGAAAGTCTGCTCTGACTAAAAGCGAGCTTGGGGTGCCTTTGGTCCAAATTTCTCCCTCTGCCAAAAGAAAAGTTGATGGCGAAAAATAGTTCAACTGTTGTTAGTCCTTTGGTCCTCAGACTTTTGAGGAGCACAGGCATTTGCTTCTAAGCCTTCATTTAAAATCAGCTGGAAAAGACTCCCGGTTCAACTTGGAAGAAATGCTCTCTGGATCTTCTCGTCACCTGAGGATGTCTCTCCATCCTGTTGTTAGCAGGATTGGAAAGAATCAGATACTCACAGCTGAGATTTAGATATTTCTTTTGCTTTGTGTGGTCGGACCGAAGAAATGATTGAAGTGACCTGTAGGGTTAGGAGTTGTGTGCGCGTGCAAAAGAGATACGGAGCATGACACGTGACATTCCCCTTCTCTTCTCTGCAAGTAGCGAAGGTCTTTGCGAGTAACGAAAGCCTTAGGTTGACAGCGAGTCTTTCCTGTTCATCTTGGAGGTTTTCTTCGGGGTTAGAATCTTACGTAGGGTCTTATGCGTAGAGATGTTAAAAGCAGGTGACAAGTATTGAGGAGGAAGTGTAAGATACCTGCCTAGGCAGAGAGTTGTCAGCAGAGTCGGTGGGGGACACCGTGACTGACGGGGGACAAGCGTCCTGCCGGTAAAGAGTCACAAGGAGAGCAGAACGCATACGGAAGCGCCTGGCTTCTGCGGGAAGAGCTGTGACCCGAAGGAGTCGGGTGTTGCCAGCGGCGTATCGCAGTTACGGTTAACTGAATCCTGAAGAGAAGTGCTGATCTGCCGGATGGCATTCTAAACGATCAGGGGCAGGGAATAGCAGTGACTTCACCGTGACTCTCAATCTGGGATCGTTTTCGATACGTAGCTGTGAAAGTAGAAGAATCCAGGCGCTGCACAAACGCTGGTATGCCCTGAGTAGGGGTCCTTTACCGTATACCTGTAACGCACCTTGTTTATTCAGTCCCTACGTCCTTTTTCTGTGAGTTAGGTTGTGTTCAGTACCTGGCTTGCGCTGTTTCTCCGAGCAATCTGTTACCTCCTTTTCGATTCCGTGCCGGGTCTGGTGCGAGGCGTCCGCAAAGGTCCCGACATAGGCAGAAAGAGCAGAAATGCCGCGCTTGTGGAAACCGGTGACGGCTGGTTTCCGAGACTGGGAATCGAAGTGCAGGCACCCGGAGAGTTGCTCTCTCGCAGCCCCTGGGTGGGCACGGGTGAGGATGCCCGGAGCTGGCTTGAGTTCATCTCGTCTGTGTCCGTGCTCTTGAAATAGGCCGGGCGTAGCGCAGCAGCTTACCTGCATCCAGTGTATGTATGTCTCTGATGTATTCATAGAAAAAGTGCCCCGGTTTACTGAAGATGATTTTCTCTGGAAATTATCGGTGATGATTCAGTTCACGTATTCTTTATGAAACAACCGCCGTGTTGTTTGGAAACCATAGGTCCTTTAGGCATTTTCTTTTGGAAACCAGGGGACAAAGATGTTATTCAATGGGTAGATGAGGTTACAGTAACGTGACCACACTGTAAACTGCAGTCAGTTGGTCCTGTTAGAAATGCGAGAACGATGGATCGCGTAAAGGCAGCGTCAGGTGTGCGCACGTGGTAAAGCGTGCGTTAAGCTTACGTTTTCCGACGTGGGGTGTTAGGATGCTGAGGCGTCTGCGGTGGTTCTTGTCGTTCATGACGAGAAGTACAGTTCCGTA
The DNA here is from genome assembly GCA_013398225.1 of Steatornis caripensis. Taxonomy (NCBI): domain Eukaryota; kingdom Metazoa; phylum Chordata; class Aves; order Caprimulgiformes; family Steatornithidae; genus Steatornis; species Steatornis caripensis. The sequence goes on along the minus strand of VZSC01017646.1, from coordinate 45,994 downwards.
AATTACTAGAGTTCTACCTCCCACGTATGCTCGTGGTGTTTGATATTGAGCATAAACTCTCTGGTCTTAAACAAAAATAGTAATTAACGACACACGCTACGGTCACTGACTGTGCTTGGATGCACACGGTTTCCTATACTCTAATTCCTCCGCTAGCTCATGGAGACAAAAGTAGTACACATAAATTGCCTTTTATTACTAGCTTGTCCTGTTTATTTTCACGTGAAAATGTTAGGACAGCTGAAACAAGGACTCGGGGGACTAGAAGCCTATCTCCGTCGGGTCCCTCTGTTACTCACCACATCCCAGTTACGCTCTGCAGCAGCATAAAACTTTTCCATTTTGAAAAGCTGCTCGAGCTCTGTGCTCAGCGGCCCAAAACGACAATAATTTTGCTTCTGGCGGTCACTTGATATTGCAAATACGGTGTGCTTACAGCGGAGCTCGGGAAGTCACACGTGGAGCGCATTCTTTGGAATCCTCTTTGTTTTATCGTTGCAGAACAACCCGCAAAGATTTGTATTATTGCACCTGAATAAATAGTGCTCTGCACTTCACCCGTTGAGGTCAGTGCACGTGGCCTGCAAGGGGGGCATTCTTCGGCTCTTTCCCTGCTGCTCCTGCTGAACAGCAAGAGCCTCGGCACCCGTGCCATCTGACCAAATGTCACAGAGCGCGTGTTTTCGATACTTATCTTGAAAGGCCAGCTGCTGGCCACCACTAGTTTTTTATGCAGCAATATTTTTCTAGCGAGCAGGAACAGCGTTCACCTACGCAGTTCACAGTTACAACTACCAGCATAGTTTTAGCAGCGCAGACTTGCCAAATTCTCTAAATATTTTAATTTCATTGTAATGCATAATAACAGGTGTACAGCGTAGCTGCCAGTTTCTGCTTGCTGGCTGAGAGAGGAAATTGTTCTTTGCAAAATGAGAATGGTATTTAATTGATATTTTAAGCTACAAATGGCTAACGCGCGTGCACAAGCTTCAGTCCCGAACACTTACGGTTTGGGTGCTGTCACTTGCATGTGGCCGGTAGGTAGAGGAAAATGCCTTCCTTGGAAGCTATTCTCAGCTGCCTAGAAAGATCAGAAATGCGTTATTTCAGAAACATCTTTTCTGCATGATTACTAATGTCTTGCCTACAGGTTTCTCTGTCTCTCTTAAAATTTTTTTTGACACTGTTTTCCCCCCTCTTATTGAGTAACTCTCAGTCTTGGGGTGAAAAATCCTCCTCGTGTAGTTCCACCATGGCTGCTCTGCAAATACAATCTTTAATTTAGGAGTCTGAGCAGACGCAAAAGCCACACTTCCACGGTCTTGGCTGCGAAGCCTTTTGGGGCTTACATGATTCGACTGCTGCTGGACCGAAGTCTGGTTTAGGAGCCAAACTTTTTTTTCCCCCCACGTTGTTCTCATGGAGACCGACCAGACGTTTGTGCGAGGCAGGATATAGTGCCAAAATACGACATCGCACCTCCTGCACCCTAGTATTACGGAGGAAGTCTCAAAATCGCTGCCTTCAACCAGGTCAAATGTTCGTGCGTAGGCAGTAAGAGGTTATTGTAAACATGTTCTCAGACCTACACGTCGCTGTCTATAGGTTCAGTCTAGCAGAAGAGGATACGGTAGCTGCAAGCAGAAGGGGAAGGGGAGGCATCGTCCCTCACCTGCCATCGTTCTGCGAGACAAACTAACGTCTTGGAACGTCTCTGTGGGATAACAACGATCTCGGCAACGCTCCTTCAAAGGAACAGCGTGGGTTTCCTCAGGCACCTGTCGCACGCCGCGAAGGGCCGGAAATGGCCTCCGGCACGTTTAACAAGCCTGTAGTTAAGTGACACCGTCAGTTTGTTTGGACTTCTTTTTAAACGACTGCGTGACGTCCAGCCCCAGCGAACACAAACGCAAACTCTGACCGCTCCTTGGAGGGTGATCGCGGGGCTTACGCGTAATTACTTTTCTTGCGCGCGCCTGCATGTCTTCCTGGTCCTGCCTCACTCTCGCGATTGTGGCTTTTGGGTTTGTTCGTTTATTTATTTATTTATTTAAGACATGTTGAATATCGAAAGTGGGGTTTTTTTATTTATTTAAGACTTGTTGAATATCGCAACTTCAATAGACATACGCCAAGTCCCGGAGGGGTTTCGTGGTCACCAAGTAAAGAGCAGAGAGCTTGTTAACGCGGAAAAATTTATTCAGCAGGGCTCAGGACTCCGGCGCACGGATTGCTGCAGACCGGCGGCAGAACGATTTATCTTCCTGCGTTGGTTATCACTGGCGGGGCTTGGTACGTGCGGCCCGGTTGTTTTCAGCGAGGACCTCGCTGATGTGGAACCTCAGGAGGAGAGCAGCGCAGCTTCCGAATCCGGACTAGCCATCGTGTCTGGTGATGCACTTTTGTAGCACCAGGTGAAGTTGTTACACTGCGAGGTACAGGAGGCTGCTTCCGCCCTGTCGGGCAGGTTTTGAATTCCTGAGCCTAGGCTGAGCTCTCACTGAAGTTACCGCGGCTTTTGCTGGAGGGAAGAATTAGTTTTGGTCCCGTGTTTCTTTCCGAGGATTATGTGTGAAGCCTGTTTCCTTCTGCAATGCTTCAGGCGGTCTCCTTTTGCCACGCGCCAGCGGTAGAATCGATCTTCAGGGACAGCTGACTTTGCCCAATCTCTTCTAATCAGCAACTCTTTTAAGCTGCCACATGGTCTAGATGAAAATTCTGTATGTTACCCGACTATTAGCACAGGTTAAACGCGCTAGCATGAGCGTAGCCGCCCCCCTGCTCTGCGCGTTCAGTGCTGGTGGTGGATGCAGACGTCGGGCAGTGCTGCTGTCCACATGGACGCTAACGATGGCTTCTGAGAGCAATTTCCAGCGAGGATAGCGGCGTGCACAGTTTTGGAGTTCAGGTTGCGCGCACGTTTCTCACGGCCGCGTGCCGGGAAGTTGGGTTAAAATCTGCAGTATGTTTAAAACTGCAAGCTGTTGCCCAGAAGCTATGCTGGTTTTTATTGTCTGAGGGTGTGGTCCCCCTTTCCTGTTATCTGCCAAGATGTGAGCTTTAGATTCCATTTTTTTAGCCTGAAGGCATTGCTCTCTTATGCTTTGGAGTAGTACGAATGTACGCGTTTCCTCGGTCAAAAATGCAGTTTGCTCAGTTTTCGGCAATTGTTTCTCGAGAGGGAGAGTCCAGGATTTCTCTCTTACGTGCTCTGCAGTATTTGCGTTCGGGGAAGGATCTGGGGTCTTCGTGCTCGGTTTCTGAGGGCTCTTTTGGGTTTCCTGAATAATCCCTTTTATGTGCAGCATTTCAGAACGGCTGTGTTGGGAGCTGGACTGGGAACTGCAGCCAGGGTCTGATGCTAAACGATCTTAAAAAGACGCTTGTAAAGCAGATGTGGTCGGCATTGTTGTCTCCGGCACGTGGGTGGCATTGAGATAAGTGATACGACTTTTCTGAGGCTAAAGGGCAATTTATTATCCTGGCCTCTGGCCTGCACGTGTCCCAGAACAGACACAGAACTGCGCTCCTGCAGGTGAGAACAGCCCGTCAGTATCGCCAGGACACCTGAAGAAGTGATTGCAGAAAACGTGGCTGATCCGTCTTGGAGGTCAGGGAAGTCTGACAAAGGGGTTAATCGCTCTGAATGTCCTGCGGGCGAATCTAGGGACTTTGTACTTGCTTTTGTATTTCTTTAAGGAAACGAGGGACTTCACGTTTAATAGCTAGGGATAATTCTTATGTTTACGTTGCATGGAATTTCATCAAGTGCTAAATTCTTCAAAACAAAGAAGTACAAGCTACAGGTCTAGAAGGTGCTTACGTTGGAATTCCTGGCTGAGGGGGAGAGAGAAAGGACAAGAATTTCCAGCAAGATGGCTGCCATCAGCTGGAAGCCAGAGTTGCTTGGACTGCTCGGTCTGTCGCTCGCTCAGGAACCCGGAGAGACAGCGAGTCCTTCCCGAGAGTCTGAGGCGCTCTCCATCTGCAGCGCAGCGCTGGTTTGCAGCCTGGCTGAGGGGGCGCCGGCTGCGTGAGGTCCAACGCTCTGCTGTCCAGTCTGTGTATCCCTCTCCTGCAGCCCGTGGGATTTCTCATCCAGCGGGTTACCGCTTCTTGCCGTGTCTGTTGCTAAGGGAATGAAAAAAGGCTGATCTAGCACGAGGAGCGCTCAGTTCCCCTGGAAGCAGGAGCAGCGTGTGACGCAGGGCCCCGCGCGTTACGCGGTGTTTTGCTGAGCTCCCCTTTCCTCTGCCCAGCCCCTTTTGAGAGCTTGCAGGCCCACGTGCACGGCATCGACCACTCGCCTCAGCAACAGCGACCGGGCTTTTATAGGGAGCAGCCCTACGTCAGATAATATGAAGTTTCCTGAAAGGGATGATGGGCCGCATCTTGCGTCATCTCCAAACAGTTCTTGCAGATTTCTCTCATTACGGCCCAGAAGGGAGAAAGCTTGCTGTGTAGTGGCTAACGCGTGTGTATGCTTGAGGAAGCTTCTGTCGGATGTGAATTTGGGTGCAGATCGCTAAGTAGACTACTTGTTTCTGCACGCTGCCGATTTTGAAGCTTTGTTTAGTTTTGAGGCGTTTAAGTGGCAGGATTCATAGGTGCAGATGGAAGCTTACAGTTTGCCTTCAGTTACTGCAAAGTTTCCTGCTGAAGTCTTTTCTCGCAAAGAAGTACGTAAACTGCTGCTGGGATAAACAGGTGGTATCGGATTGAACGATGTTTACTGTTGGAAAGACACAATTTACGCAATCGTCGAAGGAATTTGCAAACTATACTGTGTTTATCCATCGTGGACAGAGAAGTCGTACCAAAAAAAGAAAGAAAAAAAACCCCCCGCAATAAAATACGCAGATCGTGTTCCAATCCACAATCTCAAGTCAAACGGAGCTCTGTTTTGTAATCGAGTAATTATCCCTAGCGAGTTTGCTGCCGTGAAGCCTGCTGCGCTTTTGAACATCTGGCAGCTCTGCAGGCTTCGGGGTGACAGCACGAAGAGCAGAGAGTTGCAAGGCGGGCACGCGAGCCTGCGAGGGCACAAGGGATGCGTTGGAGGTCGAGATGCAAAAGCTCAGGTTCTGTTTTCCCGTTTGGCCACAGGGATCGTTTGTTACCTTGGGTGGATCGCTTAGAACGCTTAATAAATCTTTAAAATGGGTCTACCTCCAAGGCTAGTAAATTCCCCTTCATGATTTCCCGTAGGTGTCAGGGAGCAGCGTGAGTTNGCAAAGATTTGTATTATTGCACCTGAATAAATAGTGCTCTGCACTTCACCCGTTGAGGTCAGTGCACGTGGCCTGCAAGGGGGGCATTCTTCGGCTCTTTCCCTGCTGCTCCTGCTGAACAGCAAGAGCCTCGGCACCCGTGCCATCTGACCAAATGTCACAGAGCGCGTGTTTTCGATACTTATCTTGAAAGGCCAGCTGCTGGCCACCACTAGTTTTTTATGCAGCAATATTTTTCTAGCGAGCAGGAACAGCGTTCACCTACGCAGTTCACAGTTACAACTACCAGCATAGTTTTAGCAGCGCAGACTTGCCAAATTCTCTAAATATTTTAATTTCATTGTAATGCATAATAACAGGTGTACAGCGTAGCTGCCAGTTTCTGCTTGCTGGCTGAGAGAGGAAATTGTTCTTTGCAAAATGAGAATGGTATTTAATTGATATTTTAAGCTACAAATGGCTAACGCGCGTGCACAAGCTTCAGTCCGAACACTTACGGTTTGGGTGCTGTCACTTGCGTGTGGCCGGTAGGTAGAGGAAAATGCCTTCCTTGGAAGCTATTCTCAGCTGCCTAGAAAGATCAGAAATGCGTTATTTCAGAAACATCTTTTCTGTATGATTACTAATGTCTTGCCTACAGGTTTCTGTCTCTCTTAAAATTTTTTTTGACACTGTTTTCCCCCCTCTTATTGAGTAACTCTCAGTCTTGGGGTGAAAAATCCTCCTCGTGTAGTTCCACCATGGCTGCTCTGCAAATACAATCTTTAATTTAGGAGTCTGAGCAGACGCAAAAGCCACACTTCCACGGTCTTGGCTGCGAAGCCTTTTGGGGCTTACATGATTCGACTGCTGCTGGACCGAAGTCTGGTTTAGGAGCCAAACTTTTTTTTCCCCCCGCGTTGTTCTCATGGAGACCGACCAGACGTTTGTGCGAGGCAGGATATAGTGCCAAAATACGACATCGCACCTCCTGCACCCTAGTATTACGGAGGAAGTCTCAAAATCGCTGCCTTCAACCAGGTCAAATGTTCGTGCGTAGGCAGTAAGAGGTTATTGTAAACATGTTCTCAGACCTACACGTCGCTGTCTATAGGTTCAGTCTAGCAGAAGAGGATACGGTAGCTGCAAGCAGAAGGGGAAGGGGAGGCATCGTCCCTCACCTGCCATCGTTCTGCGAGACAAACTAACGTCTTGGAACGTCTCTGTGGGATAACAACGATCTCGGCAACGCTCCTTCAAAGGAACAGCGTGGGTTTCCTCAGGCACCTGTCGCACGCCGCGAAGGGCCGGAAATGGCCTCCGGCACGTTTAACAAGCCTGTAGTTAAGTGACACCGTCAGTTTGTTTGGACTTCTTTTTAAACGACTGCGTGACGTCCAGCCCCAGCGAACACAAACGCAAACTCTGACCGCTCCTTGGAGGGTGATCGCGGGGCTTACGCGTTATTACTTTTCTTGCGCGTGCCTGCATGTCTTCCTGGTCCTGCCTCACTCTCGCGATTGTGGCTTTTGGGTTTGTTCGTTTATTTATTTATTTATTTAAGACATGTTGAATATCGAAAGTGGGGTTTTTTTATTTATTTAAGACTTGTTGAATATCGCAACTTCAATAGACATACGCCAAGTCCCGGAGGGGTTTCGTGGTCACCAAGTAAAGAGCAGAGAGCTTGTTAACGCGGAAAAATTTATTCAGCAGGGCTCAGGACTCCGGCGCACGGATTGCTGCAGACCGGCGGCAGAACGATTTATCTTCCTGCGTTGGTTATCACTGGCGGGGCTTGGTACGTGCGGCCCGGTTGTTTTCAGCGAGGACCTCGCTGATGTGGAACCTCAGGAGGAGAGCAGCGCAGCTTCCGAATCCGGACTAGCCATCGTGTCTGGTGATGCACTTTTGTAGCACCAGGTGAAGTTGTTACACTGCGAGGTACAGGAGGCTGCTTCCGCCCTGTCGGGCAGGTTTTGAATTCCTGAGCCTAGGCTGAGCTCTCACTGAAGTTACCGCGGCTTTTGCTGGAGGGAAGAATTAGTTTTGGTCCCGTGTTTCTTTCCGAGGATTATGTGTGAAGCCTGTTTCCTTCTGCAATGCTTCAGGCGGTCTCCTTTTGCCACGCGCCAGCGGTAGAATCGATCTTCAGGGACAGCTGACTTTGCCCAATCTCTTCTAATCAGCAACTCTTTTAAGCTGCCACATGGTCTAGATGAAAATTCTGTATGTTACCCGACTATTAGCACAGGTTAAACGCGCTAGCATGAGCGTAGCCGCCCCCCTGCTCTGCGCATTCAGTGCTGGTGGTGGACGCAGACGTCGGGCAGTGCTGCTGTCCACATGGACGCTAACGATGGCTTCTGAGAGCAATTTCCAGCGAGGATAGCGGCGTGCACAGTTTTGGAGTTCAGGTTGCGCGCACGTTTCTCACGGCCGCGTGCCGGGAAGTTGGGTTAAAATCTGCAGTATGTTTAAAACTGCAAGCTGTTGCCCAGAAGCTATGCTGGTTTTTATTGTCTGAGGGTGTGGTCCCCCTTTCCTGTTATCTGCCAAGATGTGAGCTTTAGATTCCATTTTTTTAGCCTGAAGGCATTGCTCTCTTATGCTTTGGAGTAGTACGAATGTACGCGTTTCCTCGGTCAAAAATGCAGTTTGCTCAGTTTTCGGCAATTGTTTCTCGAGAGGGAGAGTCCAGGATTTCTCTCTTACGTGCTCTGCAGTATTTGCGTTCGGGGAAGGATCTGGGGTCTTCGTGCTCGGTTTCTGAGGGCTCTTTTGGGTTTCCTGAATAATCCCTTTTATGTGCAGCATTTCAGAACGGCTGTGTTGGGAGCTGGACTGGGAACTGCAGCCAGGGTCTGATGCTAAACGATCTTAAAAAGACGCTTGTAAAGCAGATGTGGTCGGCATTGTTGTCTCCGGCACGTGGGTGGCATTGAGATAAGTGATACGACTTTTCTGAGGCTAAAGGGCAATTTATTATCCTGGCCTCTGGCCTGCACGTGTCCCAGAACAGACACAGAACTGCGCTCCTGCAGGTGAGAACAGCCCGTCAGTATCGCCAGGACACCTGAAGAAGTGATTGCAGAAAACGTGGCTGATCCGTCTTGGAGGTCAGGGAAGTCTGACAAAGGGGTTAATCGCTCTGAATGTCCTGCGGGCGAATCTAGGGACTTTGTACTTGCTTTTGTATTTCTTTAAGGAAACGAGGGACTTCACGTTTAATAGCTAGGGATAATTCTTATGTTTACGTTGCATGGAATTTCATCAAGTGCTAAATTCTTCAAAACAAAGAAGTACAAGCTACAGGTCTAGAAGGTGCTTACGTTGGAATTCCTGGCTGAGGGGGAGAGAGAAAGGACAAGAATTTCCAGCAAGATGGCTGCCATCAGCTGGAAGCCAGAGTTGCTTGGACTGCTCGGTCTGTCGCTCGCTCAGGAACCCGGAGAGACAGCGAGTCCTTCCCGAGAGTCTGAGGCGCTCTCCATCTGCAGCGCAGCGCTGGTTTGCAGCCTGGCTGAGGGGGCGCCGGCTGCGTGAGGTCCAACGCTCTGCTGTCCAGTCTGTGTATCCCTCTCCTGCAGCCCGTGGGATTTCTCATCCAGCGGGTTACCGCTTCTTGCCGTGTCTGTTGCTAAGGGAATGAAAAAAGGCTGATCTAGCACGAGGAGCGCTCAGTTCCCCTGGAAGCAGGAGCAGCGTGTGACGCAGGGCCCCGCGCGTTACGCGGTGTTTTGCTGAGCTCCCCTTTCCTCTGCCCAGCCCCTTTTGAGAGCTTGCAGGCCCACGTGCACGGCATCGACCACTCGCCTCAGCAACAGCGACCGGGCTTTTATAGGGAGCAGCCCTACGTCAGATAATATGAAGTTTCCTGAAAGGGATGATGGGCCGCATCTTGCGTCATCTCCAAACAGTTCTTGCAGATTTCTCTCATTACGGCCCAGAAGGGAGAAAGCTTGCTGTGTAGTGGCTAACGCGTGTGTATGCTTGAGGAAGCTTCTGTCGGATGTGAATTTGGGTGCAGATCGCTAAGTAGACTACTTGTTTCTGCACGCTGCCGATTTTGAAGCTTTGTTTAGTTTTGAGGCGTTTAAGTGGCAGGATTCATAGGTGCAGATGGAAGCTTACAGTTTGCCTTCAGTTACTGCAAAGTTTCCTGCTGAAGTCTTTTCTCGCAAAGAAGTACGTAAACTGCTGCTGGGATAAACAGGTGGTATCGGATTGAACGATGTTTACTGTTGGAAAGACACAATTTACGCAATCGTCGAAGGAATTTGCAAACTATACTGTGTTTATCCATCGTGGACAGAGAAGTCGTACCAAAAAAAGAAAGAAAAAAAACCCCCCGCAATAAAATACGCAGATCGTGTTCCAATCCACAATCTCAAGTCAAACGGAGCTCTGTTTTGTAATCGAGTAATTATCCCTAGCGAGTTTGCTGCCGTGAAGCCTGCTGCGCTTTTGAACATCTGGCAGCTCTGCAGGCTTCGGGGTGACAGCACGAAGAGCAGAGAGTTGCAAGGCGGGCACGCGAGCCTGCGAGGGCACAAGGGATGCGTTGGAGGTCGAGATGCAAAAGCTCAGGTTCTGTTTTCCCGTTTGGCCACAGGGATCGTTTGTTACCTTGGGTGGATCGCTTAGAACGCTTAATAAATCTTTAAAATGGGTCTACTTCCAAGGCTAGTAAATTCCCCTTCATGATTGCCCGTAGGTGTCAGGGAGCAGCGTGAGTCGAGAGCACCTCTGCCAAGGCAGGGAGCCTGGGGCTGAGCGCGGCAGGGGCACGCACGCAAAACCAGCCGAGCGGCTTGGTGGCGGTAACCAGTGTCAGCCACGAGCCTGTGGTCGCCAGAGCAGCTCACAGGGATGAGGCAGGTCAGAGGTTCGGCTCGGAAGCTCGGTGGGGGACAGTGCCACGCACCGTGCAAATACCACNGGGGCACGCACGCAAAACCAGCCGAGCGGCTTGGTGGCGGTAACCAGTGTCAGCCACGAGCCTGTGGTCGCCAGAGCAGCTCACAGGGATGAGGCAGGTCAGAGGTTCGGCTCGGAAGCTCGGTGGGGGACAATGCCACGCACCGTGCAAATACCACGTAGCCTGGGCGAGGGCGTAGCGCGAGCTTCTGGGGCCGTGGGGCAGAGGGTGCTTGGAGGCGGGCCGGGCGTCCCTGTGCAGGGTGACGAGGGTCTGTGGGTACCCTGACGCTGGGCTCTTGCTGTGTTCACGAAGGTGTCTGTGTTCTGGGGGTTTTCTGTTTTAATGTTTGTTCGGTTTTTAGCCAAAGTTTTTTTGGTCAGAGATCAGCGTAGAATTGTTTTGCTTGAACTGTACCAGCGCTTAGTCTTCCAGCAAGCGATCAGGTTTGGCAACACGAACGAAATGACAAGGAAAAACAGTTCCTCGTTGGTGGGGTTCCCAGGAAGGGGTGCAAAAGAGGGAGCTTACAAAGGAGGAACACGCTGTCAGGGCCGCGTAGGCAGGAGAGAGATGCTGTGGCTGAGCTGGGCTGCGGGTACCCGCAGAGCGTGTCCAAGCGCTTGGCTGCTTAACTCTGTATTGCAGAGCTGTGAGACACTGCAGACATCTTCCATCCTTACTGAAGGAGGTGATTTTTGTGAGACTAAGTGTGAAGTTCACCTTTTGATCAAGACAGCGCAAGACCTGAGGTTCTGCGTGCGGGTTTCTGTCGGCAGCACGTGCTGGGGCGGTGCGCTGGAGCTGGGTGCAGACTGAATGCCAGCCGTATGCCCGTGCACGGGGCGCGTGCCGCTCTACGCGCGAGAGCTACGGCAAGTCAGGGAACAACAGTTGCCCAGCTGTTCGGGTGGCTTCGGTCAGTGGCGTATGTAAAGAAAAATAGGTGTTGTAGTCACGTTCTTGAGAAGGAACCAATATTTAGAACCGTTACTAGATACGTGATTTATCACGTGTGTCGGTGCTGTACATAAAAATCCCGTAAAAGTTGGCGGAGAGAGCTTGTCTTTGCCCTTGGTTGCAATGGCAGCATGTTTATACGGTGACCTGTGTACGTAGGTGGTGGCCTGGGCTTTGTCTGGGACTTTGGCCCCCTTTTCACATCTCTGCCGTCAGCGTGCTCTGCAGATTCTTTTTGCCCGGCGTCCTTGAGCTGTAGCTTTCCCTGCGCGTTCACGCAGGTAAAATTCTCCCTCCGACTTGCGTATCGTACTTTGGCCTCTCCAGCATCGTTCCCCCGCACCTCTGTTCAGAGAAAGACCTATGCGCGAGCACGTCGGCGTACGTCTGCCCGTTTATCCTGCTGTCCTGTCGTGGTCGATGCTGGCGAGACTCATTTTTGCGTTCAGGATCGTCACGCCCCCAGTCGCATCGAATTAACTTTTGTCGGTTTTCTGCCAGGCACCCCCTTGCTGTTGTGTCTTTGCTCTTTACGAAGTGCGATGACTTCTGTTGGTTAGGCTGTCTGCACAGACGTTGTCACAACACGAAGGCATAGCGGGAGGCTTTACCCTCGTAAATTTTAGTTGTCTGATCTTTTTAATAACAGATATATAAATGCTTACTACATGGGCCCTCAAAGCTGGGCAAATGCACGCCGGTTCTCTGACTGACCATCAGTGGCTTCTTTGCTAAGCTAAACGCATACGTTACCCGTGTGCTTGTAGACTTTAGCGTCAGCATTTGGTCCCCGCTGCTTACGAAGAGCTAGGACAGAAAAGCAAGCCGTCCCTTGAGCCAGCAGTAAGGCCCAGCGTGACTAGAAGGGTCAGCGTCAATATCGCAGCCCGCGTAGCACGTGGTTTAAAGCACACGGGTACTTTGCAAAGGAGCTGCGGCTCCCGAGTTGCTCTCGCGCTTTGCAGAAAGCCTTTCTATGACCCGACAGGCCGTGTTGGACTCCCCCTCGAGACGTCCTCAGAGTACACGTGGCATTGCCGTTCCCACCTGACAGCTGCGTGAATTTCTGTTTTGCATCTTCGTTAATCTAAACCCGCTTAGAGTAAAAGGCAATAACGTTAACTGACCCGCTGCTGAGAAGCTTCCCCGGCACGGCCTCCCGCTCTTTTCTCCTCCTGAGATACCTCGCTTTCATTTGAACTGGTATGAAAGCACTTGATGCCACTAAAATATATTCATCAAAAAATAGGCTTTTATTCTGAGTGCATTCTGGTGTAGCTGTGTTTTAACCCCTGAGCTGCCAGTAGACAGAAAGGCTGCAAAAGCCTGACCTTCAGTGATATGTCCTGAGGTGAGCGAGGGCGAGAGAGGGACCGAGAGGCCAGGTCTGACCGTCAGTGACGCAGCATGCTTTCAAAATTTCTTTTTAGCATCGGCACTACTGAGCGAAGAGAGCGTCCCGTTGAAATTCACTTTATGGGAGGCGTCTCGTTAGCGGATTTTGTTTGAGGTGTTGATATAAACGCATGTCGGGAAAACTTGCCAGAAAACGTGCGCTCTCCAAAAGCAGCGAGTGTAGTTGAACAGAAAATAGGGACAGCTGTGTCAGCTTCTTTTGAACCGAAGACCACGAACAAGAAGCGTCCAACATCACTGAAGTCGCACGTGCGTATTAGGAAAAGCGGTGGTTTCTTCCGACTGTGAAGTTGTCCCCGATGAACATTTCTAGAACTTCAGCTTGAGAAATTGATTTGGCTTGAAAATTGCTACACTTAAAGCGAATCGTATGTCTTAAAATGCTTGTGTTATTTTAGAGTTACAGGCTATTAAAAGTAATCGCTCAACTTTCAGCGGTTTGCTTTGATCTAATGCTGCTTTGTCTCCCCTTGTCTGAAGACGAGGACTTGTTATTGTCAGTTTGCATCCTTAAAAGCTTGCCTATGTGCTGTGTGTTTTAATAAGATCTTACTGTAATCGATGTGAGTTGCTAATTTACTTCTTGTGTGTATGTGGGCTTCGGCTCTGCTGTCACTGATTGCAGCGGTTCAGAGATCCATCTTGGTGCTGTTAATGTCAACTGAAGATTGAGTTTCCGTGCCGATGTTTTATTTTTTAACCAGAAGTAGGTCTAGGAGGTTTTTGAAAAGTGCTTTTAATTGGCTAGCTGTGCTTTGGGAAGAATGTAGCTGCACTTCGGAGAAGCGGAGCTTTCCCTTTAGCCCCAGCCATTACAGACCCAAGTGTTTGGGTCGGGGAGATGCTAGCATTAGTCTCCTGTGTATAAACACGTGTTGTGTTATGATTGTGGCTTCTGTGTTGACGACTGTGGAGGAAACGCTGCCTGGTCTTTACAAGTTTCTGTGCATCCAGCGCACACTGAACGCGCTGGAAATACCCTCGATCTCCCCTGGTCTCCTTGGGTGGTACGCTGTGGGTATTACAAGGCACCGGTCTTTTGAACTAGGCATCTCGATGGCTGCATCGCAAGCGAAGACCGCGGGCTGCATCTGAATTCCCCATCTAGGTCAGTTCCCAGGTATGCGCAGGCTCTGCATCGGGGTGTGACCGCAGCACTCCCCAGCCCGTCTCCACCCTGCCGTACGTGGTTGCGTGGGTTGCGGCGCAGGCGTGCCGTGCTCAGCCCCAGGCCTCGGGCTGCAGTGTTTGGGGACGGAACAGTAAGATTCCCGGCACGAGTGCCTCTGCTCTGTATGTCGGGCTGGCCGTGAGACGGTGCGGGGGGAGGTGGTGGCGTAGGGAAGAGGAACGTGCTTCGCACTGCATTGGTGCACACGCGTTGCAGGCGTTGCCAGCTCTCCTGGGTCCGCGGGGCGCGGGACGAGGTCTTTGCAGAGCTTGGAGCAACGAAACTCAGCANTAAGATTCCTGGCACGAGTGCCTCTGCTCTGTATGTCGGGCTGGCCGTGAGACCGTGCGGGGGGAGGTGGTGGCGTAGGGAAGAGGAACGTGCTTCGCACTGCATTGGTGCACACGCGTTGCAGGCGTTGCCAGCTCTCCTGGGTCCGCGGGGTGCGGGACGAGGTCTTTGCAGAGCTTGGAGCAATGAAACTCAGCGCTCCCGAGAGCTGGTGGAGGAGCAAGAGTGTGATGGTTTCGCAGGCAAGGATGTGACCCCACAGGGGAAAGGCTGTCACGGAGCTCGATCCCCGGGCAGTCTTGGGAGGTCAAACTCGGCAGCTTCTGCCAGCTTATTTCCAGATGGAGGTGGATTTTTCCCTGCAGAAGCCAAGAAGGTTTAGCGGGCAGCCACGTGTCCCAGCTTCAGCAAGGCAGCTGACCCGGAAGCGCTCTTGGACCGTGTTTGACTCGGGCGCAGGTCGGTCTGTCCTACCCGACTTGTGTTTGTCTCTGATCCCGAGGGGCCCAACCTGGTGGCCGAGGTGATCCCCCCCATGTCCTTTCTCAGTTTTTCAGTTGTCATTGTCAGGCTCAAGAAGAATCTTAACACCTCAGAATTTCAAAGGGCTTACGAATCGCCTTGCATTTACAGGCGTATACTGCTGCTTAAAATTGACACACAAATATTACTGTTCCGGCCTTATTGTCCCCGGGCGCAGTAATGCACAGAGAGCTCAAGTGATGTCAGAGCCTGAAGATGGTGAGAAAGATGAGAATATAAACTGTCTGCTGCCTGTTAGATAACATTGTAATTCAACGGGAGTACTGTTCAATGGAAAAGTAGCTCCGGAGTCAGTCGTCTAAAAAAATGCTTCTTCTCTTTATATGAAACATGAGAATTGTACAGCCTGTCAGACCTTGCGCACTTTCCTAATGGTAAATTAGCTCGCTGGTCCACGGATGCAAATAGCATTTGCAAACAAGTGGTAGCAGTATGGTCCAGGGGATAGGACGTTTGGCTGGGAATCGGGACACGTGGATTTTAGCACTGACCTCTGTGCTGAGCTGCTCTGTGATGTTGGGGAAGTCGCTTCACAGGTTTGTGCTTCCGCTCGCCCTCCAGCCCTTGCCTGTCTTACAGACGCAGTCAGTAAGCTTACTGGCGCAAAAACCGTCTCTAACGATGTATTCGTACGTCCTCACACACGATATGTCTCAAATAACATGGATGCTGCTTCCAATACCGTCTGTTTAGAACGGCTTTGTTTCTAAAAAGTTGCCCCTTGTCAAAAGCTATTGCGCACTGGCTCCCAGGATAGTTTGGATGCTCTTGCCTCATAACCGCAAAGTCTGTAGAACTTGATAATTGTGGAAGCCATCTCTTTTATGTTTTAACTGTACGAGCCAGAGCCCCGGAACCCTGAGCGGCTTCGCTGGGAGCGTGATGGGGGGAGCTGTAGCTCCCCGTTATCCCCAGTAGCATCGCTCAGTAGTAATTTACCTGTTCACGTGGAAGAGCATCTACCGATGAGTGCGGCCACCCCTGCCTCCCTCCAACATCGCATCGCCGCTGCGGCCAGCCCCGGAGCTGTCATTTAAATGTACTCCCTGCCACCGCACTGAGGGGGTTTCTGATCTGCTTAGAGTAATAAGGAGAGGTACTTAGCTCTTGAAGCTGTGTGAGCTAACCGCGTCTTGCGTGAGCTTCAGGAGAAGGAACCCCACCGCCAGTCATAAAATGCCAAGTGGCATGCTGTTACTCTCGGGCCTGTTTGATCAGCACAGAGTTAAGCCAGGGAGCATGAGTTTTGCCGGTACGGCTTCCTTCTGTCCACAAAACCCAAGATGGTTAATGGAGTGAATAATTGTTAGCAGAAACCTCTGACGTGTAGCGGTGCCGGTGGGCTGGAAAGCCTCTGCAATGCCGATATACACCTCCTCTCTCCCAGCTTCTTTTTGGCTAGGCTGTGTTTCGGTGGTAAGTACGCGTGAAGTCCTGCCGAGTTCCCAGTGCACCAAGCCTGGGCTGCAGCTTTTGCTGGTCCGTCATACAGAGTCGCAATAAGCGGCGTGCTTGTGTGTGTGACACTGCTCTGACGGGGCTGTCAGTCAGCGTGCCTGATAGCTGCTGCCGTGGCGGGGAGAACCTCTTGCCGCCTTCGAGTACGACCTGGTTCTGTGTCCCTAGACGTGTTCTGCAGCTGGAACGTAGTCAGACGTAGCCGGACTGAGATGTGCTGTGACAAAAGCACATCTAAACGCGTAGCAAAAGGAGATACGGACAGAAATGGTTGTCTGACCGTCTTCCTTACTCCTTGCCGTGCTCCGAACAAGCAGAGCTTGCCCGCGAGAGAGACACCGTCGTGGGCGNCTGATAGCTGCTGCCGTGGCGGGGAGAACCTCTTGCCGCCTTCGAGTACGACCTGGTTCTGTGTCCCTAGACGTGTTCTGCAGCTGGAACGTAGTCAGACGTAGCCGGACTGAGATGTGCTGTGACAAAAGCACATCTAAACGCGTAGCAAAAGGAGATACGGACAGAAATGGTTGTCTGACCGTCTTCCTTACTCCTTGCCGTGCTCCGAACAAGCAGAGCTTGCCCGCGAGAGAGACACCGTCGTGGGCGGCTCATGATCCTTTACTCTGTGTTACATCTATGGTTTTCTTAGCCTGAGTCTTGCTCTAGCTTGCAAGCCCTTTTAATCTTTTTTTATGTGTTTCAATCTAAGAAATCAGTTCTCGCTGTTCCGGAGAGGCTTTCTGAACAGCATGCCTTGTCCTCTTCACCGAACTGCTCTGCGTTGCCGGTCAGAGCCGTCCGTTTCCGCAAGGGGAAATTGTGCTTACCTGCACCTATCTCGAGAGCCTGCAATTCTGAATCCTCCCTCAGACATCATGAATCCTTTTTTTCCACTGTCGACTGCCGCAGCCTTGGTTGCCTCGCNGCCTGAGTCTTGCTCTAGCTTGCAAGCCCTTTTAATCTTTTTTTATGTGTTTCAATCTAAGAAATCAGTTCTCGCTGTTCCGGAGAGGCTTTCTGAACAGCATGCCTTGTCCTCTTCACCGAACTGCTCTGCGTTGCCGGTCAGAGCCGTCCGTTTCCGCAAGGGGAAATTGTGCTTACCTGCACCTATCTTGAGAGACTGCAATTCTGAATCCTCCCTCGGATATCACGAATCCTTTTTTTCCCCTGTCGACTGCCGCCGCCTTGGTTGCCTCGTNAGCCGTCCGTTTCCGCAAGGGGAAATTGTGCTTACCTGCACCTATCTCGAGAGCCTGCAATTCTGAATCCTCCCTCAGACATCATGAATCCTTTTTTTCCACTGTCGACTGCCGCAGCCTTGGTTGCCTCGCGTAGCCCCTGCAAGGTAGGGCTGGGTTCACGTGGGGTTTGGTTGTGTTACTGCCCACCCGCAGTGGGTCTGTGGAAGCCGAGAGCCTGCAGGAGAGCACAGCCTGAGCAATGTGGTACAGCTGCAGAGGCTTTAGCTGCCCTTTCGACTTGCTGTGGGTGTTGGCACGTTGACCGAGCAAATGTGAAGGGGAGGTTTGGCGACTGAGACTGTGGTATTCCTTCTGCGTAGAGCAGGTGCCTGTGATTCCCTGTGGAGCATCCCGCTGCTCACCGGAACGACTGGACTGAAGCACCAGACAATATGGCCAGCGAGGCTTAGTCAACTGCGGGGAGCTGTTGTTGCTGCCAAGTGCCGTTTATTTTCAGATAGTGACGAATAGAGAACCCTTTTATAGCGATTTACCTGTCTTTTTGGTGCAGCGTTCCGTATGTGACACAAAAGATGGGTTCTGTTTACTCTGTTGCGGTTACAAGCGCTTTCTCACCACTTCCTCTTTCGGCTTCCTCTTGCGAAAAATTAAGTAGAAAAGCATAGCCTGTTAGAGAAAACGGCTGTCCGAGCTCCCGTGGCTGGGCGCGGAGCTTTGCTGGGAACCTGCCCGGGGCTGTGACCGCTCGCATCAGGGCACTCGTGGCTCGTTGCAAAATCCCGCCTAGGGTGATGTGAATGTCCAAGAAAGCGTGCTTCGTGCATCGCTGTGCTGGGATGCCGCTCCTCGTGCCCAGCGTCGATTCAAAAAGTGTTAGATATTTAGTAATGATGTAAACTGATTAGAAAGGATTCCAGGCAGAAATCCTCAATAGCTTGCTACACCGTTTTAGAGCCAGCTGTGACATTCGATTACTACTGCGGAGGTTTTGTATGTCGAGCTTTCCTCAGATTGCAGTGCTGTGCATGCTGGGGAAAGAAATGTAATTGGAAGTGTGATTTATCAAGAATTTAAAACAGTTCGACATCCCCGAAGACTTCATACTTTTTCAAAATTCCATATTTGCAAGAACACGAAAGACCTTTCCAGATGTTTTTCTTCCCTTTAAGTTTAATTTATAATTGAAAAAATATTTTCATCTACCTCAAATGATTGGCATATGCGAAGCGTGTGCCTAAAATACTCTGCCTAAGGTCGAGACGTAGGTTTGTTCCTTCAAGCCCCGGTGTATTGCTGCGTATGTGGCAACGGGACAGAACAAAGACAGATTGGCACAGATTTTCAAGAGAGGACTACCCCCATTTTTAACCCACAGTTGAACTGCAGGTGGGAATTTTAGCGAGCAAACGTCAGTTAAACTACAGGTTTGTATTATATAGAGGCGGACAAGTACTCTGTTTTCCATCTGGAATTAATTTGGTTTATGCAAAATTGCACCTGCAGGAGGGGAATCCAGTTCTCCCCTGGCCCACTATGCTGCTAGCTTTAGGAGTTTAACAAAATCAGTGACAAGTCTTGGAAAAGTTGCCGGGGCCCTATTGCAAAGTGCGCTCGTTCGGAGCTCTTAATTTTTTTACCTCCCCTCTCCACTGAGAGCTTTTGTGGAATGACTGGTGTTTCGCACCACGATACGTTTTTGGGGGGTTGGTCTCCTCTGCCTGTGCTCTGGCTGACAACTTAAAATGTTTTCCTGGCAGCTGATTTACTTTTAGTGTAATTTATGGCTGAGGCAGGGTGGGCCCTAACTTTTGCTTGCTCTTCCTCCAGTTTCGTCCTGTTTGTTTGCTGACTTATACAACTAAAAATCTCAGATTTTCTTGGCCACCGCACCTCCCACCCCAGAAAGTTACTGTGAATCACTCTGTTCGCTTAGGAAAATGGAGATGCTCAAAGATTTTTTTCACTTAGTGTTTTGATGCAGGCTTGAGTAACTTGGAAACAGGCAGTTCCAAAACGGTTTCCAAACTTGCACGTTTGCTTCTGCGCTGTTCCCATCGGAAATGTCCCCTTGGCTCAGGAGCGGGCAGCGATTCCCGCTCTGCAAAGGTGCTCAAGCCGCGGAAAGGCTGTCCAACAGAAGTAGGACTTAGAAAGCTATCTGAGGAGAGGGGATCGTCTCAGGAGGGTGCTGCGGGCCTCGGTCCTGCTGTCTCCCTGTCTCATGCCTTTCCAGGCTTTTGGCTGTCTCGGAGCTTTTGGCACCTCTTTGAGTCAAGTAAGGGCAATTCCTCCCTCCCCAGTGAGCTATCGGAGCAGAGAACTGGGAATGTGTGTCGCTTAGGACGGGTGCTTAGAGCCGCATTGTATGTTTTACGCGGCGCCAGCTTTTTAGGGGTGCCCCGTTACTGAGGCGGCCCCTTCTCTTGCGGCTTGCAGCTCAGCAGTGCCCGTCTCCGCAGCTTGCTCTGACTCGGCGCAGACGTGGGTGTTCTTGGCACTTGAAAGTCAGTCAAACGGGATACCGGATAGGCAGTGCTTCCGAAGGGATATTCCTGTTTCTCCAGAAATGGCTCCTTCTCTGGAGCAGCTTTTAGGTTTTGGTCGGGTTTGGTTTTTTCCCCCCGGAGAGCGCTATTCGATGACTACGTTTGTGTTTGTGAAAGAATTTTCAAACTCCGCAAGAAAAGCATGATTTGGGGGCAGCATCTGTATCTCTCTGCAGTTCTGCCTGTAACTTACTTCCTTCTAGTCGTTCATTTCTAAAGACTCCTCTCGCCTCCCCTGTACGATGGCATTCGGGACTGATGCAGCCGTTAATGAGCAGAGTCGTGTGACTCGGTGCCGCGGCTGGATAGGGATCAAACGGTCCTGAAACGGTGAAAGCGGCGTGCGTCTTCCCGAGGCTCTAATTATCAGGGAAAAGTCATTGGTGCTTACTAAAGGTCTGTAGTGGATTGCTGACTCTTGGTATTTCACGCGGTATTTTCCAAAGGCACCGAACCTTACTGGAGACTTTATTTTAACTTGGGCTAATGCTGTTATGACGATGTTTGTTGTTACATTGCCGTGGAAATAGAGGTCGATGATTTCCTCTTCAGAACAGTTGTTGTGCCCTAACCAGTGGCGACAGCTACTTGCAGGCAGTAAACGTTAGACTTCTGTACGTAAGGAACTAATTGCCGTTTCCTAATTGCTTAAGGTCAGAGACTCGGAACATAAAAATATTAGAAGTTCCTGCCTGGCTTCCTGAACGATCTCAAAAGAGCAGCGTTTTACGTTCGGTCTAGGGAGGGTAGTAACGCTGTCTCTTTTGCCAGTTCTAGGAAAGTCGTTGCAGACAAAACCGTGTGGTTCCTTTCAGCTCTTCGATATATGTCGCTTTGCCCCTCTCGGCTCATTGCTCTGCTTTCTCAGTCACTCCGTGGAGGTCCTGCGGCGTCATCTGCTTCTCTTTGGTAATGGGCGGCGTTCTAGGACGAGTACTTCACGTAGGAAACAATAGAGAAAACGCACCAGCGATGGATGCGGTGTTCGTGACGCAGGCTTGGAGTCAGAGGACGTATTTTTAGGAAACAGGTGACAGGAAGCACTAGTGTGTGGAAAGGTAGAGTATGTAGCCGAATTGTCTTGAATCTCTCTCCAGTGGGCGGACCGGTCTCCAAAAAAAGGGTGTTTCTGTGGAGAAAACTCTCCGCCTTGGCATCCCACACGGCTACTTGGCATAGTAAATCTGCTTATTTTTGTGATGACAGGAACGGAGGAATTTCAGTCGTGACCGACTGAAAAAAGGCTGGCCTGTGATAGTTGTAGTTGACATTATACGTGGCTGAGAGGCACCAAAAACTGGGTGAACAGCTATAGGGACTGTTGAGGTATTTGTGAATAACCGTGATCAATTTTGACTTGCTCAGCAATAGAAAATGAAACAAGGAATGGATGTTTAGGTGGCTCTGTTGGTTAAAATAGGCGCTCTTTGATGTTGTGAAAGCATACAACACACGTAAATGAGCGTCCAAAACCGCTCCGCTAAATTGGGTAGAATTGCTCCCTTCAGGGCATGAAGTGGAGCACGGGTATGACTCCCTGCCCAGCGACAGCCGAACGCTGCGCTTAGAGAGCAGCGGTGCTAAGGAGCGCCACGACCTCCAGATAATACCGCTGCGACTTTTACGTACTCAAGAGCGTACGCTGCTACCTGTGCTGTTAAGCGTAAAGTTTATGGCGCGCTGCATAAAAAGACTGAAATAGGTATGTGTTAGAAAATTACCTGAAAGCGGGGGAGTTTCAAAACTTGTCATCACTCTTGGTGAACATTTGAGATCGTTTCCCCAGTGGTTTTATATGGCGTTGTTTTAAGTTGAGCGAGATGTATATGTGTTGACATTAAGCCACGTAACAGAAGCGACTATCTTCCACCCACAAAGAGTTACTGCTAGGAAAGGTGCTGCCTTTAAATTTGTGGAGTGAAATACTTGAAAAATTAGGCTTGAGGTAAAAACTTGAGGGCCGCGCTACCATGGGAAGTAAGGTGTGCGAGGAGCCTGCGTGAGTCCAGGTGTCAAGTCCAACATGAAGTTTGAGTTCCTGGCGCGCTCTAGAAAGAGCAAAACTTCTTTTTATAGTTCAGAGGAAGAAACTTGGGGTTCCATCTGTTTCACGTCATGACTAAAGCAAGCTTTAAATAGCGTTTACGTGTAATACTCCAAAAGCCTTCTGTGAGAAAATGATTTGGAAAATATTCTGTATCTTGGATCTGCAGCTGAACTGTGGACTAAATGACATTTGGAAGACAACCTTCTGCTCTTAATCACAGCTATCCATTGAAAACTGTTGAAATTGTGCTGAGCAAAGATTGATTTCTTTTGTTGTTGTTGTTGTTGTTGTTGTTGTTGTTGCTAGTGACCAATGTAGTAGGCCCGGTTTGATTTTCAGATCGCACCGGACGCGCACGGGGTTGGCAATTGGGAAATGTGTTCGTTCTACAAGTGCCCACCAAAAAATGGATAATGTTAGTTGTGAGAGCAAGAATTCACTTCAGAGTTGCGAGATCCATTGCTGTTTGAGAAAATGTTTGATTCTATTAAGTTTTTTCCTTGAATGATTTATTAGCAGATCGGGATTCCGCAGGCCAATACGATCCTTTTTGTAATGCTTGTATAAACAACAGATAGGTACTTCAAAGATTGCATTCCTGATTTTTTTTTTCTTTGTTTTACTACAACGAATAGTATAGGAGAGCTTATCCTCATTACGCTGTAGTGATTCTTTGTGTTTAGAATTCAGTCATGTGTTTCTCTTCACGGTGAAGTCAATACACGAATTCAAAGCAAATCCACAAATATTCACATTACAGCTTTATTTATCGACTTACTGTGATGACAAAAAACAGTTTCCAAGCACATAGAAATTACTCTTAAACGCTTATCTGCGTGTTTCACGTACGTTCCCTCTTTCTGGCTTCCAGTGTAGTATGCCGCTAGCGAGTCAGAGTAAGACAGACCGACTGTCCGCTGTGTGTTTATGGCCCTCTGGCTGTATCACCACTAGCCTTTACAACTCGAGATCAGAAAATTATGCAAACATTAGAACATAGCGTAACGATTTGGCAGGCATACTGCGTGCCACAACCAGAGCAATGAAAGCTTTTATCAAACATTTGTTTTGCAAGGAATATGTATTTAAGTATGTTCTAATAGCTTAAATGGGGCATACTTAATAGGAGGCTCGTTGTTAACGATATCCCTAGGTGTCGTTGGCAAAGCCAAAGGCCCTGGCTCTAAGGTGAGAAGGTTGAGAGGCTGGTTGCCACTGATCTCGGCTCGGCTATTGGGATGCGTGCCGGTCACCGCTCCGCACCGGCCGCGGCAGTGGCGAGAAGAGCCTGCAGGCGCGAGGCCTCGTGCTGGTACGGTACTGATCGCGTCAGTCGCCGCGGTCTTCAGCTTGGCTGAGACTTCGGAGCGATGTCTGCAAACCACGTAAGCGGAATGAAAACCAGTGTCTGAGCGTGAGTGCGTTTTCCGTCTCCTCTGGAGAAACTTTCAGATGCTCTGAAACAGAAAACATTGAAAATTAGTGCCTCGGAGACCACAGGTCTCTCTCTCAGTTTCTGAATGGCGTAACGGCATAAAATTGTAGTAGTATAGGGATGATGGTAGTCCTCCACTCTTGACGGAGCCTTATTGCATTTGGGTGGCAGGGTGCAGGACCTCTGTAAATAACAACCCCGAGCGCCACAACACACGAACAGGTACGGTTTTCTTCAACGCAACCTTCTTGCACACTCTGCTCCGAGCCTGAATAGATATGTTGCCTCTGGAGAAGGACAGAGCCATCACGCTTGCTGTACCGGGAGCAATATATTTGTTGCAAGGTGTCTGTGCTCACTGGGGAGGTTTTCTTTCCCCCCGCTTCAGGCAGAAAGCCTGTGTGTGGAAGCGCATTCCTTCACACAGTACGTTTTTGAGTGAGTATGTAGCAGGCTAAGCACGTGCTCTCAGTCACCAGATGTGAGATGTAGTACCTACTGTGCTTCAGCAGCCAATTACTCAAACCCGTAATATTTTTGCTTCTGAAATTAACCACTTTATGAATTATACAAAAGGAAATGATCAGTGTTGACAGCTGATTCTTTTAAATAGAGTGTAATCAAAAACATCATTAAAAATACGCCGGGAGTTCACCATTCCACAGTGCTGACTCTCATCAAGTTTTGAAATGCTGTTAGCGATAGCATATCTTTCCGAAGATTCATAATTTTCCAGGTATTGCTCTGTCTTACTTAATAAATCTCAATTTCTTCTCCTAAGAAACAATTATGGTTCCTGGGCACTGCACCAAAATTCACAGATGTTTCGAAGATGTCCCGATGAGCCGAGCTTAGGATATGAGCGTTTTAAACTTTATTCTCTAGATATGGCATCCTTGAAACTTGACTATATTAACTGGTTAGACAGTCCGGTACAAGGAAGCACAAATTACTGCCTGTTAATGAACAACTTTGTTTCAACACTGACTATTAAATGGAAAAAAAAATAAAAACCAAACCCCCCAAAACAACCTTGATCTCTTAAGAGAAATCTGTGTGTTGCTGCTGGAAACTGAACATAATAGAGATAGTCTTTACCACTGGTTTTAGCTTTACGGTGATGAGAACTTTTCCCTTGTGGAGGTGAAAGGAACTTTTTAAGAGCTTTGGGAAGGGTGACCAATCTCTCTTTGATGATAACCTTGCTTTTTCCGTGTTTACTTGCTACGTGAGAATATTACAGGATCCGATGTACATGGTTTCGAGACTGTCGTTAAGTCAGTCCCGTGCCATTCTCTTCAATTGCGAAGACGTACTGTGCGTGCTATCCGTGACTCGTGAGCTTTTCAGAGCTTTCCTCGAGATTGCGTTTTCCTTGAAGATTGCGTGGGTGTCGTTGAAGTAACAGTATTGGTGCCGTTTGGGGGAGTCCCTAGAAATGAACTTCTCATCATCTTCCTGAGGGTTCCTTCTCTTCTCTCTTGTCTCCGAGTGTTTACTCTCAGCGTTTGTTAAGTCACAGTTGATTTATTCGGCCTTCCGTACAGCCTACTAATGGCAGAGAGTCTATTTTGCTCAATACAGAAAAAGCAGTCCCTCTTTGAAAAAAAACCTTGCAAGCATAGAAGAGGAATATAAATCATGGATGAATGCTGGAAGANGTTTGTTAAGTCACAGTTGATTTATTCGGCCTTCCGTACAGCCTACTAATGGCAGAGAGTCTATTTTGCTCAATACAGAAAAAGCAGTCCCTCTTCGAAAAAAAACCTTGCAAGCATAGAAGAGGAATATAAGTCATGGATGAATGCTGGAAGACGGAGCGTGCCTGGAAAGTTCAAGGCACCACCAACCCAGCGTTAGCGGCAGGAGTCATCGAAGCAGCTTCCGCTTTTCAAGATAATACTGTAAGCATTGCAAAATGTTGGGTTTTCTAAGGGGATTTGAGAGAAACAGGAGGAGTTTCTCCCAGGCATGAGGAAGAGCTCAGGGGAAACACGCCAGAGTTGGATTGAGTATTACCTGTAGATAACGGAACCTTGAAACTAGACTGTAAATCCTTCAGTAAAAAATCTTCACTTTGTGAGCATCGTCTCCTGATGGTTTTGTTCCTCTTCCACACTCAGTGGTTTTTTCCTGCCCCCTCCCCCCCCTCCTCTCTCCGCGTTGTGGGACATTAGTCCTTCTGTGCTGTTTTCGGTCTTGAGCCCAGCCCTCGGGGTCATTCGCGTAGCCTAAATGCAAGTCTGCAATATTGTTCCAAACCTGGAGTTAGCCAGCTGGCTCCCAGGCAGGGATGCAGGCGTAAAGGAGGATAGGCTGAGGCTTAGTTCTACTCCTCCAAGTAACGTGCACGGAATTGGCTTGCCCGCTTGTCTGTCGGAGTTTAAGCATAGATACCTAGGAAGAGCAGACAGAATTACCGATGGCTTTGATACTGTTCGCTGTCAGAATTTACCATCTGCTGAGCTGGCTTGATTAGTTGGGCGGCATTCGTGGATCTTTTGATATTGTCTCGGCAAAAGCTGGACAAACAAGTACTAGAGAAAGAAGAACCTCAATTTGCATTGAATCAAGCTACGTTCCCGTTCAGTATCGTGGCTGAACGAATATTAGAAAGGGACTCAGATAAATTAATTTAGCAAAGAAAATTAAAAAAAACAAGTGCTAGTATGGACTCTAGCCCAAAGTCTTTTTGTCTAAGTTGAGCAGTTTGCACGTGGCTTGTACTTCAGGTCTGACCGGGCTCACGTTCCCTTATGTAATTTACCTTTATTTTTCCACAAGGCAAAAACATTTTTAAGGTTAACTGCATTATTTATCGTTGACTGGATGCCGTGAAAGCGGTCGACTTACGCAATTAAAAAGGAGAAATCATCACCCTTGGCGCTTCAGAGAGTTACGGTTGATTGATATCGCGCCACCTTCTGTGCTACTTTTGTCGTCGCTCGGGACCAAGCTGCTGGGAACGTTGCCTTGGTCTCCCATCCAACCTCCTGTTCAAAACAGGTTCAAGGCCGAATTCCGACCCGCTTTCTTAGGGCTCCGCCCGGTTGGGTCATGCAAACCTCCAAGGACAGAGACTGCACAGACTTGCTTGACAGCTTCTTCCGGTGCTTGGCCAGCCAGTGAAATGTGCTGAAATGCGACCACCGGCTCGCAGGCGTCGCACGAACCATCTTGGGAGGTGCGTGAAGTCGTATTAGCGGGTCTGTAGCTGATGGTGTACCTGGACTTCTGAGTTACCTTATGGGGGAGAAAAAAAAAAAAAAGATATGTTTAAAGGTAAAAGTCTGAGGTCTTGCATGCTGACTGGTTACTACGGTTTCAGCCCTGCATATTACCGGCTGCACCTACTGGATTTTTAAAAGACTGTTACCATCGTTGTTTGGCACTGTGTTAAGTAAAAGCTACAGAATAAGGGGCAGAAAGAAGGTGTGATTGGTTTCACATAAGAACCCTTCATAACAAAATCATATGGGCTTAAAGGTGCAAGACCGTGAGAATAGCAAGCCAAGGAGAGCGCAAGCCAGCAAAACTGCTTCAGAGGCGTGTGAAAAGCCACCGCAGCGGCTTAGGGGAGGAGAGGCTGCAGTGCAGCCAGAGGGAGGCCTTGTCCGTGACCCGGGTTAAGGGGCACGCGAGCGGCTGCAGCGCGCCTTCCCGCCACGCGTGTCCGCAGAGCATCTGCCTTCGCCTTCTCCGTGTGTTGAGAACGCACCGTAGCCAACGGTGTGGAGACGCCTGAGCGCCTGGCATCCAAGTTAGCCCGTCCATCGTGTGCGGCGCCACGTACGCAGAAATACGAGCAGGGCTGTGGGAGCAATAGGACAGCGTTGCCGCTACAGGAGGATGTTTTTGCATCCAGGGTAAGAGAGCTCTGTTCGTGGACGTCTAAGTGCCGCCTTTGTGAGATGGCTGTGCTTTCCCAGTTCCGGAGCTGGTCAGTTCCTTCACACCCTCTTGTGCTCTCTTGCACCGTGTAAATGTAGCGTAGGGGCAGGACTGTCCCGTACTTTTCCAGTACCTGCAGTTTTAAGTTCCTTGTTACGATTTACGTAGTTGTAGATCTCTCCCCCTCGCTTTGTTAAATTTATCTTTAATGTAAATTATTCAGTAAAACATGGATAGATCCTCGCTCTTCCTGTGTTTGTAGTGGGCTAAATTAGGGGGGAGCTGGCCTGAGATTAAGAGCGATGTGTTGCTTGGAGAACGGTATCAGACGTAGACGCACTGACTGACTAACCCAGGACCAGTCTCCCAGTGCTGGGGTCTTACCGACAGCAAAGGCACGTGCAGGCCTCGTCACCGAGGTCCTGTTAACTTCGGGAAGAGCGGAGCGAGTCAGTGCCGAGCGCCTCTGGAAACATCGTACGTGACCCGGTGCTTCGGCTGGATCCGCTTTGGCCTTTGCGTGTGGAGCTTGTACTGGTGACCAGTGGCAGATGGGCATCTCCCTGGAAACTACACGTTATGTTTTTTTCCATAAAGGCAGGCCATATTACAGGTAATGTGTTCTACACCATTGGCAGTAATAATGTTATTAAACACGCTCAACGTGAAGAATGCATTGCTGTACGTTCCCAGCAACCCCTGTGACGTTAACTGTAAAATATTCGTTGCAGCCTGCAGAACAGTTTTCTAGCTTCATAATTTCTTTCTCTTTTTATCATAGTTCCATCTCATTGTGACTTTACTATCTGCCAGCCTTTCCCCACAACTGTTTGCTCTTTGAAGAGATGCACCCGTTTTTATATGTGTGGAAAAATACCTGAATTACCTTCCTCGTGGAAAATCAATGTTTGTTGTAGCCCCAGGTTTAATAATTAAACCCTGTTTACTGTGGAGTACTTTAAGTAATATTTAATAGCTCTGGTTGTTAAAACCCGTGTCACCTGGTGAAATGCAGATAAGGCAACTGATTAAATGAACATGACTAATATAAATTCTTTAGAATGTAAACAAGAAAAAAGTAAATATGAGCTGAATGTTCACTGGCACTTGAATACATCCTGGGGCATAAAGACATGTGTGTAAGACTCGCCCAACGGTGGCTTATAAAAAAATGGTTTTCAAGCTACAGCGATCCCGGTTCGGTAATCTGTGTGCCGTTCCAAAACTGGAAGGCCTTTAGGCTTAAGGTTTTTTGACTAGTTTTTTTTTTTTGTTTGACTTGAAATGTTCAGTACTGGCTTTTCCAGATGCCATCTCCCTTCATGTGCTTTACCTCATCCTCCCATTCTTTTTACAGCTGCCGTGATAAAACCCGTAGTCACCGTATCCGCAGTGAGGAAACAGGGATAGGTCGTTACGCTGTATTTTTAGGTTGGTGTGCCTGGTGATTCGAAATACGCAATTAAGCCTAACTTTTTGTATTCTACACGTAGCTTTTCTTTTTGGGGGGATTTTTTGGCGTTTGGCTTCTTTTTTTGTTTTTGTTTTTTTTTTTTTTGTGCTGTCAACCATATTTTTGTACGTGAGCCAACATCCTTTTGGGTGATGCGTGTGCTAGTACGACTGATAACATGTGATTGATTTAATTTCATTCTTACCCTTCTAAACCTCCCATTTGCAAGCATCTTGCTATATTTATCATAAAGAGCCTCCACATCGTGTTTCCGTCTTGTAGCGTACTCATTAAAAATGCTTTGATTACCCGGGAATGTCCGTGTGTCAGCCCCCGAGAGCCCCGTGCACGTCTGTGGTGTGTGGCGCACAGACACGCGGAGCAGGAAGTTGTGAAGGAGGCTCATCTGATTGGAAAAGGGCCAGAAAGGCAGAAGACTTGAAGGAAAAGTTTCGTGATTTTTCCTTGTAAATCTCCATGCTGCTTTGGAGAGCTGCCATAGGCACGCAGAGGACTCTGTTAAAGAACAAGACACCTTGCCTGTACCGTTACGTATGACCTTAAGAGATGCTGGCGGTCTCCTGCCATTTCCCCTTGGAGCCACAAGCCGAGCAGTTCTTCCTCACAAATTCAGGTAGATGAGGATTGTCAGGCCTTTTGCTGGCAGTTAAAGGGTTAGCAGTTAAGGGGTTAGCAGTTAAGGGGTTAGCAGTTAAGGGGTTAGCAGTTAAACGGCAGCATCGGGAGCCAAAATGGTTGTGCTTGGTCCCCGGGATGTTTTGTTGCTTTTTTTAAAGGGGCTTAGTATTGCAGTTCTCATTAACAGCTTTGTTTGTGTAGCTGTCTTACAATTCCTGATGAGGGAAGTTTTGGTTTCGGTTTCTTTTGTGGCGTTTCTCGGTGACTTGTTTTTATGATTTTTGAAGTTCAACTCCTTGCAGGGAAATATGCAAGTACAAAGATGTCAGAAGGGAAGATGGGAAGGGAGGTTTCAGCGGTGGAACTCGAAGGGCAAATTCTCTGTTTTTCCAGACCTCCAGCACTGCCTAGGAAGGGTAAGCTGTGTCTCTGAGCATCCCCGTGCTTCCTGTAAAGTATCGCCAGCCTCACACCCGTGTCTTGCAAACATCATATAAAAGGCAGATTATGACACGCTCAGATAATAGAAAGGTGAGATAACGTCTAACAGTCTATCTTAGGTAAATAATCAGGACTGCATGTGAAAGAGACTTTGAGACTCTTGAGTTGTCCATAGTTGATCAGGAGGGAGAGAAGGTTGTTATAATTATCGTTATTCAGTACCCGCGTGGCTCTTCCTGACATTTCCCTCTTTTTTTTTTTTTTGCCTTCGTTTATTAGCTTCTGCGTGGTAGCGTGCATCTTCACAGACAGCACTTGTCAGGGCGCGGCGAAGGCTGGTGCTTACGGAGGGGCTGGGGAGCCGGGCAGCGAGGAGGATGATGCTGCGGCTTCACCTAGGGCCTGGCCCAGCTTTGGGCTGCTCGTCTTGCCGTCCTTGCCCAGCCAGCTTCTCTGCTTGGGCTGACTGCTTCAGCCAGTGAGATGGGCTGGCCCCGACGCGGTCAGCGTGAAGAACATAGCTTCCTCCGACTTCAAGTCTCCGTGCACTCGGAGACTGGTCCTTGCCACCCAGTGTGTACGCTGGGGTGGGATGTGACTCTGTACTAGCGCTTGTGACCCAGGCTTGCCAGGTGGGAATAGGAGACAAGCTTTCCTGCTGGGAAGGTGGCAAAGTAGACACTTTTTAATCAAGTTTTTATCATCTGTGTAAGTTTCGTATTGTCATTGCTATATTAAATTCTGCAATAGCAAACAAGAAAGTGCTTGGAGAAAAGTGTTTATCATCTTAGGTGTTGTCTTGTAGCAACTGATTAGCCTGCTGTAATGATACCTAGGAAGGACTTTGTGTCTCATAAAGTTTATGGTTCGATACGAATGTTTGCATTAGATTGCACTTCAAAATCATTGGAAAGTGTTTCTGGGACAGTTTGTCTAGTTTCTTTTCCAGAACGTTCTTGGGTTTTTGGACGGTCGTTGCCAAGACTTTTCTTTGTAGGGAAATGGCTTTAATTGGAACTTGTATCGTCATGAAAATGTGATGGTGGCAGTGCTTCCCGAAGTGAGGACCCTGGTCTGTGTGGGCCAAGTGGCCTGGGAGGTGTCGGGGGCAAAACTCCCTTCTCTGTCAGCCCCGGGATCTCGTGCAGAGCTCGGCGCGAGACTTGACTTCCTTGGCTCTCGTGGACATTGTAACTAAGTTCTCGACAATTATAGCAGAGAATGGATGCTGTTCATTGAGTGCAGCTGAGCAGGATACAGTGAAGCCTGGTGAGGCCGTGGAGGAAAAGTGCCAGACCGTGTGCTGCCATAACCTCAGTCATTTCTTACCGATGGATAAGGTACAAGGATAGATAATGACCTGCAAGGCCTGTTTTATGGCTGTGTGGTCACTAGTTAGGTGGCTTTTGATGATATAACAAAGCAGTATTTTGTATAAACGATAGAGCTACTCAATGAATTGGTGAAATATTTATTTGTCTGCAAACTGTGGACTTCCTTGTAAATTATCGGGTCCTTCCTATGCGAGGTTATTGCGTGCTTGAACAGTGCAGCAGGTAATAGCTTGTGGTAACGTAACAGGAGAGTTAGGAAGTTGTTCTTTGGATCGCACCAAAGAAAAGCATTTAACCTTGGTTTTGTCATTACTTTGAGTGACAGACGCACTGCTACTTGGATGATTATTTTAAATGCCATCTCAGACAGAGTACAGAGCTTGTCTCAGCGGCCTGAACTCCATGCGTGGCATGATGTGGCCTGTTTTCACAGTGATTTTGTTTGAGAATGAGAGGAAACCTCGGCTGTATTAAACACCGTTTCAAGTATACCTGCAGAAGATTGCCGTAATTGGGATGAACTTCTGCAGGACGAAGCTTTGAGACTGCGGTTTCTTGAAAAAAGTATCGCCACTGCCATCTTGATACAGAGCTCTTAGTCTGTGAAAGACCGCAGTCTCCTCGATCATTACAGCCTGTTAAAAAAAATTCAACAACGCTTTTTGCTGTGAATAAATGCCACTTGTGGGAGAGCAACGGTTATACAGAAGCACATCGGTTTCGCTGTCGGATACTCAAACCGGTAAGCAGACCCAGGAGCCCAGCCCCAGGCGGGCTCAGCTGCAGAGTCACGGCTTGCTCTCGGTGCAGCCCCAGCGGTAAGCAGAGCTGCCATGGCCTCGAACTTCCTTGCGTTTCAGATTCGCGGTTGTAAACTAAGGGGCGATGAGCTGTGACCTGTCTGTTTGCAGCCTTGGCCCTGTCCCACACTACCTGTCACGTAGCGACGCTTTTTCAAAGCATCCAAAGGTCGGCCTCTCGCCCTGCGCTGCCGTAAGGGGAGCAACCGGGGAAGGTCGGGATGCCTTTTAGCAGAAAACTGCTTTCTGGACAACCTTGTGACTGTACGCGCGAAGGGAACGGACTTGAGGGGGGACCAGGAGCTGCCTGCTCGGGCTCATGGGGCTGGGCCCAGCTTTCGGGTGTTAGCCTTCGGAAGGCGCTTTTGTGCCCTTCAAAGCAGCTTTAGATGTGGAAAGCGTGTTTTACGTCAGGTTCCCGTTCAGCGTTTGCATGTCTAACGTTCTCTGCTCCTTTCTGCTCGGTCCTGTCCTTTTCTCCCTTAGCGGCTGGTACTTTGGCTGGAAAGCGCTGACGGAATAATTTACTGACACGTCCTTAATTAGTTAAGTTGCTCTGGGATATACGTCTGATCCGTGACTCTCTTAGTTTGCGCTTAAGCACTGAGATCTTCCTGCGGCCTCTCCACATGCGTGTGAAGAGCTAAATAGGCACCGTAAGTGTAGCAAGGCTTCATATTTGCCGAGGAAGAGCAGTCAGTATTTTGAGCTGTAAATTTGTAGGTCAAAGGTTATGAATCAATGTGTTCAAGGGGTGGTGGGGGGTAAAGAAGTATGAGAAAAAACGATGGCTNGTAGCAAGGCTTCATATTTGCCGAGGAAGAGCAGTCAGTATTTTGAGCTGTAAATTTGTAGGTCAAAGGTTATGAATCAATGTGTTCAAGGGGTGGTGGGGGGTAAAGAAGTATGACAAAAAACGATGGCTGTTCCGGTGTGGCACCTTGTGTATTGTTAGGTGCAGTTACCTTGAAACCTAGAGGCCGGGTTTCCTTTATGGGAAGCGTTAGAGAAATAGATCTTGAACAAATGGTGAGTGTTTACAATGTGTTTATATACATAGAAAAAACTATTAATAATTGCAGCTTCTAATACAGATATTGCATACGTTCCACGTGTGTAATTTATACATGAAAATTAAGCAGTAAATGATGTATTTTACTTGATGAAATAAATAAAGCAATAATAATGTTTTTTCAAAAATCATTAAGACCAATTAAAATCTAAAGTTGACTTAAAAAAAAAATTCTACATAAATAAATATTTATATGGCTGGGATTCATGTTTGAAATACCGGAGGCAGAAAAAAACCCCTTCATATACCATTAATGAGCTAACTTGGCGGCGACAGCGATGCCGAAGGCATGCCTGAACAGTGTTGCTTGTCTTCGATGGGAAAAAATCCGAAAGATTGTAACATGCGTGCTGTCATAATTAATTTACTCAGTAGTTTGCTTTTGCACTGCGTAGATAACTTCTTTTCAATTAAACATCATCTTGCAGTGTGAAATAACAATAGCATCTCAAGGAGCTATCGCTCAGAGGATCTTCATCCCTGAGAGCCTGTGTTTGTGAGAGAGCGCATTTGAAATACTAACGCGTGACACAGCACGATGACTTTTTGCATGGAATTGCACGCATTTGGCGTTCTCGAGTTGTCTTGACGTGGTTCCTAGGTGAAGTAATGGTCATTTAGGAACGTTCGAGCCTATTCAGGTGATAGAGAAAGTAGAAGAGGTTTCCAGAATGAGCCTTCCAGCGCTTGGCAGCTCACTCACAACCTGTGTAAACCTGCTGTGGTGAACAGCTTCAGCTAATTAAAGTTCCACCCGGCTCAATTACGACTCGAGGACGTCGGCCAGTTCAGTAAATGAAATGATGCACCTCTCCTCACATGGAACCAAAGCTTCCAGTAAGTCAATGCGAATCTGCCTGATGAAGCACTTAAGATCAGTCCTGTACTAGAACTATCATGTTTCTTTACAATTAATCGGGGGGGAGGGTGGGGTGGGGGGGGTGGGGATGTGGGGGGGGTTGTTGGTTGGTTTGTTTTTTTTTTTTT
>VZSC01017646.1:0-12094 GCA_013398225.1 Steatornis caripensis | reverse complement strand
TTTTTTTTTTTTTTTTTTTAAATACAAGTCTGGAAGATAGAACTATTTCAGAATCGATTAGATGGATTCAAATACAAGAGTATTAGAAAGCCCCTAAACAGAAAGACAAGTGAAGAATAAACTTGCATACGTTCACTTGAAGGCTTATTTGAACTGTGAGACAGAAAAATTCTGGGAGTTGCACGCCATTCGGCTGCACGGAAGAAATAAACAAAAGTCTAACCGAGTGTAGAGTAGTGTAGAATAACATTTGTTTAAGTAGTTCCAGGTGGATCAGACATGGATGGCTTCTCCTAGGGAAAACCATGCTCATAAACCTTTCACTTAATAGAATTGTAGATAAAGTAGACTCAGAACGAGTAATTTACTTTGATTTTTTTTGGAACTCTCTTTATAAACTTGCTTGGTATAATGTTCAGGAGAATAGCCATACGATCAGAAGCCAAGATTTTTTATTAAAAATGAAGCGAGTGTACGGCTGGTTAGAGAGCGAGGAGAAGGGCGTGCGATCCTTACGCGGAGCCACGCGAACTCCGGCGTGACATTTTCACATACAGAGAGCTGATGATCCTTCTTAGGAAGGAGGCTGGTTGTTAGGAGCGGCTGTCTGCAAGAGGACGAGCTGACCTGATCGCACACGTCAGTGCTGCTCTTCGGGCGTTTTTCTGTGGTCCGCTTGCACTGGAACGGGAGCGAGACTTCAAGGCCGTGCGTTTGGAGGAAGCGTCGATGCTGCTGCACGTAGAAACCTCCCTGTGTTCTTTGAGGCTGTGATAAGGAGAGAGTTAGTCTGCCAGGCGTTTCTCCTTGAATGATACCCAAGTAACTGAGAGGTTAATTAGTGACTCGGGGGTTGGTAACCGTGCGCTCTGCTGGAACGGGGAGCCGCGGCATCCCGTGCTGTGGCCTTCGAAGTCGTGTTTGTCTCCTTGGAGCTGAGCTGAGGGGAAGTACGGGCAGTCATTCCCAGTCTTTGAAATCATGAGTTAGTTCTTGACTATTTCTCTTGTTTTTCAACTTTGTGGGCCGTCTTTCGTGTACGGAGGAGCAGTGAAATTGCTGGATGTTTTCTGACTAGAATCTCAGGATTTCGAAGCCATTCCTTTCGTTTTTGTGAAACGTGTATTTCGCAAACTGTCAAACGGGCACCAGATCCTGTTGTTTCTTAGACATGTGCTTGAGATTGCTTTAACGTGGTCAGCCTCTGGCAACAAGGGTCAGAGTAATTGGTTTGGGGGTACGTTGCTTGAGGTTTCTTGAGCCGTGAAAGTTAAGGTACGTTGCTTTTTCTTGGGCAGAAATCTGCTTGCTGCAGAGAGAAGAGCGAACACAGGAGATGCGAACTTTTCGTAGAGATCTGATGAAATCGTTCATTCGGCGTCTGGTGTAAGGACTTAATTCCTGGGGAAAAGGAGTATTTTGCTAGAGAACTTTGTCACGTCAGAGAGGGTGGTCAAAGCAGGACGCGAGACAGCATGGGTCTGAGCATCAGAACAGGACAAAGTAATCCCGATGGGTGGAGGTAACAAAACCTCTGGCTGTTTCACTAGCCCCGAGTTCTTTTGAGGAGACAGCTCTCTGAAGAGACACGCGTTGGTTGAATAGTTGTTACAGGTAGCCGCGTTCTGCGTTTCCGTCGCTGTCCTCTTGGGCCCCGGATGATTTAAGGTGCTGTCTCCGAGTTAAGTTGTATGCAGGAATGGATCCACCTGGTATATTCAGAGCTCGGGTAGACGGGAGCGTGCCGCTTGCCCTCTGAACTCGCCCTTGGTATCATTTAGTTACTGGCCCAGCATTCAGCTGCAGACCGATAATTATTGGCATCACTAGTCTAACCGCACTAACAGCAAGTTATTGGGATTCCTAAATTGTGAATTAGTCGGGTTCCGCCTGTGGCTTTGTGCACTTGGCATCCAGCCACGATTAGTAGGAGTCAGAAAGGGAGAACCTGTCCCCTAAGATTAAAAAAACCCAGTAAACATTAAGGATATCCTTCGTTTTCTGCGTTCTGTGGCTTTGGAGCTGTTAAGCCTAATATAGCTGACTTGCTGCTTTGCCTGCGATTTGTTCGGTCGCGTTAGGTAGCCGAGGCTCCTCTGCGAATGGCATTGGCGAGAGGTTGCGGTTTCGTCAGTCGGTGCAGCCGAGTGGTGCCGGCACAGTACCAGCAGGTTAGAGAAAACACCAGAGGATGTCTGAGAAATAGCTCTGCTAAGGCTAATTCTTCGGATAGCCTGATGATAGCTGCCTTTGGTGCGCTGACAGCACGGGGCTCTGCACCAGCTATGTAAGAAATGCTGAACATCGATCAAGCCAATAAAATGCGGCTTTGATCGTGCTGGCAATATAAAAGACAGAGCCGAGTGTCGACACCACCGTTTGAAAAACAAAGCCTTTGGCACGCCGGAATGACAGTGTGTCGAGACCGGCTTATCGTTAACGTCGCGTTCGGTGGAAAATATCCTTAGCGCTCTACACCACAATTAACCTATGAAGTTTCATGACATACCAGCCGAGCAACTAATATGCACTTAGCCTAGTTACGTTATAGTTTTTGTCGGTGGTCCCTTGGTCGCTGTACGTGTTTTATAGTTTTGAGGTAGAAAGCCTTGTGCTGCGAAATATACAGAAGATAGTTTGCTTTCTTGATAAAGATTTTGGTACTACGCGCTTCATTGCCTCGGATGACCCTCTCCTGCCACTTGATTCTCTTTTTTCTGTTTCCTTCCTCTTTACAGAGGGGGCCGGAAAAGGTTACTTTGTGTTCTTTTTAAACTTCCTTTGGGTTTAAGGGAAAAAAGGTGGTAACTTTTTATTCGGTCGTGTTTCGTGGCGCTGAAGCGCCGGTATCTTTTGTCGACCCGCTAGAAGAACAGCGCCCATCCTCCTCTGGCTCGCGAACGAGTTGTGCTGCGATTCTGTGCGGCAAACGGGCTCTTTGCGCACTTCTGAGACGCGCCCGACCTGCGCTGCGTTTACGTCAGACGTCCGCACGTGCCGCAGGCCGAGTTCAGGCGTTCTTCGTGGGGAGATGTGCGGGCGCGTTGTATATCCGTTGCCCGTACCTCTTGCGTGCCCTCTGAAAAACTGTCTTGTCTCTAGGAATATCGCTCCGCGATCTCGCCCTTGATGGCCGTGCCCTCTCAAACGCTAACAAATGCACCGAACGGCAGTGTTGAGACCAGGGAGTTACAAGGAAATAAATTTACTGAAAACCATCGCGTAGTGTTCGGAAACAGTAAAAAGCAAGATCAATGCATTTACTGACTATTAATTTCAAACTGTGTAGGAAACACCCTTGCAGCGGCAGGATAACATGTCTCCAGGAAGGCTACTCGTTCCACAGATCTCACGGGATGGACCTGCTTTTCACGCTACTGTTGAAATCCTGCTTCAGGCTATGCTGGGGATAGGTTTCATGGGGCACGTTCCTTATGATTTTGCACAAAGGGAAGTTGAAAACATCCTCTTTGCTGTATCTTTTTGGGGCGGGGTGTGCGCGTGCCTGTGCTATATTAATGCCCCAGCGTTTTATTTTGTGTCATGTTAATAGATTGTTTTGCCAAAGAAGAAAAACGCTGTAGTGGAGCGTAGCGAAAACATAGCGAAGCAGCAAAGAAATGAGCTGGAGGTAGGGGCTGCGGGGAGGAGATGGCTTCTAAACTCTTGCAAAAGGCCTGTTATTGAAGTTTTTGATTTCAACCTTTCACCCTCGAGGGTGATAAGTGAGTAACTTAAAATGCCAATTGATCCGAGTGGGAAGTGGAAAGCCCCTATAATCCAATTAATCACAGAGCACTGGATGCCTCTTTGTCAGTGCGAAAGCAACTCCAACACATGCTCAGCTGTTGCTCTTTCACAATGAGCAGTACAGTTGTCACTCCCAGTCTCCTGCCAGCAAAAACATCCGGTGGGTTCATTTTACCACCAAATATTTTTGCAGTTCTGCACAAATAAATATGAACGACCCCGGCTGGAACAGACATGTGCAGTCCTGCCACCGCTTGCGTTGCACCAGAGACAGAAGTTGAGCTACGCTGCCGTCCTCATCAGCCCATATGCTCAGCAGCGGTGGTTCCTGCTGTAATGGAAAAGTTCCTTCTCTGGTATTGATTTNAAATATGAACGACCCCGGCTGGAACAGACATGTGCAGTCCTGCCACCGCTTGCGTTGCACCAGAGACAGAAGTTGAGCTACGCTGCCGTCCTCATCAGCCCATATGCTCAGCAGCGGTGGTTCCTGCTGTAATGGAAGAGTTCCTTCTCTGGTATTGATTTTAGCTGTGGAAATGGGAATGAGCGGGAGGGGGGGGAATATAAAATGAGCCCTTAAGATTGTACACTGCTGACGGTGTGTACCAACTTCTCCTGAAGGATTCTGGAAGTATTTTGTGCGAGTTGGTGGATGTTACAGGCGTGTCCACACGCGTGCAGACCTTGCGATGCGGTAGAGGTGCGGGGTCTGCTCATGCACAATGCGTTTGCTCTGGCTTAAAATTCTAGCATGTCCTGTGACTTAGAGGAAAATATGACGGACGTGTATTTTCCATATGACTGTATTTTGTTCTTTGACACGTAAAAATACGTAACAGTTAATGTGTTCAACAGAAGAGAAGCAGGTGGCCGTGCCTTCTGCGGAGCCCATAGGGATAGCCCATGAGGTAGTGCCCGAGATCTTCCGATATCGTACCGGCAGTGCCTTCGCGTGTACTTACTCCTTCTCTGTGTGTGCCACAGAGCTAACAGCTGAGATAGCACGGCTGCCTAGAGAAAGATCGCACGAGTGGTGCGACGCTTGTCGTACTGTGCCTTGGCCCGATGCTCCGGTGTCTTGACGTAGGCAGGAACGTTGTTCAGCTGAAAGGTTGGTAGTTCTTGCTTGGAAGGACCTGCCTTTGAGGCTTCATCCCAACTCTCTTTAAGAACATGCCAAGCATTTAAGTACTGCAAATACACTTGTTTTCAACATTGCAGAAGGCTTACACAGCTGAACCCTCCAATATTTATGTTTGACGTCAATGGGAACGTTGCCTGAATGTGGGATTAGAACTACCGTGCCGTTTTCTGTTCCGAGAGTCAGTGAGAAGTTCTGTAGGCAGCCGCCGAATCTCCGTGGTGTCACTCAGACCTGATGCGGTGGCGGCAGTATTGCCGTTACAGCAGCATTTCATAAGCTCTGCTGCGAAAAAGAGCGTTTCCGGTGTGTTCTCGTGACAGTGCCATTTTTTAGGTAAAGGCCATTTTTGCTGACATGAGGCAAGTGCGTGAGTCGTAGGACAGCGTCACAGGTTGGGTTTCTGTTTAGGGTCAGTAATGGTGGTATCTTATTTCTTGTTCGTAATTACTACGGCATGCTGTCAAGGGTCGGGGCTCCCGAGAGCTGTGTGTTGTAAAAACAGGGGTTTGTGTG
Organism: Steatornis caripensis; assembly: GCA_013398225.1. NCBI lineage: Eukaryota > Metazoa > Chordata > Aves > Caprimulgiformes > Steatornithidae > Steatornis > Steatornis caripensis. The sequence continues at coordinate 6,684 of VZSC01017646.1, read as the reverse complement.
GCCGAGAGGAAGAAACGGTGCTAAAACCCAACAGGGCTGTTAACGCACTAGGCTGAAAGAATTAGCTGGTAGGCTTGCTTTTTAAGACAAGCAGGATAGAGATGTCTGAGGGATTGATAAGGGGACAGGAGCTGAGTGGAAGAGAAAGGATGCTGAGGCCAAGGCGAGCGTCCGCAAGTAATTCCAGATAAACACCTGAAGCGTGAATGCAACTTGCTTTTGTTACCAGTCTTCTAGCGCTCTGAGAGTTGCCGACCCGTTCTGTCCCGTGTAACTCCGTCGCCGTAATCTCGGGTAGTACCGAGAAGAGAACGCGGGATTTACCCAAGTAAGGTTTCGTAAAAGCTTGTGTGTTCCTTCTGAGCGTATCAGTACGGGTGTTAGGAAATTAAGAGAGAAGGACCTAGCTCGTAAGAGCACTGAGCTCTCTCTCTCTCTCCGGTATTTTGTGTCCAATAATGGCAAGCCCGGTAAAAGGCTTACGAATGTTTATCTGGGTTATATTCTCTTCTCCTGATCTGTAAAACGAGACATTAATAACCTGTCCCTGCCTTAGGTGGGTTCTCGGGAAGCTCTCAGATTCTCTGATGATGGGATAAACAGAGGTATCTCTGACAGCTCATTTCCAGATAAGTGCAGGGAGTTCAAGGACAAATGAAATTCAGATGCAGGGTTTTTTTGTCTTTGGCTGAGCGATGGATAGAGAAAAGTGTAGGCATCATCTTATTTTATGCAATTAGAAGACATACTGGACCAAATCCGGAATAAAAGCGTGGTCTTGATGTGCGCTTCGGTCCTCTCGCCACAGGGCAGCTGGGTTCATCTGTTTAGTTTCTAACAGCACGTCCCAGCTTTCCAGTGCTCTCGTCGGCAGTTGACGAAGGTGATTTTCTCAGGTGGTACGATTTGAAAGCACTGCACTTAGGGCAGTGGATTCCTGTCAGTGTACAGCTATTTCGGATGAACAGGTGTTAATGTGTAACTGCTTTTGTCTGTGAAATGGAGAGAGCTGTTTTGATCTTTCCGGTTGTGTCTATGCGGTTTGAAAAACATTTGTGCGTAAGAGGTGCTTTTNAGCTGGGTTCATCTGTTTAGTTTCTAACAGCACGTCCCAGCTTTCCAGTGCTCTCGTCGGCAGTTGACGAAGGTGATTTTCTCAGGTGGTACGATTTGAAAGCACTGCACTTAGGGCAGTGGATTCCTGTCAGTGTACAGCTATTTCGGATGAACAGGTGTTAATGTGTAACTGCTTTTGTCTGTGAAATGGAGAGAGCTGTTTTGATCTTTCCGGTTGTGTCTATGAGGTTTGAAAAACATTTGTGCGTAAGAGGTACTTTCGGTACATCACCCTACTACGGACAGTAGGGAATAACCGTTCCCCGCACAGAAACGAGAGGAAGTCTCTTGTCTTCAAGGGAGAAACAGTAATGCTCGTGCAGATTGGTGTAATGCGATCAGACTACCCTACTCTGTAATTCCAGTTTACTTAAAAGCGGTACATTTTACTCCTGTAACATGTCTCGTAGGACTTTCCACTTTGGAAAACAAAAAAAAAATTGTCCTCTGTGTTCAAATCTGACTACTGTAATTGTAGCTTTATCCAGTGCTCTGATTAGAATTATTACGTTTCTCCAATGCAGATGTTCTAGAAATTTGCATTTTATTGACATCAGTATTTAATTTTATTTTCTTAAAGCTCAATTTAATTTTGCTGAAGAATTATATAAACAAGAACACGTGTGTAACTAAGCTGTCTGTNAAGATGAGGGACCTGCAACTGATGTTTTGGAGAGGGTGCGTTTTGTTCCTGTTAATGGCACTAATGGAGAAAAGGTGTCGTCCCAGCTTCTGCAGTGTGGTTTTTAGCGTGCGGTCGTTGTGTCAAAGAATTCCCGCCACGGTGCCTTGGCAGCACTGGTGCGGTGGTAGTAAGGGCGGGTGTCTTGCAGAGGAGAGAGAACTTTCCTTTTCTTCTCTTGGAATTCAGTCCTTTGCTCCTGGGTGGTCACTGTACTTACTGGGTGTTTTTATACAGTGGGATGTACAGAGAGAGGCGTCTTGTATAAATGCGAATACGGTGGAATCCTGTTTACAATTAGGACATTTGAACTATCTTACGGCAGTCGTCCATCTCTTGCTGCGGTCAGCGCAAGAAAATCGGTGTGTCGTTACGATGACAACTCGGGATATGTTTCACATCAGCAAAACAACCCTTTACTTTGAGGAAGGGGGAAACATTAATCTTGTGAGGGCTAAGGGCTCTGAGGTTGAGCAGGGACGGCAAACGTGAGATACTGAATCCTTTCATACCGAAAGGAAATCCCCAAAAGCTGCATTATGCCTTCTACTTCTTATCAGTCCCTTACCCGTCTTGCTTCACTTCTCTCAAGGTAAGCAGGGCCAAACTTGGTTTCAGGGTAGAACGGGCAAGGCTGTTCCTAGTGCGGTCGGCGTTACTGTCCGAAAAGATGCCGCTGCCGCCGCATCCCTCCGTGCTTGCTCCACATCAAGCATCGTCCCCGTGAACAGAGAGATGTTTTGGCGTGAAGGGAACCGTTGTATTCAAAAAAGATAGAAGTTGCCGCACAGATAATTGCTGCCCCTTCAGAGGTAGTTCTTCGAAAAGTCTTGGCCGTTCTAAGAGGGAATGTACTGGGCACTGTGACAGCGCCCTCGAACTCAGACGCTGGTTTGAGTCAGTGCCACGTGAATGGATCTAATGAAAACCCAACCTGCCTATATATCGGTGCTTGAAGTTTGCCAGACCACATCGCACAATGGCATTTACTGTTTGGGTTTGAAATGGCAGAAGTGTCGATGAGTCCTTCCGGATCGACTCTCACTAGTCTCCCTACGTGCCGTAGCGTGAACCCGCCTTGTGCCTGTTTTGGTTAGGGGCTCTGAATCTCAGAGCTAGACCGGGTGAGATCGAATCCGGTTTTGGAGGTGCCACTCCGCTTTGAGATGCAGTGTGTCCTGGTAGCGTACCGGGGCGCAGGAATGGCTGTGGAGGCTATCGGTGTTGCGTACTTCTTGGTTTGAGAGACCACGATCTGTTTGGTNTCAGAGCTAGACCGGGTGAGATCGAATCCGGTTTTGGAGGTGCCACTCCGCTTTGAGATGCAGTGTGTCCTGGTAGCGTACCGGGACGCAGGAATGGCTGTGGAGGCTATCGGTGTTGCGTACTTCTTGGTTTGAGAGACCGCGATCTGTTTGGTCTTACGCCTGGTTTGCAGCGTGCGACGTACCTAACGAGTTGTGACGGTCTCATTTCAGGTCATGGTTTTAGTTCGTTTCTGTTGTATCTTCAAAGGTTAGGGCTGTAACGAATTGCAGATATTAAGCAACTCCATGTTAATACTCCTCTACTTCGTTATCTCTACTGCTGCCATAGGCTGAATTGCACAATGTGTGTGAGGAAAGAAGACTGGACTGCAGCTGACATAGCACTCTATCCTGAATGAGTTCAGGCTGGGGAAGTTGAGAAAAGAACATCTTAGGATTAAACCTCCGCCCCTGACAGAGGATGTGCATTACCACTTTTGATGCGTGTTCACGATCTGAGTTCTCGCTCAGCACCGAGGTGCTTATACAAGGGAGCTGGTGAAGCACTTCTCTCCGTCTGCTCTCGTTGGGAAGACCGAGAAGTGTTTTCTTTTGATGTGATCTTTCAGCAGTTACTCACGTACCCGTCTCCAAAGGAGATGACTGTCATGTCCTGTGCACGTACAGTGAGTGTAGGCGTTCACAATATTTAACTGTACGCCTGCCGTATCGTTAGGCATTTGGAAGCGTTTAGAAGTTGTTGTGGAGCGTAGCTGCTCGTACGTTTAACACCAAACCTCTCACCGATAATAGAAAGCGTGTCGCACTTCCTCGTGGCAGATGCTCCTTCCGAGCAGCTGTGCTGCGCGCTATAGGTATAGCGTCTCAGAGGTTGGCGCAAAAGCTGTCTTAAACCTGTAGACTTGTTAACTCGTCTGACGAGGAGTGATCAAAAGACGTGCGCTATGTACCGTGTCTACTTGAAAAAGTTTAAAAGCAAAGTTTTGCTCTGCTTGTGTGCAGCCTGTGTTTGAATCGGAAGTGGACAGAAAAGGCAAACGCACACAGGGGAGGGACGGACCAGTGTAAGGCACGGCAGCGAGGTCAGTACAGTTGTCTCGTTATGCGTTTGGTATCTCTTCTGTGACTTGCGTGTCGTTCGGGAGTTGTGGCATCGAGCTGTGTATCCTGCGCTTCAGGCCTGCTACGAGGTGCCGCTCCGTAGAGAAATCGCTCGTCTCGTACTCGAGAAAAAAGCGGGAAGCTGATTACGTACAGTGAGTGAAAGAAGTGGGAAGGTGTTTCAGGAGAAAAGTGTCGTAGCCTCATGGCAAACGGGTGGCTTATTAAAAAAAAGCGGTGAGATTCAGTTCTAGAGTGGTAGTTTTTGTAACTTCGTAGAATGAATTGAACTTGTGAAGTTCGTTCCCGGTGACGCGGTAGTGTACCTGAAAGGTGGTGTTGTCTGACAACCTGTAAGTGATCCGTTCTGGGAGAAAACAAGCGGGCAAGCAAAACTCCACCCTGAAACATCAAATCCAGGTCCTGTTTCTTCTGTGTCGATGGGAACCTGAGTGTCATCGACACATTTCTAGTTTTATTTCGCAGCTAGTAAGTTTTATGCTTTTCCATTTAGATTGCGTTGTGATTTTTGGGACGCAGGCTACCCGCTGACCAGCTGTTTTACGGCACGTTCGCTTTTCTGGAGCGTTAGGACTCTGGTTTCTGTAACAAACCTGGAATACTAACGTATTTGCTAAGTACATGAGATCCAGTAATTGTGACCAGAGGAGGTTTGAGCAGGATCATTTCTTACCTTGCCAGCGAAGAGGGCGACCAAGACCACGTATTGCTCAAGCCGTCTCTTTCCTACTCTACTTCCACGCAGCCAGGGAAGAGGTATTCCTTCCAGGAAGAGCATCCTGCCTTCTGCTGTTTCCCTTCTTGCCGTCCAGTCCTTCCAAGTGTGCGTGCCAGCCTGCAAGCCCAGCGAGTACCTGCATTTTATCCGTGGTCTCTCAGTATCTCAGTATCTCCTCAGTCTCTCGGTATCAGGAGATTTTGAAAGCAGGTCTAAACCACATATTTAAGATTGTTGTCTTGAAAGCTTGACTCTGGTCACGATCGTCGGGACAGAAGCACGGCAGTAAGGTGTGAGTTTTCCTCTTTTTCCTCCTGGAAATCACTGCTCACTTCTCTCTCCTTGAGGACGTTTCATAACAGCTGCTGCCCACGGCATCTCCTCCAGGATGTACTTAAGTTTACAAGTTAGCTTGTATGCTTTCATGTAACTCACTTAAAAAGGCTACCGTCGAGTCTGCTGATGTGTAGACAGGGCGACCTGCTCCGATCTCAGAGAACAGATGCCCCGTGAAAATATATCTGTATATATACAGGCTGGAGAGTGGAAAAGCAGTTCCTGTAGGCTTAAGTCGCTGCGCTCCTTTCAGCTTTAGAGGACTGCTGAAATGAGCGTGAAGCTAGTAAGCAAGTTGTTCCGGATCAGGACTCGGCAGAGCTCTGCTCAGCTGGCAGATGGGGAAAGACTGCCTTGTTTCCCGTTTCCTCCGGCCGCTTAACGCTTTGGCGCCACGTTTTGCGAGAGAGGTTGTCGGCTTGCCCGTTAGCAGGGGTGGAAGCTGTGGTGAGTTCTAGTGTCTGCTCCTAATAATTAAGCGTATTTGTGTGAGTAACTTATAAGTAAATGTAGGAGGAGGTGGTGAGTTTTTAAGGTGCAATTTTATTACTGGAACACATCAAAATATTCCAGTGCGCAAGCTGACTGGGAGTTTACGAGCACACCGACTCTATTCACTGTTAAGAGAACAAATACTACGGTTCATGCCGTCTGAGCACATTGGCACTCTAGGAAGGATTTTGTGTCTTGTGCATGTAGATGCTGGTTCTGACTGGCGATGCTTTTCTTTATATTTCAGNGGCAGATGGGGAAAGACTGCCTTGTTTCCCGTTTCCTCCGGCCGCTTAACGCTTTGGCGCCACGTTTTGCGAGAGAGGTTGTCGGCTTGCCCGTTAGCAGGGGTGGAAGCTGTGGTGAGTTCTAGTGTCTGCTCCTAATAATTAAGCGTATTTGTGTGAGTAACTTATAAGTAAATGTAGGAGAAGGAGGTGAGTTTTTAAGGTGCAATTTTATTACTGGAACACATCAAAATATTCCAGTGCGCAAGTTGACTGGGAGTTTACGAGCACACCGACTCTATTCACTGTTAAGAGAACAAATACTGCGGTTCATGCCGTCTGAGCACATTGGCACTCCAGGAAGGATTTTGTGTCTTGTGCACGTAGATGATGGTTCTGACTGGCGATGCTTTTCTTTATATTTCAATGTTGCAGCCAAAACCATTTCTGCCAGCCTCAAGTTACTTTTGCCAACCCTAATGCTCCGTGACAATACGTTCGAAATCCGAAAGAAGTGCCGCAACATCCCTGGAGCTGATGCCTCAGCATTTCCAAAATCATACTTGAAGTTCGTTCTTTCGAATGAGAAGGATGTGCTTGACTTGCGGAGTTAATGTAAGCAAAAGACACCGTAGCGTGCGTGTACGTAACTCGCCAGGTGGTGCGTGGCGTTGGCTCAAATACGGAAATCCTCTGATGTGTGTTTATGTGGGAGATGGTGAA
>VZSC01017645.1:273876-308748 GCA_013398225.1 Steatornis caripensis | reverse complement strand
TTTTTTTTTTTTTCAGACCGAAGAGGATGCAGAAATTTCCAGATGTTGAGAAAGAAAAAAAAAAAAAACCAAGCAAAAAAAAACCCCCATCCCCTCAGATTGGCTGGTTGGGAGGGGAAGGAAAAAAGAAGGAAAAGGAAAAAAATAAAATAGCTCTGCTCCTGCGTCTTCGCTCGTGAGAGCCGGCGGGGCTGGGGCAGCGGGCGCTCGCCCCGGNTTTTTTTTTTTTTAAAGTTTCCTGTGAACTCCCTGCCACGCGGCCTCCTGCCCGCTCTGCCCCTGCACCCGGCCAGCTCGGAGGGCTCCGGAGAACCAACGTCTACAACCAGCAAACGATTTCTGCTGACTCAGCAAAGGTGTGTGTAATGGGGAGGGGGGGGGCCCTGCACCCATGGCAAGATTTTTTTCTTTTTTTTTTTAAACTAAACTAAGTTCATACATTCTCCTGACTTACAGGTAACGNCTCGTGAGAGCCGGCGGGGCTGGGGCAGCGGGCGCTCGCCCCGGGCATCCCGCTCACTCCCCGTGCCCTGGGTTTGGTCGCCGTCTCCCTGCCCCTCGCTTGCTTCATTCACTGTCCGAAAGGGTTTCGTACTGGGAGCAGAGCAGGGGCTTGGGCTCCTCGTCCCAGGCGTGGTGCTGGCTGCCGGGGGTGCCCTGCGGCAGGGGGGCGGTGGGGGCTGCCGTCACCACCCCGCTGGGGAGCCGCATGGTGAGCGGGTTGTAGGGGAACGGCGTCGAACCTGCGCGGGGAGAAGGAAGCAGAGAATCAGCGCCGGGGCGGTGGCTGCCTCCCTGCAGCCCCCTGCGAGGGTGGCACGGCCACTTCGGGGCCACGTCCCCACCGAGCCCTACCTGCGGACGACGGCCTGTCCTCCCAGACGCGGTTGGTGAGGGGCGTCCTCCGGTTGCAGTCCCCCTCCGAGTGCACCGAGGAGACGGAGGGCGGCCGCTCGCCTGACGACAGACCTGGCGCCGGGGACTTGGCCTTGCGGCTGTTGGGTCTGGCAGCGATCTTTGGCTTTCCCCCTCCTCCTGCAAACAGAAGTGCCCGCTTGTCACTGGGCTCGTCGTGACGGGGTTCGGGGCGTTGGGGAGGGGTGCGGGTACCCAGCGTTTCCTTTTTAAGAGCTTGCAAAAATCGCTCGTGGCATGAGAAAAGCCCACCCCGGAGGCCGATGGCACGGCGGCAGGGAAGGGTGATGGGGCGAGCTCTCGGCAGCGGGGCCGGTGGGCAGCCGTAGTGACTCCAGGAGCTTTCTGGCCCCTCCTGTGCTGCTCTCTGCTTTGTGGGTTGATGCTACCAACCGCCCCGCGGAGCGGGCTCAGGGCAAGAGCAGCGGCGCAGCTTTGGCCAGGCCGTTTCTCTGCTGCGACCGCTCCCGAGTCGGCTTGTGGCTCAGCCCACAAACACGGGTCAAGGGATGGGAGCTTCGTGTGCCGCTGTGCAGCCGGTTGGCAAGGATCCCCTGGGAGCGATGTGGGTGCTGGAGCCCCGAGCACATTCCCCGTTCCCGTGGTCTACATGGCCGGGACGGTCTTTAATACAGCAAAATCCCTGGTGATGTTTAGCCAGGCTTTGAAAGGTTTAAAGCCAAAATGGCCTCTGCCGGGTAGGTTAGCCTGGCTAAACCGAGGGGACCTCCCGAAGCGGGAGGGATGGATGGGCTCTGCATCCCACCCTGCCTGCCCGAGCAGCCTTTGCTGGGCGTGGGGAAGCGTAGCTGGAAGAAGCTGCTGGTTTCATGCAGGAGCCAGAAAAGCTTTTCTGCAACAAGCCAACGAGCGCCTGGTCTGAGCTGACCCCGAGGAAGGTGCATGTGTGCCCCCAGAACCCTGCTCCTCAGCTTCGGGGGGCTCCGCGCCCAGATCGCCAAGGGTGACCCCTGGTACCGACTGCCGTGCTCTGCGCAGGCCACTTGCAAGAGGCAATCTGCCCTTTGCAGGCGCGCAGGGGACCAACGCTCTCTCCCATCCACGCCTGGTCCCCCTCCTCTCTTCCTTAACTGGGGATCTGCAGAACAACCCTCCCCTGAAGCTGGGCAGACCCCGCCGCGGCGCCCAGCCCGCCTTGCAAGCCCCGCCGGAGCCCACCGGGCAGCTCACCTCCAGCCCTGCTCTCGGAAGTCATCCCCCATCTCCGTCACCTTTAGTCCCCTCGCTCCAGGCACCCTTGGGTCCCGTCCAACCCTCTGTGCCAGGCCGGAGCCTGCCCCGACGCCCCCAGGCCTGGGGTGGGGAGGGAAAGGCCACCCTGCCCCGTGCGCCCCCGCGCCGGCCCTTCTCAGCTCCTTCCCCTATTTCGGGAGCAGCGATCCCGCCCGGGGCTTACGGACAGCTTAGGGTGGATATTTAAGTTTATGGCTTCATTTTTTTGGGCGTATGGGTTTTTTTTTCCCCTCCCATAAACCTTTCCACGGTGTAAAAAAAAAAAACAAACCAAACACCCAAACCCGAAAAGGAGCTATTAAAAACCAACAAACGGGGAAAGGAGCACAGTCAGTGGTTTAGAGAAAGCAACAGCACCTTCCGAGACTATTAAATTAACATCAAACAAGACCAGGATTAATCAGCGGATTCACAAAGCTCGAAGCTGGGGTGGGAGGGGAGGGGAGAAAAGAAAACCAAAATGAACAAAAATAGGAGGGGGAATAAATCCACCGACAAAAGGGGAAATACAAAGGCTGAGAATTAATAACACAGAGAGAGCGAAGGTGGAGAGGGCTGCAGACCTGGCAAGGAGCGCACGTCCTCGTTTCGTCCATCAGCAGGAGTTATGGGCATAGCAGCGGGCAGGCTTGCACTGGCATTCAGAGAGTTAAAAGCATTGGCACTGAGAGGTGAGCGCTCTTCCCACTGCTCGTCATATTTACCCATTAGGGCTTTCCTAATTATTGCCTCCAACCCCATGTTGGTACTGGAATTCTCTTGGACCGACTGGCTCCTACAACTGATTAGCCCTGGGAGATACGGGAGAGGGAGGAGAGAGGGGACGGGAGATGGGGGGGGAGCCAAATGAGAAGAAAGATGGGGGGGACGGGGGAAGGGGAGAAAGGAGACAAGGGAGAAGGGAAGAAACAAACAGTCAGCACATTCTCGCAAAGCAACAAACTTTGTCATCTTGTTCTTTAAAGAGCTGCGATGCACCCGTCCTCCTCCTCCTCCCCGCTCCATCCCGCCCCAGGGCTTGGCGGGGGCTGGCGGTGGGATGGGATGGGATGGGATGGGATGGGATGGGATGGGACGGGACGGGACGGGATGGGATGGGACGGGACGGGGGTTTTGGGAGTGCTGCAGGCAGGCAGGGTTCCCTGGGGCCAAGGGCTTGGAGGGCGGCAGGGAAGGGGTTGTCGCTGAGCCCTGGGAGCGACTGCAAGAAGGAGGGGCTGCACCGGGCTGGGCACGGGGGCAGGAGTCACCTAGATGCACGGGGTCCGTACGGAAGCACGCCCAGATCAAAAGCTGGGGTGCTGGGAATCTGGGGGCCAGGGCGGTTTCCCATGGAGGAAAAGTCAGGGAAGGAAGAGGAGGCACCCCACAAAAACGTTTGATGGGAAAGAGATGCCTGGATTTGGCCCTGGCATGAGAAGTGGCAAACGCGGGCAGCCCCGCACAGGCACATGCGGCCCCCGGGGCTGCCTGCATGGGGGTGCGCTATGCTGGGGACAGGGGAGAGAGTCCTTTTCGTCCCTCCTCATGCTCTTCGCAAGTCCCCTGCCCATCACCCCGGCCCGCTCCCTTCCTCCCCATTGGGCCGGGTGCCTGCTGCGGACCCGGGCCCCCTCCCGGGCTGAGCCGCGGCTACGGGACAGGATGCAGAGGCGAAGTGATGTGTCCGCGTGGTTGTGAGTCTCAAGCCATGCAGTTATGGTGCAGCACCGCACAGGGACCAGAGGGCACTAGGCTCAGCCACGCCACCGTCATTCCCAACGCGGCGGTTACAGGGAACAAGCAAAGGCAAAATACAGACACAAAAACAGCAGACCGCCGAGGGAAGCCCCACCAGCAGCCCCTCCCCAGCTCGCCCCATCCCGGGGGTGTTTGCACTGGGATCGCTGCCCCTCCACTCGGAAAGGGATGGATCCTGGGTTCGCTCGTCTTCCTGTAAATGGGCCGGGTCTCTCGCGGTTCCCTCCGGCCAGACCCTGGTCCTCAACTCCCTATGCTCTGCCTTTAGGCCTCCCTCCAGCACAGCAGGAGCAGCTTTAACCAGGGGATGCTCTCAGGAGGTTGGCCTCAACTCCTCGAATTTTGTCTGCTGCAGACCCTTGGGTCCCGGCTGGCTGCACCCTCTTGTGCCAGCTGCCGACGTGAGCCGGCTCCTTCTCCCAAACACACGGTCTTACACCGCTGACGGCTGTCCCTAGCCCTCCTACTGCACAAGGTCCTTGCACGCAGCACCTCCTTCCCTTGATTGTGGGGAAGTCTGGCCATTCTTCCTACTTAAAACTAACAACCTGAAGGTGTTCCTGCTGTAGGAGGGCATCAATACTTAAGTATTAATTAATACTTCTCAATGGGGATTCATTTCACTCATCTGTGTGCCCATGCAGACATCGCTGCAGCAGGCAGCAACAGCTCGACAGCCTTCACGCCATCCTTCTCCCTCAGGCTGGTCTCTGTCCCGTGCAGGGTAAGCCCATACAGGCTGTCCAACTCCACGGGGACGCTTTCCGCCCCTCTCTGCCAAAATCCCTTCCTTAAGCTACTCCCTCTCCTCCTTTCCCAGCTGGGCTGAAAGCTGCGGACGCAGCGGAGCTGAGGAGGGTGCAGTGCCCCTGGGAAAGCTCCTGAACCCCCATTTCAGCTCCTGCACTGGTGGTCCCCGGGTTCAGCATGGCAAATACATCCCCATGGGCGTCTGGAGGACCATCCTGAGCCCTTCTCAGCACCCTTTGTCCCTGAGAGCTCTTTGCAGGCTGGGGTACGGTCCCAGGTGTTAGCCAGAGAACCACCCCCCCCAGTTAGGCAGGTTAATGCTGGTTAGGGGCAGGGACTCGCTAAAGCCCACCACGGCTGCCTGCAGCCCAGCCTCCACAGCAGCACTCGGGTACCACCACCAAAACTGCTCCTCCAGAACTGGGCGATCAGCCTGAAACCCTCCACCCACCGGGAGCCCCCCTCTCTGCACAGCGGCAGAGGTCCGGGCGGTCCTGCCCTCAAAGCCCTTCTGCGTGGCACCGGCTGCACCGCTGCGGCCAGACCCGACCATCAGCTGAACGTTTCCTCCCAGCTCCTGAGAAACTGGGGTCAACCCATGCTTTAAGCACCTGGACGACTGAGCGTGCTGCCGGCACCCCTGTGCCCGAGCACCCCTCTGTCTCCTGGGTAACGCCTTCTCTCGGTCCTCAGCCAGCGTCAGTTTGCCCGATGCTCGCCATTCAAGGCTATGGGGTGCTGCTCTCACCCAAGTTTGCTTTTGCAACCAGCTCCTGCAGCCTGCCCAGCCCACGGTGGCACAGAGCCTGTTTCCCACCCTCACGTTCCCTTTTGCTGCTGCCCTCCTACCCATCTGTGGTGACCGTAAGGTCCCACCAAGGGCAGGGTGCGCTCTCTCCTGTGCGCGAGGTCCATCTTGCTATAGTTTAACCTGCTGTGGGTATCAGATGGCCAACCCTTGCTTGGCTTTTAACCTCTCCCAAACTCTGCCAGGCTTTCCGAGGAATTAGACCGCACTGTCTCCAACTCAACAGCAGCGATTACGATGTGTCCCAAGGCTTCAGCCTCCTAGGAACCGTTACGCTTGGTCTTACGGCCAAAGGAAAAATGGAGATGCTTAAATCTAATGAGCATCCTGCTCTCTGTGGCTATGAGCCTTTAGGGAACGAGGCATGATACAGGTATACGGGAGAGTTACCTGCTCCGGTAATCGCTGGCATATTGAAAATCTCTGTCCCAGGCTGCCCAACATCTGGAGAAAAACAAAGAAGCTCTTCAGTACGGAGAGCAGCACGTGCAGGCTGGCAGTAGGGAGGGACCTGCCGTGCCAGCCACAAGATGCCAGTGCCCCCGTCACGGCACCCAGGCTGACACTGGGGTAGGTCTACGGGTGCCGGCTGGGACCAGGAATAACGGCCTTTGGGAGAACCACAGCAGGCACGTCTCAACGGCTGGGAAAGGGCAGGACAGCAGAACCCAGAGAGCCAGGGCGATGTCTTTGTGCTCAGTGCTGACTTCCCTCCCTCCAGCCCTTCAGACTACAAGCTCCGTGAAGTTAAACCCTCTCTCCTGCCTCCGGGATTTCCAAAGGCTCAAATATCCAGGGAGCAGATCTGGGCAGTGGGGAGAGCGAGGAGGAGGAGGAGAAGAAATGTTAAATCAATATTTTCCCTCTTAGCTGAGCTGTTTGACTTGGCTATCACTTTCCTTAGAATAACAGAAATTCTCATCAAATAAGAGGTGTTTCGTATTTCTATATATTTTCCCTTGATAAGGGAAAGTGTGGAAGGTCACAGGGTTCGGCCACATGTCCCCAAAGGGGCATAGCAATACTGTTGGCTCATGGTAACATCATCCAGGAGACGAGACAGCTCGGTTCCTCTTATCTGATGCAGCTGTTGTAAGATGGATTCAAATTGAATTAGTATTGACTGTATAACGCTGGCCTAAATTAAATTATGATCCTATCTACTCTATTAGCGGTTAATGAATGAACGGGCTGAATTTCTAATATAAGCCAGCCTGGTTAGTTTTACAGAGCTATACCAGTACTGATGTAGGGCTTAAAGTAACACTGGGGGGAGATGCATCTCAAGGAGGAAGGACTCAGCTTGGCTGGTCATTCATTAAAATACCAATTGCTTTCAAGTCTCCTCCATGCTCAGCCGCTTGTTTCCTTCCTATTGAGGTTATCTGGTGCGGGTGGGATTGACAGCCTCAGAGCAAGGAGACGTGGGGCCAGGAAGCCTCCCATCGCCTCCCCAGATGCACACGGCCGCCGCTCGCACCAGCATGGCTCATCCCAGGAAGCAGCTGGATCTCACACTTCCCAACAAACCACGGCACGATGCAGAGAGCGCTGGCTGGGAGCTCGCAGCCCTTAAATCAGCAGCATTCATTCCCAAATCTCCTTTGCTTCACGTGTCCTCAAGGCTTTTTTCCCCCCGGTGCCCCGCATTCGCCTCCCCACATGCCCTTACTGTACTCCGTTTCGTTTTTGTTGGTCGTGCTGAGCTTCTTGATGATCTCCTGTTTCTTGGACTTCACCATGGCAGAGTTGCTCTCTGTCAGCTTGCTGAAGAAAGCTGGAGGCTGAGTGTTGTTTCCCGGGGACTTGGACCCCATCCTGCAAAGCAAAAGACCACTGGAAACCTCTGCAACGTCCAGTTCACAAAGTCCTACCTAGGCAGGCTCTTCCCTTAGCCTAAGTCTTCAAAATCAGCCTGGGGGCTCCTGAGATATTCTGGATCTCCAGCCATCCTCCCTGTCTCTGCCGTAAACGTACCCACGGTGTTGAAAAGCCCCTACAAAGGGGCAGCAACCTGCGATGTGACATTACTTCTGGCTGCCAGAAAAGCAGCCTGGGCCAGGGCGAGCGTGGGCATGGGGGGAACATCCTCACGTCGTCCCCACTCGGCATTACCTCTGGTCTATCTGCTCGCCCTCGCGGTACAGGATGGGGTACGAGGCGCCCTTTGCGTGCTCCGATTCTCCCACGCCGTCTGGTGGAGAGATCGGCTCGATACAGTTGTCCGATCCGCTCCCGGTCGAAGCTTTGCTCTGCTCAGGGGACCTGTGGAGAGCGATGGGGAGATGCAATCGCGTTATTGCAACATCCTCTGCCTCTGCACAGCAGCTTGGGGTCGGGGGAGGCGGGGAGAAGGATTAAAATAACTTTCCTACAGCAGGGAAAAGAGCCAAACCTTCCACACCCCTGTGGGCTAATGGTGCCTTTTAATGCAAGCTGGAGGAAGAGCGCAGCTTGGGTATTTTTCTGCACCGCAGGCGTGGGGAGCAGGACTGAGCCGAGACGTGGCCCAGATTTCCAGGCAGCGGGCCAGCCGGCTGCTGCCCCAAATACAGCTGCCCAGGAGGGACGTCGTTGAGACCAGTCCTGGGACTTCCTGGCTCAGCCAAGAGTCCCTCGTCTGGCAGGGAAACAATCCCTGCGTAAGGCTGCGATATTAACCCTTTGGTCAGCATGGCTTTTGGCTCTCCACCATGCTTGCAGACACAGGGGAGGGCAGCACCCTCGACCTCCCATCCACCTTGTCTGCGGCCGTGCAGGGTCTCGCTGGCTGCCGGCGCTGAGTCCGGTGCTGGGGCAGCCTGGAAAGGACCGACACAGCGCCCCGATGCCTGCCTATGGCCAGCGCCTGCGAGACGGCCAGGCTCAAGTCCGCGAGGAATTCCTCACGGCAAGTTCTGGGAATCTGTCTTTGTTCTTTCTGTGGTTTCTTCTTTTTCCCCACTTCTTTTGATCACTGGGTGGCCAGGGCTGGCCTCTCTCCCCTAATGTTACAAAGCCAATTCTAGGACCAGGCAGAGCTGGAACTAATAAATACATTTACTGACAAGCAACCACCGGGTTGGAGACACCACTTCTTCCTGGAGGCATCTAGGTCTCTGTTGGTGTACGGGTGGGAGGACAGAACCCATTCTCGCATTTCCCATTTTTTAATTCTGTACAACAGCAACCAGACCTGCCTTGTGCAGGTATCAGCACAAGGATTCAAAAGTGAGTGTAAAAGAAATACACGCGGTGCCTGTAATGGGTAGTTGCAGTTGACACGGCACGTGTGTCTAACAATCTTCTGATTTCCTGTCAGTGATGAAGACAAAATTAGCTTTGAACTAATGGAAAACACGTGCTTTGGGCTTTCTGGAACTGTCTGTAGTCTGAAAGGTCACTGCACTGTGATCTGCCAGGGACCCAGGACAGTGATGGGTCAAGGGGCCCAACATCCATCCCAACACAAGAAAACACTTTTTTACTGAGGGTGCTCAAACGTTGGTACAGGTTGCCCAGAGAGGTGTTGAAGCCTCCACCAGTGGAGATACTGAAAACCCAACTGGCCATGGCTTTGGACTACCTTCTCCAGCTGACCTGCTTGAGCAGGGCGCTGGGCTGGATGATCTGGAGAGGTTCCTCCCCACCTAAATGATTCTGTCACACTGGCCAGACAGGGAAGGGGCCCATGCGTGGACTCTAAGGGGGTCTGGAGAGCATCTCTAGAAGAACAGGAATGGCAAGAGAGGCACCACCACAGGGCAGAAATGCCCGGATCAGAAGGCAATTCTGCACTCTGGGCTGTGTGAGCAAGCGATCCATCTGAGCCCCAAGCTGGGGAGCATAAATTCAGCAATGCCAAATGCCAGCCTGCCCTATGCACCACCTTCCCGGGGTACCAGGTAGCCAAGGGCACCTGCCTCACTCCTCACTCTGGGCAGCCCTGGTCTGTCTGAGCTCAGACTGGCACAGTGAGCGGGCAGAAACCCATCTGCACCAGCTTTGGTTGGACTCTCTGACCTCACCTTTTGCCACCTTCATTCTGCGGGGAGATCCTGGAGGCTGCCACATGTTCCTGCTGCTGCAGATACGCCTCGCTGGGGGTGCGGCGCAGGTCCAGCACGGGGCATGTGGCCCCGGGGAAGGAGTACACCGGGGTCTGGATGTGGGAATTGAGCTGCTGCGGGTGATGGCGTGTGTAGTCCTGCGTGATGACCTCCTAGAAGAAGAAAGCCCAGAGTCAGACACAGAGATGGTTTCTACCTCTTGATTTACTGGGCTCAACTAAGACAGGGCAAGCAGGAGGGANTGCCAGGGACCCAGGACAGTGATGGGTCAAGGGGCCCAACATCCATCCCAACACAAGAAAACACTTTTTTACTGAGGGTGCTCAAACGTTGGTACAGGTTGCCCAGAGAGGTGTTGAAGCCTCCACCAGTGGAGATACTGAAAACCCAACTGGCCATGGCTTTGGACTACCTTCTCCAGCTGACCTGCTTGAGCAGGGCGCTGGGCTGGATGATCTGGAGAGGTTCCTCCCCACCTAAATGATTCTGTCACACTGGCCAGACAGGGAAGGGGCCCATGCGTGGACTCTAAGGGGGTCTGGAGAGCATCTCTAGAAGAACAGGAATGGCAAGAGAGGCACCACCACAGGGCAGAAATGCCCGGATCAGAAGGCAATTCTGCACTCTGGGCTGTGTGAGCAAGCGATCCATCTGAGCCCCAAGCTGGGGAGCATAAATTCAGCAATGCCAAATGCCAGCCTGCCCTATGCACCACCTTCCCGGGGTACCAGGTAGCCAAGGGCACCTGCCTCACTCCTCACTCTGGGCAGCCCTGGTCTGTCTGAGCTCAGACTGGCACAGTGAGCGGGCAGAAACCCATCTGCACCAGCTTTGGTTGGACTCTCTGACCTCACCTTTTGCCACCTTCATTCTGCGGGGAGATCCTGGAGGCTGCCACATGTTCCTGCTGCTGCAGATACGCCTCGCTGGGGGTGCGGCGCAGGTCCAGCACGGGGCATGTGGCCCCGGGGAAGGAGTACACCGGGGTCTGGATGTGGGAATTGAGCTGCTGCGGGTGATGGCGTGTGTAGTCCTGCGTGATGACCTCCTAGAAGAAGAAAGCCCAGAGTCAGACACAGAGATGGTTTCTACCTCTTGATTTACTGGGCTCAACTAAGACAGGGCAAGCAGGAGGGAATTAGGCTGGTTTGCCCCTGCGGGGATGTAACTTCTGCCTCCTGCCTGCAGCAGCTCTTGTGACGAGCTTGTTGGGGACACAAACACCGGGGCTGAACAGCCTGATGCACCCTGCTCTCTCTGGCCTCCAACCAGAAGTGCTGAGGTCTCTAGCATCACTCCCAGCCCTCCTCCACCTGACACGCTTCATACCAGGTCTGCCCTCCTCCCTGGAGCCCCAGCGGGAAGGTGAGCATGAGGATAATTACACTGATGTGCTGCGCCAGCGTGACCACCCGCTGGTTCATGCCCTTGACGCTCTGGCTGGACTGCAGGGGCTGGCACTGGGGCTGGGGGCCGTCGGGCTGCCGGAGGTGCTGCAGGTGGGCTGCTTCGGGAGCCAAGGCCTTCAGCGAGCCTGGGGGCGGCACAAAGAAGAGAGCACACATGAGATGATGTCTGCGTCCATCTTCCTTGAATGCCATCCCGGCACGGCACCGGGGCACGGCGAGCAGGAGCTGGGTGATGAAGCCCCCCCGTGCCAGCTCGGGCTCTCCCGCACTAGCTGGCACTGCCAGCCCCTGCCCTCACCTTGCTGTTTCTGCCTCAGGTCATGCTCCCCGTGCCCCTTCTCTGCATCCTGCAGCAGCTTGGCCCCTTTCTCATGGGACAGGCTGGGAGAGCTCACGGGACTCACTGCTTCCATCCGCTCAGGGCTGTAGCCTCCATGAAAGCCTGGGGAAACAGGAGAAGGGAGTTAAAACCAGCACCTCGCTTGGCTTTTCCCCAGTGCCGTGGCAACCATCGCTTGCGGGTAGAGCCACACGTTCAGCAAAGCGGGTTAAAAAGAGATGAGGGAAGACCTGGCAGGTCATACTGCAGGGACCCCTGGAGCCATCTCTGATGTCCAGTTGTGGTGACGGCCGCAGTAAAGAGGTGATGTCTCATTCCCGCAGAGCTGGACGCTCAGCAGCTCGCGGTGACAGCACGACAGCCAGGAACCAAATTCAACCCCTGTGGGTTCACAACTTGTTCTCCAACTTTCCCCCTACTCCTGAAGCAGAAAAATAGGAACCCCACCATGCCAGGAGGGAAAGCAACACTCTGCAGGAGTGGAGGAGGCTGCATGGGAGGTCTCAAGTGCTTTATAAAGAAAAGCCCTGAGCCCGGCACGGGCACGACCAGGGACTTGCAAATTGGGCGCGAGGCCCTGCAGACTCCAGGTCCTGCTCCAGAGACAGCAGACTCACACATCGCAGGGCCAAAAAGGCTTCTTGAGCATTCTCTGCCTTTTAAGCCCTTTGCATGGACTCAAGCTGCATCAAAGCAAGAAGAGCTGGAATGAGGGACCATCGCTATCCTTCAACAGAGAGGGGAAACTGAGGCGTGGACAAGTTATGCTTCCACAGAGCAGAGGCGGAGGACAGAGGAGTCCTGGAGGAGGCACAAGCTGCCTCTCGCCAGCTAAGCACGTTTGGTAACGCTCATGACTTTTGCCTCCACAGACCTTTACCCTCCTAACGCTCAATTCCTAGAAACTGCCCACTGCAGGCCAATCTGGCAGGCAACGCGCAGCACTGCCGGAGGGTCCCCAGTGCTCAGGCATGGACACACTGACCTTGCATGTACCTGGGGCACGTGTAGGGGAGGACCTTCATGGAGAACCTTCCTGCGCCAGGGATGAGTATGCAGCATCCCCCATCACCCCGTGCATGCCAGCACCAAAGGGACCACGCTTCAGATCCACCCAAGATGAAGTGTCCTGCTCTCGAAAGATCGCTAACCAACCGTTAAATCCTGGGAAACACCAGCTCCTTTCTGTAAGCTCGTGGCCATAGAGAAGCTGTCCCTCTCCTCTGCAGTATAACCACACTCAGCTGAAGGAACACCGGTGCCAGGGTAAAAGGTGGCAGAAAAGCTCAGCCAGGCAGCACCCCATGGCCAGAGGTGGATCCTTGGCCCTGGAACATGCCAGGACCAGACACGACCAAGTGGTGGGACAGGTCGAGATGTGCTGGCGAGAACAGCTCTCCTTCCCCAGCCACGCTGCTGTGTCTTTCCCACCCTTGGGTTATGGGAAGGGGAGAGCTGGGTAGCAACCCCCAGTGCTGATGGCCAGGGCAGATGCTTCAACTTGAAGAAGGGGTCCCATCAAACCCCCACAGGCTGCCTGTCGCTTCTGTGTGCTGGTAATGCTCTGGGTGAAGATTGGTCCCGTCCAGAATGACCTAGCCCTTGAATCCACTCCCCTCCTTGCACTTTCTTCTGGAGAAGCTTATCCCAGCGCTTTTGTGTGCTACACAAGATTGCTGTCAGGTGGTTCCCGTGGTCTGCTCTGGAAATGGCTGCCGAGCACAGCTGGGCTGCGCGATCCCTGGACAGCCAGGCCCGTGTTGCCTTCTTGTGCAGCGTCCAACACCAGAACCCTGAGCGAGGTGACCCCATCCGAGCTGCATCACGCAGCAACCCACAAAGCCTTCTGAGGTCCTGCATGCTCAGCAGCACAACCATGAGCGGGGACGTGCGTGTCCGATGGCCAGCAGCCCTGTCCCGCTCACACTCCTGGTTCCACGCTTCACTCGTCTGATTTATTATCCGCAACGGTTTCTTACAGACTGCCTGGGAATTTCTAATGATGGGGAAATCAGAATTAGCAAATTGCTATTGTCTGTAAAAAGCAATACCAGGAACTGAACAAAGTTTGCAAAACAGAACTTGGCAAGGGGAAAAAATACAAGAGGGTGGGAGAAGGGAAGATCCCTAAAACACACACAAATAAAAAAGTCTGGAGTAACACAACAACCGGGAAGCAGAGGAACAAGCACACCGGGGGAGCTGTTGAAGCCAATAGCCACAACGTGCAACTAAAAATAAAAATCAATGAAACGAAATGGGTTTCAGGCCACCGCTCTCTCGCCTCTCCAATTTCTTACCATCGCTAGCGGAGTCGTTACGCAGCGAGCCCCGTTCTCGCTGCCCCTTATCACAAGACATTTGGCGCATGATAATCACATCTACAAAGTTGGCTGCTGTCGTGGTAGTCTTACCGAGTGCTCGGAGCTCCTGTTCCTGCATTGAAAAGGGTTTACTTTGACTCTTTTCTCTACTGTGCTGCTCGGGGCCCGAGGCTGCGTGCTGCTGGTCCAGAGGGTGATGGTGCTGCTGGCTTTTCCCCTGTCCTCTGCTATAGTGATGAGAAGAACCAGGTCCGGAGGCGGGTAAAGGTCTCGATTCCATGGCTTTAATGGGTGAAGGCGACTGTTCGAGGCTGGCCCCACTGGGCAGCTTTGAGGTGAAGACGTTATTGTCGGTCTGGGGTCGTTCTGCCTTGGCTTCGCGTGCCCTCGAGGCCTCTTTCTGCAGGACGGTCGGGTCCATCAGGGCTGCGTAGCCATCCGCCCCGCTGATGGAGGAGCGCAGAGTGGAGGCCGAGGGGAAGGCGGCGGAGCGGATCGGTGACGTGGTAGTGGTGGAGGAGGATCTGGAAGGCAATCAAAGACAATGCGGAGATGAGAGAAGCACGTGGAGAAAGGGGAGTGCTGTTACCAGAGCCCTGGTGTTCAGCCCTGCCTGGCCGAGGTCCTCCCAGGGCTCCCGAGTGTAGAGTCGGCCCATGCTGGAGCAGGTGAGGAGGGCTCGCATGGAGCCTCCACCACAGTAACTGGCCTTGGGTTATTGGCTGTGGCCTGGATGCATTGACTGGAGAGAATAAAACCCACGGACAGGTCCCAGAGACGTTCGTAACTCCACCACCACATAACTTCCAGGAGGAGGAGTGATACCTCTGTTTGGGCACAGGGACACTCCTGATTTCTTTCCTGGTAGCAGTAAAAGTCACCAGGAAAAGCGAAGGAAGGCATCAAAATCTGCCTCTCCCCATCACAACCTTCCCTGGAAGCCCCAGTCTTGCTCGTGCTGAGACTGAAGGCCAGAACACCACTCGCTCCCTCTCAGAGGTGCCCCGTGTGATGCTCATGAATTAACTGCCACGGGTGCACAGGGGCAGGGGTCTGGGCAAGCGGCAAGAACTGTGGTGGGGGGACGTACCGCAGGACGGAAGGGGTGGGGGTCTCTGAGGAGATGATCTTCATGCTTGTGTTGTGGAGCACGCTGGGGCGCTGCTGGATGGTCTCGTGGGTGCGCGGTGAGACGGGAGAGTGCTGATGGCTGTGAGAGTGTGAGGATGAACGGCTGCTGGACTGCTCTGTACCTGGGGGAAAATACAACAAAGGGCTTTCTTAGCTCTTTCTTTTACAGTCCCAACCCTATCTCCTCCCCAAGATGCGGTGCCGGCCTTCTCCTCAGCCTACCTGGTCTCCAGATGGGTGCATGCTCCACCGTGGTGGACGCTAGGATGGATTTTTCACGCTCCCTCTCCCGCTCCCTCTCCCGTTCCCGCTCAGACACCGACGATCCCGACTGTTTGGTCATGTGCGTGGGGCCTCCTGAAACCCAACCGAAAGGCAGTGACAGGGCTGCAGACAGAGCGATTTCCCTCAGGGAACACCGCCTGCTCTTCACATCGCTGTGTCTGCAGAGCAGGTAGGGAACGGCTCCATCCAAGGTCACCTGGAGCAGGACAGACACGGGCAACCCGTGTGACATAACCCAGGCAAATCACACAATAGCTGTCCTGGTGCCGTCTCCAGGGTATGACCTTCCACGAAGCTGGCTGCCAGCTGCCACTTTGGGGAAAAAGTGGGAAAAGCAAGGAAGGGCCCAACAAGCAGGGTCAGAGGAGCTGGTTTGAGGGAGCCGGTGGGCTGGTCCCTGAGTGAGAATGAATTTGGGCTCTCCCCATCAGCTCCCATATGCTGAGCTCGTGGCCCCGAATTGGTTAAGCGAGTCCTGCCCAACTGCTTTCCCGTGGAAAAAGCAACCTGCAGCATTACCTGGGGAGAGCGGGGAGCTGCTGTGCCGGCTGCCGAAGGTCTGGGGGGGCCCGGGGATGTAGGTGATGCGGTCCATGGTGGTGGCGGAGGTGCCGGGGGTGGGGGGCACAAGGACGGGCAGGTGTGGCACTTGGGACAGGTCGATGATGCCTGGAGAGAGAAATGAGAGGGTTGTCAGGATGACACTGAGCCGCTGCAGCACGGTCGTGCTGGAGCGGGGAGCGATGCACCCACACGGCCCCCAGTGCTGGCTGTCAGCAGGGGCGGACCCTTCTGCGGGCAAACACCGTGTGTCCCACTGCTGGAAATAATGGGGAGGAAAAATGCTGAGCTCTATCCCCGCTGAGCGAGGGGGCTGCAGGCAGCACCAGCTGGAGACCAGCGCTGCTCTGCCTGCGGACGGGCAGGAGCGCCGCACCTCCCGCACTGCCCAGCACGCTCTGCTGAAAGCCAGGTATCCTTCTGGGAGTGCATTTTAATCTCCAAAGGCCAGCAGGGTGGGGCTGGGAAGCACTCCCACAACCCAAAACCAGAGCAAAACATAAGGAGCCTCAAGTTAACTAAAGATGGGAAAAAAGAGCGTCGAATTCCCCGCTGCTGTCCTCCACGCTGACCAGCCAAGTTCTACACTACTGGGTGACAATGTGCTGCTGGCTTGGCCCTTAGCCCCAGTGCTGGAGCTGACGTTGCTGGCCTGACCCAGCCTCCTCCTCCCAAAATGGCCCCAAAGCCCCGGACGGTGCCGTGCCGGAAGGACCTGCTGCATAGTTGAGGGCGAGGGAGGGCTCCCGGGGCGACAGGCCGCGCAGCATGTCTGCCCGCTGTGCCATGGCCGTGGCTGCGGCATTGTGGTGCATCTGCTGCGACGTGATGTAGTCGTTGATGATGGTCTGTCGGTTCTCCATGGCAGTTGCGTCCGGGTAGCTCCGGATGAGGTACGGGGGGTAGAGGTGGGGGTACGTGGGGCTCGGAGCCAGATGCCTTGGCAGGTAGTAAGCAGCAGCTGGGAGAGAAAAGGATGCAGACATGAAGTGGCTTTCACCAGAGACCTCAGGCTTTTGGAGCATAACAAGGAAAAAACCAATTCCAAACAGACGGTGCCCCCATCAAAGGTACCTGTTTCCAGTTGGATTCCCCTCGGGATGCCGGCGGGGTCAAAAGCCAATGGAATATGTCCTCGGTACAGGTCGACTCCGCTCACGCCACGGAGCAGGTGCTCGTATGGGGAGATGGGGTGGTGGTGGTCGGCCACAGGGGCGTGCGGAGACTTGGAGTTGGTGAGCTCTCTCGGTGTGGGGGTGATCTTTCTGTCTTGGGGCACCGGCTTCCCGGCAGTGATGCTCCCTGCAGCGAGCAGAAAGAAATGAGTCAGAGACTGAGCGCTGTGGCCAAGCCACGTCCCTGAGGGATGCTTGCAGCCAAGCGCACCCCACAGGGACGCCTGCAGCTCCCCGTGAACTCCAGGGATCTCTCCCTCCTTCCTGCACCGCCAGACCATGTTACGCCACCAAGGCCAAGCCCTGGTCGCACCCCGGAGGAGAAGCCTGTCCCAAACCATCCCTCCAACCAGCGCATCCACTGCGGTCACGCCGGGTGTTCCGCAAGTTCATCCTGGCCCGCACAAGCAGCTGGCGGTGGAGCCTTGCTGCCGTGGGTCAACGCTGCTGGGCAGAGCTGGGCACCCCGAAACTCCTGGCAATGGCAACGAAACACATTTCAGAGGGCTTGAACGCCCGCCACCCTCTGGAGACATAAGCTCTTTCCCAGCACGTGGCGGGGAGGTTGAGTCATGTCAGGGACTTCTCTCGGCTCTCCCAACCCGAGCTGGGCATTGGCGGTGCTTCTCACCCCACCTGCGACGAGCATTGTCAGCTCCTGTGTCCGTAACACAGAGCCACCCCCAAGGAGCGGGACCAAACCCCTTGCACCAGACTGCACACCAAACGCCGGCCTGCCCGGCCTCGGGGAGCAAGCAGCCGCCTCCTCGGGGGCACGCAGACAGATCCAGCCCCGTCGCTGCTGACTTTAAAACAACCTTAGCTGCAACACCGGCCACGAGAAGCACCGCTCCTGCTCCTCTCACGAAGCTCGGCATCTCGGCGCGCCCACTAATAAACCCAACTTACTGTCAGGGCAGAAAGGATGCTCAGGCAACTCAGGAAAGGTGCCTTCCAACTCCAACCTGGGGAGATCCTCTGCATCCAAGACCCTGTGATCCCTGGACATGCGGAAATCCACTTTCCCACCGGCATTTTGCAGGAACACTGATTTTGCCCTTGGGATCTCTCCCCACCACCCAGGCGCTGCCTGCCCTGCCTTGTGCTCACTGTATGTGCCGAGCTCAAAGAGCCGCCAACATCTGAAGGCTTCCCCCAAAATAATAGACCTAACTGGGAAGACAGCAGAGGCTGTGGCAACGGGACACGCCAACCACGGAGACCTGGAGCTGGCCCAGATGGCAGCGAGCGATAGGGGAGGCTTTTTGGAGGAGCTCTGCACTGCACAGCCCCATCTCCCGCTTCTTGCTGGGAAGGCACGTCCTGGCCTCGGTTTCTGGCAGACGGCAGTGTCTTGTGCTGCACACCCCAAAGACACCAAACTCTCAGGTCAGGACAAGGATTTGCAGGCGGGAGAGGCAAACGGCCCCAAAGCAGTTACCCACGGTAGCAGGCCTGGTGGGACAAGATGGCTTAGGGACTGGCTTCAGCACTGATCCTGCCCACAAACGTGCTATGAAGCGAGAGGGTTTTCTGTGCTCTGGATCTGCACGTGTCTCACGAGATCACTGAGATCAGCCAAGACACGTGCCTGCTCCCCGGGACCCCAGGTCTGGCTCTGGGGGCAGGCGACGACTGACGCCAGGCGGCACGGGCAGACCCTGGAGAGACGGCAGACGCCAAAGGCCAGCTGCACTGCCCGGATCCGCCGGCTCAGAAGGGATTAAGATGTTCCTGGAGGCGAGGCACTCGGGTGCCCAGGTGATGGATGAGGCATAAACACACGAGATGATAGGCAAACACACACCAGATTGGTGAAAAGCCTGGAAATCCCCCCACCCAGTGCACTGAGCACTGCTTTCCTGCCTGCCTTTAGAAACAGGGGTGCCTGGGCCAGTGCTGGCGCAGGGAAAACGCTTTCCAAACACCACCAGCTTCACCAGCCACAGTGCAAGTCTCCCTTCGGTCACCCCAATGCAGACATGAGGTGCCCTTGCTGCAACCGCGTAAGCACCCCCCGGGTGGTTGCTGAGCCTTTGCCGTCCCTGGCAGCCGCCCCAGTGCCGTGAGTCAGTCACGGCTGCACGCAGGAGTGGGCGCGGGGTGCTGGGGAGAACGGGTTCAACGGGCACCTGCCGGGAATGGCTCGGGCAGGTGGGGTCAGCAGCCACCTCCTGCTCGGCCTGCTACAAATCTTAGCATGAAATAAAAGTTTCGCCAAGTACCTTCGTGCTGCCGCGGCGTGGACTCCCGTGTGGAGACCGGAGACCCTCTGTGCAAGTGGCTGCCGAACGCCGTGCCGTGCGCTGCCTGGTGGTCCTCGTAGGCGAGGGCACTTTGGTGGGGCTTGCCCGGCTCGGGTACAATCACAGGAGCCCCTCTGGCAATGGAGCCACCCGAGTTTGCCACTGGGCTTGGCCTGTTTTTCAGGCTCTCTTCATAAGCTCTCTCCAGATTCCTCGGGTCTTGGATGACGTCCAGTGAGTGCACAGAGTGAAAAGTCCTGCTGGGACTGCCAATGATGGACCGCACGTCATGCTTTTTGGTACTCGAGGAGGAAGAGCTGCTGTCGTACTTCAACGGGGTACCCTGGGGGCAGAATGCAGAGGGGACGTCAAATGGGTGTAGAGTAGAAGAGGACGCAGTGACCGCATCCCACTAAGCTTCAATGGGACTTGTGCTTCCTTGTTCAGTGGGTCAGTACACCAGTTTACTCGGTCAAACGGCAACAGCCATCGGCAAAGCAGAGGTAACAGCTCCGCACAGCACAGGGCAGGGTGGAGGGCCCGTCTTGCATGTCTTGTTGTGCTCCAACAAGATGATGATGAGTCACTGCTGAAGGCTGGCTGTGCCCATCACGCCTCTCCTACACACACTGCAGAATGAGGTAGGACTACGAGGTGCCATGGGAACCCTCCAAATATTTGGAGCCCAACAGGAGATAGCATGCCACGTTTCATCCTAACTACTGGCCTCGCTGGGTTGACACTTGCCCACGAAGGGAGGAGACCAAGATTATGCACACCCAGAGTCACAACAGCCAAGGGCACTGAGTTGACTCTGGCCTTGAACAAGAGCCCAATGTGTCCTCTTCCGTGAGTGCGTGTGGACAGAGCATTGCTTTCTTAATGTGCCAGGGGTGCTGAGCTCCCTTCCCAGGTTGTGTATTTATCTGCTGGGAAGGATCATAGAACAGTTTCCGTTGGAAGGGACCTTTAAAGATCAAGTGATGGGGAAGGGCAACCTGTACCCAGTCAAGGTCTCAATTCTCACCAGTGATGTGTTTCCGAGTAAGACTGCTCTCATCCGCTGTTCGCCCCATACTCACCTGCGTGATGGAGCCTTCCTTCAGAGGTCTCGTCAGAGAGATGTCCGGTGTCCGCCTCAGCTCCTCCCGGGGAATTTCATGGATTGACCTTCCCGCTTCTTTCACCGTGGCCACCAGGCCTTCGTGTGCTGGTTTCATTTTCAGGGGAGTAAGGCCCTCGTGAGACCTGACCTTGTAGGCATCAGATAAGTCCCTCGGTGGAGTGTTTTCCCTCTTGAGCTGTTTGGCTTCTCTTCTGTGGTAGTCCTCATGGGCCTCCACGTAGGACCGAGGTATTCCTGCAACCCCCAAGCAGACGATGGATGCAGAGGGTGCTTTCCCAGCCAGACACTGGACTCTCAGTCCCTGCGGGGATGCTCAGTCCAAGGGGTCTCTGGTTAATGCATGTAACTCAAGGACTGGTATCCAAGTGAGCACACAGAACAGCTACATCACTAATGTACCTGGACCCCCCCACATCTACCACCACTTTCTGGGCCCATTTCACACTAGTTTCAACCCAACTTCATGCAAGTAACTCGGAATTTTATCCCTGACTTTGGTGAGAGCTTAGGTTGGTGGAAGCTGAGCAAGACCGACAATCCCTCTGGGCACATAGCTGAGGCTGCAGAGATCTGCAGCTGAGCCTTGACGTGTCCATCCTTGTTTCCCCCTGCCCTAGCCTGACAACAAGAACAAGGGGCCGTGCACATGAGATGTTTCCTCATGTTACCTCTGCCTGTGGCCATCTTCTGCTCGCAGGCTTTACCTTGTGTAATTGAGCCCCGCATGTGATGCTGCTCCTTTAGGTTATGGGGACTGTGTCGGTCTGGAGGGATCGCTCGACCCATGAGACCTAGAAGAGATCGAAGGGGAAAAATTGGGTTCTCACACAGCAGTTCATTTACAATGAACACAGAATGACAGTGTTACCAGGGACTCCTGGGGCAACAGGGAGAAACATCAACAATCCCTGAATGAATGACTTGATTTCTCTTTTTTTTAAATGTGCTTCCTTTTCTTGTCATCCTGAAACTGGTCTACGAGGACAGAAACCAAAGGCAAACAGGCCAGTCTGTGCCTCTTGTTTTCCCATGCTGGTCAGATGCTGTTCTGTTGGGATGTGCTGCAGGGTGCCAGCACTGCCAAAATACGGGCACGGAGAGGTGCATCATGCGGCCAAGGGACAAGATAGGGTCTCTGCGGGTCACCACTAACACAGCACAGGTGAAAGGTTTCACCCAGACCCACCTTCAATGCTGGCAGATAAGGTATCACGGGCTGACAAGCCCCGGCTGATCCTCCCCTCCATCATATCGTAGGTCCGCTTGGTTCCCGTGGTCTCATGCGAAGCTCCCGAGTTCCTGCTGTCTTCTTTGGGACATGGAGAAGCAGCAACTCCACCTGGGCAAGGGAACACCGAGAAGCACCATCAGAAGCATGGAAAGCCAGCAGTGGCCAAGGGAGGGTGTTTACTGCTATTTGCGTGCGTTGCGGAAAGGTCAGATCCCATCCCAGCATCAGCCACTGCGCGGCAACGCCAGAAACGTCGCACGAGGTTTGCTTCCAAGAAATTCAGCTGGTGTTTTCTCCCCTCCCTGCCTGCCTCAGACTCCAGATCTGTGCCTCCCGCTCGGGTAGGAGCATCCGCCCTGTCGTGTCCTGCTCCCTCCCTCCCTGCCGGGGCCCAGATGTAGGCAGCGGGACAGCCCGGAGCCAGCGCGGCGCTGGTGTGAGCAGCTGCGGTTCTACTGAACTTGGCCCTGTGGGTCTGGGGAATTTTTTTTTTTTTTTTTCCCCTCCCCTGTTTGTTTTGATTTTTGCTAGACACCTACTGTTTGGGATCTTGGCCAGCCTTAACATTTGCTGAGACACTCCCTGGGTGAGAAAATCAGGGAAGAGGGGGGAGAGGCAAAGCTGAGAATGATTCCTTTGAAACAGCGGTGAGTGCGCACAAGAACTGGGAGAGACGGCGAAAAGTCCCACGCAGGACTGATGGAGCAAGCACCAGCACGACGGGAGGCTATCGACCACCTCCTTGTCCGAACCCGGAGCAGATCCTTCTGCAAACCAACCGCGGACAACTGTCCTGAGAACGAGCCCCCACCTCCCTGCAAGCACAGCCGTGCCCGTGCCTGGCAGCATCACGCCTGCCCTGGGCGATGGGCACCCGTCATGTGCAGCGAGCTGTGAATTTAGCAGGCAGCTTCTGATCCAGCCAAATGCCTCATGTTTATGTAATGAGCGAGCGGAGATGTTGGCTTGGAGGGATGAACGCCTCTGCCCATCGTCCCTGGCCTGGCCGCCCCTGCCAAGCGCCGCTGGTGCCCTCACCCTCCTCTTTGAGGGCAGGGAAGGTGGTCATACAACAAGAAAAAACAGAGGAGAAGTTAAAAATGTTCATTTCGTCGTGGACGACCGGGAACAAAAGTCCTCCTTGGCAAAACCAGTAATTAATAAAATGGGATTATTACAACTTCACACCCACCATTGGTTTCCGCAATCAGCACCCACTCAATCCAGAAAGGGTTTGGGGCTGCGTGCGGGGAAACAACAGGGGGATCTGTCCCCAAGCCTTCACTTCAGATTCATTCGATGGGAGAAATCCGGGGGTGACGTTCAGAATCAGCCAAGCACCTTGCGGCAGACACGGGGCGATGTGCCTGCAACCCTGTCATCACGGCACATCTGCTGCCAACAGCCCTCCTGCACAGGGGACGCGGTCCCGGGCACCCTTTGTACTGCCGGGAGGCAGGGGGAGGGCGTGAGGGAGAAGAGAGACTAAACAGAAAGAAAATCACTCCAAACCCACGTCCCTTGCCTCGCAGAAGCCATCAGCAATCATATGCAGAATGAGAATAACCAATCTAGCACAATTCAGCTCACACATGCTACAGGATCTCGTCTCATTACAGCTCTTTTATTTTAAGCACCCTCATGACACTAAAGAATTTGCAATTTTTTTTCTGCTTGCCAAAATTCATAATCACCAACAATTTCAGTTCTCTTATTTAATTTTTTTTTTTAACTCTTCCGCTCCAGGCTGCGAAGCCTTGCCGGGCTGTACGGGGGAAGAAGGCAGGCGGCGGGGCCGGCTAGGCTGCAGAAGCAGGCGAGATTACTCAGGATGCGATAAACTCTATCAAGCATGTAAAAGGCTGCCATGGAGAGGAAGGAATTAATTCCTCATCTGTGTCCACGGCGGCTAGGACAAGAGGCGATGGGCTCAGGCTGCAGCCGAGGAGACTCGTGCTGACACCGATGACTGCGTGCCATGGGGAAGAGTCTGGTCTGCAGGGCTCCTTCACCGCCCGGAGCGGGATCCCAGCCCTGGGCACAGACAGTCCTCGCTGCCGGGAGCCTTCCCCGTCTCTCCCCCAGCGGCACCATTTTTGAGATCAACCTCATTCGACTGCAAGCCCGGGCAGAGGAGATTAAAATAGCTTCTTGCACAAACAAGTCCTGAAACGCTTCCTGCATCCCCTCTGGTCCGAGCCCTGCCAACTGTCCCAAAGGGCACCCAGACACAAGTCTCCCATGGTGACACTTCTTATCTGGGCTAGAGTTGACAGCGAACGTGGGCAGGCATGGGACAAGCTGGTTTCCAAGAGGCAAGCGAGAGGCACGGCGCAGAGCCCTGTGCTGAAAGGTCCCTGCGGTCCCAGTGCACGCACAGAGGTGGCACCAGCTGAAGCTGGCGAGTGGTCCCCCGTGGCCTGACCTGAACCCTCTGCCTCCGGCCCTGGATCAACCAACCAGCCTGCGATGAAACCAGCTGCCTGCAGTTGTGGGCAAGAGGAAAGGGACTTCTGCTGGACACCCTCTGCCTGCAGGACTGGCCACGGGGCCTGGGCTGCCAGGGAGGCTGAAAGGGATGTTCTGCCGCAGCGAGGGAGGTGGAGGGTTCAGGCAGCACAGCAGCCGACCAGGGACACCTGCTGAGGCAGGGGAGTGCGGCCGAGGTTAGGATCTGCTCCTTAAGTCATCTCCAAATTCAACCGAGAGGAGAGGTGACACACGAGGACAGCTGTCCCCGTGCACGCCAGAGCACACGCCAGTACTTTACCCCAAGAGGATGTGCGGCATCTGTAACTCAGCTCTTCCCGTCCCCCGCTGCAGGCGAGGAGGAGCCCGGCTCCACGCCAGAGATGCCCGACCCAGCACATGGTAAAAGGCGAACACGGAGGAGTCGCTCCCAGCTTCACTGGAGAGGAACATCTGCTTATCTCTAACGGGAGCCACCGGGACTCGCAGAGCAGCTTTGATGGCCGCTGCTGCCACCCGATGAGCAGGCGCAGAGGAGGCAGGAGCAGCTGGTGACCGCCTGCTGGTACCGCTAACGCAGCGAGGCACCACCGGCGTTTACTGAGGAAGCGCATTACTGTATAGCAGGGGTACGAGCTGCAGCATGGCTTTTGGGTCTCTCCAGAGCCCTCTTTGGAGCAGTCCGGCTGCTCGTCTGGCCTTGCTTTGCCATGCTCTGCTTCTTGGGCGGGCAGGGTCGGCCAGGTTAACGAGTGACACCGCG
Source organism: Steatornis caripensis (assembly GCA_013398225.1). Taxonomy (NCBI): domain Eukaryota; kingdom Metazoa; phylum Chordata; class Aves; order Caprimulgiformes; family Steatornithidae; genus Steatornis; species Steatornis caripensis. Next base: position 284,172 of record VZSC01017645.1, on the reverse strand, counting down.
TGCGCTGGGGGCAGCTTCCAATTCCAGACGGGGCTTCAGGCAGGTATCTCGGGGTCCTCGGCACCTCTGGGTGATAGCAGCCAGCAGCAGGCCAATGCACGCCGCAGGCAGGCTCCTTGTGGGATGTGGGAACGGCTTCACCCCCTCCAATAGCTACAGATGCTGTAGCAAAGCTCACAAGATACCGAGGCACGTGCTGCTGGGCCCAGGAGGATTCCTGCCGGGTAGCCCCAAGGTAGGAAAGGTGCACGATGCCGAAGATGTTGCAGGTGGGAATCTGGTGTCCAAAATAACCTTTATGCCAAACTACCTGACTTGCCTCCACCTTGCAGGTTCTTGAGCCCCACTTCGGCCCAAGAGCTTGGGGATGCTCTCATAACGTTTTTAGACAGTCCCCTCCTGCACAGGGTGCTAGAGATGAAGGCAATACCTTCCCCATCTGGTCCTCTCCTCTCCTCTGCTCCCAAAACCAAGCAAAACCTGAGACCCCGTCCATGGCCACGGCCCCACTGTGCCCCTGCCCACCAGCCAAGCCGCCTCCAAGGCGATATAACCACACGGGACCGAGGGAAAGCCAGCCAGGCTGTAGGCGGGCAGGGTGGCAAAGGAGAGAAACGATGCTGGAACCAAAGACGCGAGGCTGGCCCACGGCATTTTGTCAGCCTTTCCTCAAACAGCTCCCGACTCCCAGCCCCGGCGGCACAACCCCCCGGCGCCTGTCCTAAAAAGGCAGAGGATTACGACTTACCCTCGTAGGAGAGCACGTGGCCTTTCTTCCCTTCGTAGATGACGTGTCCTTTGGGCATGGCATCCTCTCTCGCCTTCTCTGCTCTGCTGGGGCTGTCTTCTCCGATTATCCTGGTAATGGTTCCTTTGTACAGCACTTCTGCCGGGGTGCCCTTGGAAAGCCACCAAGATCCATATTTAACAGTGTCACAAGCAACTAAGCAAGCGCGCGCACAGGGACAGGCTGTTCCCCGCGGCAGGCTGAGCGGAGGGAGAGCGCGCCCGGCCTCCGCTTCCTGGCGCAGCCAACAGCGACGGACTTGCAGCTCAATTATTGATGAGGACGATAACGAGGAGCGGTAAAAAGGTACGTGATCTGTGCGAGGCTGCTGGGAAGAGGCAGGGAGCGAGGACAGAGCACACCTCCAAAATAGCAATTCTATTGCCCCGCGTGTTTTGTAGTAAGCTACCCGGCTCGCTTCCACCCCCCAGCTTTGGGGGAGCAGGGCGGCGCGCCCCTGGGGACACCGCAGCGATGACGGGGACTGCTCAAGCGCTAGCTTTTTCCCTACAGCCTATTTTCCCAGTCTGGTACAGGAGCCACGGAGATGTCCTGCCCACCCAGTGCGCATCTGCTGGCAGCACGCGTGACCTTCAGAGAGCTGCCCGTGCACGGGAGCCGGCGGCTGGCAGCACGCCCGGGCAAGACAGCAGGCGTCAACAAGACCGGTCCTGGAGCAGGTCGGGGAGCAAGGCCTGCTGGTTAGCTCTCCAACAGAAACAGCACCAGGCTCCTTACACAAACTGGGGTGAACCGAAACCTCTCTTTCCCTGGGGGCACACATGGACACAGCTCAGCCACCTGCCCCCCCGAATCCCCTCCGAAACACCCAGAGCTGGATGTTCTTGAAGACGCCGCTGGTGATTAACACCCCTCTGCCATCACAACCTGTCGGCGCCAAGTGGGAACAGCCACCGTGGGGTGACAGTCGCCCGCCCCGTCGCAGGGCAGGCACAGCGATGGCGACGCTGTCAGAGTGAAGCTCGTTTAAACCCACCAACCCCCAGGACCGACGCCTGTGGGAAGCCTCGGGGAAGCAATGCCCCAGTCGGCTTTGCTGGGGCTTCCAGGTTGTGCCAGCACAGACTGCTTCCCCACCCCAGCTGGGAGATGTCCCTGCTCTGTAACAAGCCCTCTGAGCACCAGCGGTCCCCAAAACGCCGCCGCAGTGGCTGGGACGTGCCAGTCCGCAGGCTCAATCGTTTGCCCTTGCAGTACACCCGGTACTGGCTCTCGCAGCCCCAGGTAAGTCATCTTCCTTCCGTGGACGTGCTCAGAGGGGATTTGAAAGCAAGTGATGACAGATGGCTTCAGAGCAGAGAGCATATATTCAAGATCTGCCTTCTGTGAACCGGATGACTAACTCGAGATCAAATATCAGCTCTGGTACCCGGAGCTGCTGCCGGAATGGAACGGGGGGCTCCTGCCCAGCAGGGGTAGAGGGCTGCAGGCTGCTGGGCCAGCAGGACACGCAGGTAATGCCCTGGGGCTGGGCTTGGCACCTTATTCCCAAGCTAAACAAGGTGATCTAGATGAATGTAGAACAGTGTCTCAGCAAACTCTGCTCATCTTCTGATCTCTGGCACATGGCGCTCTAGACCCTTCATGCCCACCCACTGCTGCCCATAGCTGCCGCAGGGGCATACGAGGGGATGGGGCACGTGCTTGTTCTGATGGGTTCTTTACAGCCCTCGAGCATGCGCTGCTGGCAGCTGCTGGATGCAGGGCACCAGGCAAGATGAGCCTTTGCTCTGGGCCAGGATTCAGGTTCAGGTCCCCAGGGCCAAAGGGAACATGGTCGGCCTCTTCGAAGCAGGCAGGTAAAAATCCGACTGCAAGTGGCTTTAAATATCTGAATAATGGCCAGATAAAATCCCCACGGGAAACAGATTTTTTTTTTTTAATGCTCTCCGCTCTGTTACCAGATGAGCAATAACTCACACTGCAGAAAACTATCGCCTGCTTGCCAGCTGCTCTCCTGAAGATGGATGGTGGAGATTAAGGCCAAAGTATCTTCCTGCTGAAGAGAGCCTCTGGGCAGGACCTCCAGCGCAGCACACTCAGCCCTCGCAGGACACCTCGCTACCTTACATGCACCCCACAGCCTGCCCCCTCCTCCGCCCTCACGGCGCCCTCCACCCATCTCCTCCTTATCTCTGCTCCACTTTCTTGCACGGGCAAGATTATTTTCCCAGAGTCATTTAAAGCTGCTTTCGCCTCTGTTCCTGACAGCTACAGAAAGCAAAGTCGGGGTTACACGTGCTGTAAGGATCTGCATTGCTGCTTGCTGAGCTCTGCTCTTCTGCAGGCTCGGCTCACGGGACAGGGCTCGTGCCAAACCCAGCGGAGGCCGTTTGCAAAGGTTCTGGCCACAGACCTCTCCGAGGGGCTCCACGGGACGGGAGCATCGCAGTCCCGCTGCATTGCTCAGCCCTGTGCTGCACGCTCAGCGCGCCCCACAAACCACTGAGCCCTGTGTCCAGCACCGCAAGCTGAAGCCGCCAGCACCCAGGAAGCAAAACCCACCACAGACGAGTGACCTACGTGTGTGATGGATCCTCGGTAGGTGATGGGTGACTCCGGAGGGGGTCTGGATGTGGGTGTTCCCTTGGTGATGCTCCCTCCCGAGGCAGAGCTGAGGGAAGTACCTGTAGGACACAAAGCCAGTGAGCTGGGGGGGCTGGATTTGCCATTCAGCCCAAAACCTGTGGGGCTGAGACTACTGACTAAGCACAGGATTCGACCCAATCTCTAGATCTCATGTCCTGCAGAGCCCTTCCCAGCCTGTCCTTCAAGCGACCCGGTCCTGCGAGTGTGGGGCTAGGAGCTGGAAAAAACAGGTATTTTGAGGCAGGCTATCATCTCCCTGCTGCCTTCGTGGAGGGGCTGGGCAGATTTACAGGCCTGGGAGAGAGCACAGCCTGTCTCAGCCTCTCCTGATGCGATCAGAGTCGATCTCCAGCAAGATGCAGCCTGGGGCGGTTTGAGTTCGTTCGTGTGTTATCTGAGCCTGGTGGAGCGAGTCCATTGCACTCCCTGCATCCGACTGCCTTAGTCCGGAGTTTCAAAAACCCGAATTTGCACTTAAAAGCAACACCTTTACATTTATTCTCTTCTGCCCTGCTAATGGGGAAAGAANGCATTGCTCAGCCCTGTGCTGCACGCTCAGCGCGCCCCACAAACCACTGAGCCCTGTGTCCAGCACCGCAAGCTGAAGCCGCCAGCACCCAGGAAGCAAAACCCACCACAGACGAGTGACCTACGTGTGTGATGGATCCTCGGTAGGTGATGGGTGACTCCGGAGGGGGTCTGGATGTGGGTGTTCCCTTGGTGATGCTCCCTCCCGAGGCAGAGCTGAGGGAAGTACCTGTAGGACACAAAGCCAGTGAGCTGGGGGGGCTGGATTTGCCATTCAGCCCAAAACCTGTGGGGCTGAGACTACTGACTAAGCACAGGATTCGACCCAATCTCTAGATCTCATGTCCTGCAGAGCCCTTCCCAGCCTGTCCTTCAAGCGACCCGGTCCTGCGAGCGTGGGGCTAGGAGCTGGAAAAAACAGGTATTTTGAGGCAGGCTATCATCTCCCTGCTGCCTTCGTGGAGGGGCTGGGCAGATTTACAGGCCTGGGAGAGAGCACAGCCTGTCTCAGCCTCTCCTGATGCGATCAGAGTCGATCTCCAGCAAGATGCAGCCTGGGGCGGTTTGAGTTCGTTCGTGTGTTATCTGAGCCTGGTGGAGCGAGTCCATTGCACTCCCTGCATCCGACTGCCTTAGTCCGGAGTTTCAAAAACCCGAATTTGCACTTAAAAGCAACACCTTTACATTTATTCTCTTCTGCCCTGCTAATGGGGAAAGAAACTTGGGAGGGCTGGATTTAAATGAAATACGGTCCCTGCCCAGCTGCAGCAGCGACAGCAAAGAGCCTGAAAACCAATTAATGGCATTTAAAACGACCTTGCTTCGTCTTTATGAGTAGGTTTTGAGGTGCCCCTCGAATACAAAACCTCCGCTAGGATCAAAGCCTGAAGCCTCGATTCAAGGAGATGGCTAGAAACGTTGAGACATTCATTGTACAGAGCTATCTGCCACCCCGCCGGCAACGCTGGAGAAAAGGGGCACAGAGACCCCTTCGGCTGGGCACAACCCCAGAAATCAAAGCCGACAGCACCGGGCAGCCGCGGCCAGCGCGGCGTTCGCCAGGTTTGGCAGTGCCAGCACCCCTCCCCTCCCGCCGCTGAGGCACGTGCCTGCCGCCCCCAGCTCCTCACCCCGCAGGATGGAGCCCTCCTGGGACGGCTGCAGAACCAGACTTTCCGGCTGGCTGGCCTGGCTTCTAGGAGAAAGTTGTTCCTGCTTTACTCCAGGAAAAGGCACTGGAAAACATTAACCACGTATCAGCGTAGGTGCGGGGCATGGGGCCGCAGCCCTCGGCTGCCAGCGCCGGGTTGGCACCTCCTTGGCACCTTTGCCGTCCCCACCGCTTTGGGACGGACTTCGCCGAGGCTGCGGCGGTCGGCAGAGCGCACAACCGCCAGCGAGCAAAGCCAGATCGTCGTTCTCGCCCTGGCAGAAGCACTGCCAGGTGCTGCCTGTGCCAGGAACGGGGCTGGCGTTGAAAACCCAGTGCTGGTTTGTAACGGGACACACACACACACACACCGGGAAATAGGGCCCGGATCCCCCCTCCCCAGGTTCGGTCCTGCTCCAACCCCACCTGCTGTTAAGAAATGCTGCTGAATCTGCAGACTAAACACTTTCTTTGTTCGCTTCAGGCTATTTACTCTTTATCCTACCGGCCTGGGGAGTGGCAATATATTTCCTTCGTTCGATCACAGTATTAGCCGCAGGGTATTTATAGGCTGGGACGCGTCCCTGACTGAGCTGTCGCTTTCCTATGCTGCACAAATTTAGCTCCCTGTGTCTCTGCTCTCCCGACGGACTAATCCTTTCATCCTCTTAGCAGGTCTCTCTGCGCTCCCTTGCCGTGTCCCGTGCTCCTCCTTTTCACTACGCCGCCAGCAAGCTCGCTCCCCGCTGCTCTTAGAGCATGGGAAAAATCACTCGCCTCCCCATTTCTTACCCAGTTTCTTCGGATCCATGGTCAGCGGTAGGCCCATTGTGATGGAGCCGATGGGGACCTTGGCATGCTCGGAGCTGTACTGTGGGTGGAGCTGGATGGGCATGCCCTGCAGTGCGAGAGCAGAGGTCAGGAGCGGCTGTCGGTCCCTGCGAGGCATCCCCGGCCGCTCACACCCGATACCCTACCTGGGAAATGGAGCCGATGGATCTTTCCAGAACGGAGGGGTGCTTGGTGGAGGAGATGAGGGGAGGAGGGTTGGAGATGCTCGCTAGCCTCTGCAGCCCTGAGCGAGAGCTCTCATGCAGGTTTAGTGGGATGGGGTGTCCTGTGCAGAAAACACAAGCGTTAGCAAGACTGAGGGAAGGCAGAGTGGCTGCAGCTACTGGAGACAAAAGGGGCAAGGGATGGAGCAGGGCTGGATGCGGTGAACTGGCTGGCTGTGTCCCTGCACTAGGATCCAAGTCACACGATGGTTTTGGAAAGGACTGAAAGAACTTAAATCACCACCTCGTCCCCTCTGCAGCCTGAGGATGCTCTGCGCCTGACCTGTTGGCCCTCCAGCTGGAGGGGGAGAGCACAGCGAGGGACGAAGCCTGTCTGACTTTGCACTGAGGGCAGTGCAGGCTGCATCCACACTTGTGCAACAAACCACGTCCCTAAACCTGCCCCGGCCAGAGCTGGGAGACCAGCCTGACCACCCTCAGACCGCTGCATCAGCAGCGAGGGAGCTCCGCGCCGGGCCAAAGCAAAGGGCTTAGCAGGTTTCCGCTGAACCTTCTCTCTTACCCCCGCCCCGCAAAAAGCTGCACTGATTTAAGAGCATGACCTGTGATACTGCCTGCACCCACAACCTCCGTGCTCGGCCCCGGGTCAGGACAGAGGGCACACGCCACGCAGCCAGAGGCTTTTACTTGCCTGGTGGGTTATACTGAAACAGGTGGGGCTCCGCCTGGGGAGAGGTTTTTATCACATCCCGGGAGTAGGACAGGACAGGAGGCCAGCACGAGGCGGCCGTCGGCTCCGTGCTCAGCTTCTGAGCCTCTGTGATGGATGAGAAATGCACGGACTTTTCTGCAAGGGAAACAGAAAGCAATCAGCTTGCTCAGCGGCTCCCATGGGTGAACGGTCCCTGCGGGCACGGGCAGGGAAGCCAGAGTCAGCTCCTGGCGTGGGAAGCGACTTCAGTTCAGTCTGGCCTGGCCACGAGATGAGGGCTGAATCCTCCAACCAAACTAAAAAGAAAAAGCCCCAGTGTCACTGCCTGGATTTGACAACATTTATTTTACTCAGATGCTTAAAGCGCAGTGGGGAGGACGGACGTCTGTGTTAGTGACTCTGTCGGTGCCCACCACCAGCCGGGACCTCCACGGACATCCCACCCAGCACAGACGGCGTTCGGCGCGCAGTCAGCCACTGGCACGAGCACAGCGCCCGGCTCCTCACCAGCGCTCAGCCACGTGAGAATCGCTCCTGGGCAGGCCCCGCCTGTGCAGGCAGCCATCAGCCACCGTGGCAGGGCTGGGGGGATTAACGATGATCCTGCCAAACCCTTTGCTGAGGTTACAGCCAAGAGGCACCGAGGCTGACCTCCCTCCGGCCCGCAGGGGACATCCAGCAAGCACCGGCTCGCTGGGGATAACACAGTCTGTGGTGTGCAGCCAGGCCCGGGGGAGACCCAGGCCACTGCCAGGGACCACCGCACGCCGGCACACCAGCAACAAGCTCATCCCCACATCACATCGCGACGTGAAAGCTCAGCCGCTATCAAAGGACGGCTGCCAGCTATAAACCATTTGCAGGCTGCGGGAAGTGGCCAGAAATAACGGCATCAGCATGTTGGACGGCAAGGGAACAACGTGCAGTGCCTGGAGTGACCAGATGTTCTCTGAACACCTGGGATAACCGCACTGTACGAGGCTGTCAAAGGCAAATGAAGACCAAGACAGGCTCTGCGGGACAACCGGATGCCTCTGCGGGGAGCGGGGCATCTTTCCGGTCCTCCGCAATGCACCGGGGCTGGGGGCAGGGAAGCTTCCCGAAATGATGTGGCTCAGGGTATCCTGGATGCCAGGCTGGGTTCACCCTGGTTGAAAAAGGCTGGCTGGAGGCCACGAAGTGCTTAATGATGGAGGAATCGTGCTGGGAACGTCCGAACTCTGCCACGCTCTGCAGGGTGCTGGGGAAAAGAGGGGCTGTATCTGCACCAGTTCCATCCCAGACGCATCCTCACGCTTTACTGAGCAGACCGATGAGACAGTCTTTTCCAGATGGATTACAAGCAGGTTTGCTGGGATTTGCTTCTAATCAATAAACACTTAATTTTGCACTACCCTTCTTCCCCAGACCCACCCGCGTAACGTCCGCATTGACCAGGAATTAGAAACTGGGCAGTAAACAACAGCAATCACAAATGAACCCAGCCGTTAACCATCAATTTTTGATAAAAATAGATGCCTGAATCCTGCTAAGCCTAATAATAGGGCAAGTAGATTATCAGGGGCCCAATTTAATGAGGCTTTGCTGCATTATCATTATTAATGCTCAGTGTATGCCGAAGCTGGGAGATAATTCTTGTCCCCTTCCACGAGAGAAGAAATCCATTAGGGGCAGGCAGCGGTATCCAGGCACTCACACCTCCGCAGCCTGGTGGGGCCAGACCTCGGCCGCAGCCTCTTCTCATCCCACGCTGGATCCCAGAGAGGATCCCTTCATGCTGCCTGCATGGGGGAACCCAGGCACATCCACCAGACTGACGGACGGTTCCAGGGACATCCACGCTCCCTGATTTTCTCCCCTTCAGCTCAGCGCCGCTCGGCTCTGCTCACGTGGGGGCCGACGGCGCTCTGATGTCCCGGCTGAAGATCCTCTCCGACGCCAAGGCGCTGTCAGCCAAGGCTACATGCACCCTGGATGGCTCCCGGAGAGCCCCATCCTCCTCCCCTCCCCGCAGGAGCCATCCCCTCCCCTGCGTGCCTCTTCAGCCTGTGAAATGCGGCCAGTTCCTAATTGCCCCCGCATTAGAGGGTGGCTATAACTCAGCCAGCTTTTGATAAAACGGCACTTACGCGGGGAAGAGAGAGTTCCTATTACCGTTTATCAAGCCCCNAAAAAGGCTGGCTGGAGGCCACGAAGTGCTTAATGATGGAGGAATCGTGCTGGGAACGTCCGAACTCTGCCACGCTCTGCAGGGTGCTGGGGAAAAGAGGGGCTGTATCTGCACCAGTTCCATCCCAGACGCATCCTCACGCTTTACTGAGCAGACCGATGAGACAGTCTTTTCCAGATGGATTACAAGCAGGTTTGCTGGGATTTGCTTCTAATCAATAAACACTTAATTTTGCACTACCCTTCTTCCCCAGACCCACCCGCGTAACGTCCGCATTGACCAGGAATTAGAAACTGGGCAGTAAACAACAGCAATCACAAATGAACCCAGCCGTTAACCATCAATTTTTGATAAAAATAGATGCCTGAATCCTGCTAAGCCTAATAATAGGGCAAGTAGATTATCAGGGGCCCAATTTAATGAGGCTTTGCTGCATTATCATTATTAATGCTCAGTGTATGCCGAAGCTGGGAGATAATTCTTGTCCCCTTCCACGAGAGAAGAAATCCATTAGGGGCAGGCAGCGGTATCCAGGCACTCACACCTCCGCAGCCTGGTGGGGCCAGACCTCGGCCGCAGCCTCTTCTCATCCCACGCTGGATCCCAGAGAGGATCCCTTCATGCTGCCTGCATGGGGGAACCCAGGCACATCCACCAGACTGACGGACGGTTCCAGGGACATCCACGCTCCCTGATTTTCTCCCCTTCAGCTCAGCGCCGCTCGGCTCTGCTCACGTGGGGGCCGACGGCGCTCTGATGTCCCGGCTGAAGATCCTCTCCGACGCCAAGGCGCTGTCAGCCAAGGCTACATGCACCCTGGATGGCTCCCGGAGAGCCCCATCCTCCTCCCCTCCCCGCAGGAGCCATCCCCTCCCCTGCGTGCCTCTTCAGCCTGTGAAATGCGGCCAGTTCCTAATTGCCCCCGCATTAGAGGGTGGCTATAACTCAGCCAGCTTTTGATAAAACGGCACTTACGCGGGGAAGAGAGAGTTCCTATTACCGTTTATCAAGCCCCTGGAATGGGAGCGAAGGAGTCAGAGTTTATACGATCCGTCATCCAAATTAATGCTCTTGGCTCCCCGTCGCCTACAAAGGCCAAACGAAACACAACTAAATCAACACAAAACATACTGCTGGCTTTCAAACCGCCCAGCGATAACCAAAGATATGCCCAACAGCGACTCCGCAATGGGAAAAGGGATCCGTCTGCTTGTCGTGTTGGTGAGATCCAGGCAGGGCTGCCTGCCTCTGCCCGGCCCCACGATCAGCAGCTCATCTTGGAAGGCAGGGGAGGGGAAGGCAGCGCTCAGGAAGGTACGGCTC
>VZSC01017645.1:243604-273605 GCA_013398225.1 Steatornis caripensis | reverse complement strand
CCCTCCAAGCCGATATGGCCCCAGCCAGCGGCTGCAAGACAGCCAACGCCTCGGCCAGGATGTGTGCAAGACTTGGCTTTGAAGCAGATCCAGAGTGGTGTGAAGGATGTTGATCTCTGGAGCGGCTGCAAGAGTTCAAGCTCTCTTATCGAGCAGGGGAGGAACAGGAGTACCTGCTCCGGCGGAGCTGGCCCCTTGCTAGGACGTGGCGTGGGGCTGCTCTCCTGAGGGCTTCGCAGGCTGCGCCAGACTCTCCCATTTAACGCGAGGCCCATGTAGAGGCAGCGTGGCAGCACGATGTCTGCCGTCTGGACGCTTGCCACTTCACGGGGACGCCTCGGAGAGCATGGGAGGGAAGGGATGTACACAGATTTGCCAGGACTATCTGGCTATCTCCCCTCTAACCCCTGATCCACAGCTGGGATGTGCTCCAAGAGGCAGAGACAGCACTGAGCAGCTGCCTGAGTCCACACTTCTACTGCAATCGGAGCTTTGGAGGACTTGATTTGTCTCCTCGAGGCGACTCTCACCACAAACCTTCTAGTTTTCAAATGGGAGATGCATTCCCACCATGAACAGAGAAGACGTGCCTATGGTTCCCTAGGGTCCCCGTGCAGCCCAGACTCACACTGGCACCCAAAACACGTGCACAGCTACGTAGGGTTTGGACATCCCACAGCTGGAGCCCAAGAGCTGCTGAGATGTTTGCAGGGGTACAGGCAGGCAAAATCAGTTTCATTAACATGGAAGATTCAGAGCACTATAGAGGTGTGAGAGGAGAGAATAAAGTGGTTCACGGCATTAGTGCTTTGCAGAGAACTAAGCCATAAAAAATCCACCTATGTATCAGATTCTTGCATTTAATTACAGTGCCAACAGGTCACAGAATGGCATGGTTAACCTCCGACCCCTAAACCTTGCCTTGTACCTAGCACACACAAACCTGCCTCACCTCCTCATCCTTCTGAGGCCAGGAGGGAGCTGGAGCTGCAGCACTGGGATGCCGGTGATGGAGAACTCCAGGTTCGAGCGCTGGCCGTGCCACCCAGCTCGCCAGGAAGCTGAGCGGCGCAAGACCAGGTCCGCACAGGATTACAGTGCAGGAAGAGATCAAACCTGATTACCTGCTGCCAGTGGGGAGAGCTGGAGGGGAACTGTTCCGCCTGGGCAGCAAACACAGGAGGACAACATCAGCTGGAGACGCGAGTTCACAGGTGGCAACATCACGACGTGGGGTGAACTCCCTTGCTTTCGAGGTGAGCGACTGCTCACTTTGCTTATACGCAAAACATACCAGAGATGTGACGCACACATGGCGGTATTTATCGTTTAGAGAAAATTTGGCCAAGCGGCAGTAACCAACTCTTCTTGCAAGCACACTGTTCTCTCCAGAGGGACATGACAGCTTGAAGAATAAATACCTGGGCCTGGACGCTGCAGAGCAGGCTTCTAAGATCCTGGCTGCCGGAGGGTGAACTAGTGCAGCAATTTTCCAGCAACGGTCACAGCCCAGGTCCAGTGCAGACCTGCCTTGTCAGTGTAGGCGCATCCACCCTCCATCTCTACGCGTAAGCAGGTAATTTTTGCAGCTGCACCCATCCCTGTGCAGGGTACAGCACTGGGGGCATCACAGCCCCCACGCGCGCCCCAGTCTGACCTCCTCGCTCCTCTGATCACACCACTGGTGACAGCCTCTCATCTTCACACACGCAACCGAACCGCGGGCTGGCTACGAGGGGCAGAGACACGGACTCTGAACTGGAACAGATCCTGACACTCAGATTAAAAGCACATTTAGAGGATGGTCTGATCAGGACTTCCCGTCTCTCCTTAACCTTGATTCCCAGGTGCTCAAGCTAATAACGCTTCAGATGCTCTACGGTGGGAAACTCTGAATTGCTCATTAGGCAGCCAAACCACATCAGAGCTATTCCAGGGAGAAAGCACTGGGAATCTTTACAGGAACCTTTGGACTCCGAGTCACAGTATTAGCATTGATTTTAAATGAAATAATGGTCCCTGCTGAGCATTAAAAGCATTCTTTATGGAAAGCCAGCAAGGTAGAAAAGAGCCATTGTACCCGGAGCCCTGGCATGCCTCCAGGCCCCTTTGCTCTCCAGTGAATGGCAGAGACGCTAATAAAGGCAATCTTCACCTCCTCAGAGCTTGACACTGGCCTGGTGTTTGCTGTAGGCTCAAAGAGACATGATGTACTGTCTAATGAGCATGGGAAATTAGCCATGCCGCTCCGGTCCTGCTTCAAGATGCTATTAAAGAGCTTTCAAGGGTCGAAGCAAGCTTCCACCTAAGAGGAGGAAAGCTGCCAGCTGCGTACAGCTGCACACACCGGGTGTTTCTGCGTGGATAACCACGCACCGACGCGCGCACCCTCCTACCTTCCTTGTCACCAACAGCGGGGCTCCTGCTCTTTCCCCTGGGACTGCTGCTTGGCTGCTGCTGCTCCTTCTCAGCCTGCTGCTGCTGGGACTGCGACAGCTTGCTCGGGGGCATGTCCTCGCGGGCAGACTCGTGGGCTTTCGTGATCTGCTGCTGGTAGAGGGCCAAGGCATGGGGAGGCACCTGAGGCTTCACACTTCCGCTCTGCAATATCCCCTCCGAGAAACCTTCGGAAATCTGCAAAGCAGTAAGAATTGGTGACGCTTGCCACGTGCTGTTGACACCCATAAAAAAGACATCAAGGTGTTACAAGAGGCACCTGCCCCGTGCCATCACTGCAAGTCGTACCACCCCAAACAGGGCTCCAAACTCACCAGCCGCAGGAGATTAAAAAGGCCCACACCAGAGAGCATCAGCTCTGTGCTGGTGACACTGCAGGAGAGCCTCAGACTTCCCTTGTTTAAAACCTCCAAGCTATAGTTAAGTGCGTTTAGCTTTCGCCACAAGTTACACTACAGCAACTACATCTTAAGCTGTAACACGGGAAACGGGAAGGAGGGGGTCCTCCCTGAGCCCTCAAAACCCAAAAGCAGGGATTTCCTCCCCGCACAGCCCGAGATGCTGCTCCTCTGGTGCTGACCCTGGAGGTACCAGGGGGCTTCTTGTCACAGCCTGCGCCACTGCACCCGGAGGAACCNGCCATTGTACCCGGAGCCCTGGCATGCCTCCAGGCCCCTTTGCTCTCCAGTGAATGGCAGAGAGGCTAATAAAGGCAATCTTCACCTCCTCAGAGCTTGACACTGGCCTGGTGTTTGCTGTAGGCTCAAAGAGACATGATGTACTGTCTAATGAGCATGGGAAATTAGCCATGCCGCTCCGGTCCTGCTTCAAGATGCTATTAAAGAGCTTTCAAGGGTCGAAGCAAGCTTCCACCTAAGAGGAGGAAAGCTGCCAGCTGCGTACAGCTGCACACACCGGGTGTTTCTGCGCGGATAACCACGCATCGACGCGCGCACCCTCCTACCTTCCTTGTCACCAACAGCGGGGCTCCTGCTCTTTCCCCTGGGACTGCTGCTTGGCTGCTGCTGCTCCTTCTCAGCCTGCTGCTGCTGGGACTGCGACAGCTTGCTCGGGGGCATGTCCTCGCGGGCAGACTCGTGGGCTTTCGTGATCTGCTGCTGGTAGAGGGCCAAGGCATGGGGAGGCACCTGAGGCTTCACACTTCCGCTCTGCAATATCCCCTCCGAGAAACCTTCGGAAATCTGCAAAGCAGTAAGAATTGGTGACGCTTGCCACGTGCTGTTGACACCCATAAAAAAGACATCAAGGTGTTACAAGAGGCACCTGCCCCGTGCCATCACTGCAAGTCGTACCACCCCAAACAGGGCTCCAAACTCACCAGCCGCAGGAGATTAAAAAGGCCCACACCAGAGAGCATCAGCTCTGTGCTGGTGACACTGCAGGAGAGCCTCAGACTTCCCTTGTTTAAAACCTCCAAGCTATAGTTAAGTGCGTTTAGCTTTCGCCACAAGTTACACTACAGCAACTACATCTTAAGCTGTAACACGGGAAACGGGAAGGAGGGGGTCCTCCCTGAGCCCTCAAAACCCAAAAGCAGGGATTTCCTCCCCGCACAGCCCGAGATGCTGCTCCTCTGGTGCTGACCCTGGAGGTACCAGGGGGCTTCTTGTCACAGCCTGCGCCACTGCACCCGGAGGAACCATCAGCCTCGGAGAATACATGCTCTTTCAGCACACGGCTACTGGGTAGCCAAAAACGGGGCCCAAGCAGAGCTTCTGGATGAGGAAGAGCATAAATGCTTCTTACGTGGTATCCTTCAAGCACATGAGATGAAGAGAAGCACAGGGCTGGGCAGGTGCATGCTTGCTTTTTAAAGAGACGGGAGGCAGCAGCCACGTGGCAGTGAGAAGCCTTTTCTGTCCAGACCTCCCACAACTGTTTGATAAAAGAGCTCAGGGGACATACAAGTGCTGCTGGCAGAGTCGCTCCTGCAGCTGGAAACACGGCTGCACACGGAGAGCACCTTGCCAGCTGCGGGGCTTGCACTGCCTGGGCACAGCTCTCTGCAGACCACGAGCTCGGCCATCCGCAGGGAGGAGCGCATCCTTGCAACCCTGACGCATGCCACGCCGGGGATGTAGCCCGATGGAAAAACACGCGTGAGGCACGCACGGTCGCTGTGCTCCCGGTAACGGCCCTCCCCGGTAGGGTACTCACGATGGGCGGGATGGCAGCAGCGCGCTGCTTCAGCTGTTTCAGGTCCAGCGGCTTCTGCGGCGAGGAGTTCAGCCTGGCATCGCTGGCGGTGTTGAGCAGGCTGGGCCGAGGCGACAGCAACCTGGACACAAAACGTGCGCATCAACCAGGCAATGCTATGGACAAGCTCCACGTTCCATCGCTTCCCCACACCCTGCACGCCCGTTTTATACTGCTGAACCTAGAGGACATCCTCTTCATCAGACAGGAGCGTGGCGGACTGCTGCTCGCTGCTGGGAATCTGGGCTCCTGAACATATCATGCACTCGGGCTTCCAGCCTTGCAAGCTGCTGCCCTGGCGGGTAGATGGCAACTATCCTTCCACAGATCTGAGCAGCCACCATGAGGATGCTTGTCAGACAGGCGGTTGCTCAGCAGGAAAATCTGCCGCACTGCCCAAAGCACGGGGACCCGTAGCCGCTGGCGAGGTGTCTCGCACCTTGACCTTGGCGGGTGGCAGGCATCCCTGGGCTGTTTTGGTCTACGAGGGCAGGCACAGAAAGGAACCGCTTCCCGCTACGCAACCCAGCGAGCAACTGGGGCAGCTTTGCCACGGGATGACGAGGTCGTGGGGAGGCAGAGAACTGGACAGGATTCAAACCCTGCTTTCCAAAGACAAACCCCACAGGGCTCCGTGCTCAAAGGAGACCATTACGTCTGGCTCAACAGGCTCTTGAGCCCTCTTTCCCTCATCCCCTAAGCTAACTATTTCTAGCGAATCTGCCGTTGTCCAGAACAAACCCGAGGGAGAACTGGAACCCGGAGCCGGGAGTTACAGAGCAGGACGACCAGTTCAGGTTTTGTCTGGCCACGATGCCGCTCTTCGGCGCTCACACGTGGTGCTCGCTCAGCACTCGGGATCGGCCTCATGCTCCTCCTGTTCAAGGACTGTCATTTATCAAGGTGGTACTGCCTGGGCAAGCAACCAAGTGCACGTGGCCGGGGCGCTTGGATCACTTGAAAGACGAGAAGCCGGGTTGGGATGGGATTTAGTGTTCAGCCCAGCGGCTGCGCAGCCCTGTGCCCTCTCCATTTGCTCTTCCCCTTGGCTGTTTGAGTTGCCTGGTAGACACTCAGCTGGCCGCACCGAGCCCCTGTGCAAACAGTGCAAGGTGGGCATCTGCATGGTGCCACCGAAGAGGGACGAAGGTGCGCAAAGCCTGCGGGTCAGACCCTCGGTGTGCCCAGCTCCTGAGCCCATGCCGAGACCCTGGGGACCAAGTCTCTCTAGGCCAGCTCTGCTTTCTCGCCTTCCTGACTCCAATTTGTTGAAGCCAGTTCATAGTTTTCAAGCTTTACAGCTTGATTTGTTTATTTTAGCTGCTATTTCACTGCTCTCTTCAGCCTATAAATTTCAAGGTCATCCCATGCTCACCCCTGGATGAATAAACAAGCATGGCGGGGCCATGTGTGGGGAACAAACTCATCACGGTGCTGAGACCGCCCCAGCCCTCGCTCTGTGCAGTGCCCAGCATCGGAGGGGACGGGGACCCACCTCCGGACTGGGACCGGGGTGCTCTGGTCAGGCACTCAGGGGAGACTAGTTGAGGGACAACAAATCCAAGCTGCTCCCTGAATAACCACAATGATGTCTGCCCACGGAGCTGCGTGCATGTTGTGAAGTCAGACTGTGGAGGAACGGCGCTCCCGGCAGGGTGCAGTGCCCGAAAGGCTGCTGAGACATGTGGCTGGGGACAAGGGCACCTGGCACTTGCTCCCATACCTTCGGGCCATGCTGAGCTGCGGCACTGCTCTTCTGGGGCTGCCAAGCCGGGGAGACCCCGTATTCGCAGCACGCTCTGCAGCCCTGGCCCCATTCCCCCAGCACAAGAAGCCAATCTTTTTAAAATTATTTTATAAAAGGTCAATTTTTTTCTGGGCATGCCTCATCTGGGAGGCACGGCAGCCAGCACAGGCTGCCAGCACCACGCCAGCTCAGCTCCCCGTGCCTGCAATGAGCTCCTCTCCTGCCTCTTCACCCCTGACACCAGCGCTGCCAGGCTGGTAACGCATCACCCCAGGGATGAGACGGGTCCTGGTGCTCACCGGGAGGTGACTGACGCGGCAGCACTGACCCAGCTCCCTGTCACTGTCACCACTAGTGGTCTGGGAGAGACCTCAGCATCCACGGCTGTGCTCAGCACCACTCTCCTCCTCAGCAGTCATTCTTGTGTGATGTGTAGCTGAACAGCCTGATATTCCAGAAAGCGCTAATCCTGATCAGCGAGCGGGGTCCTGCCAGCCCTGGCAGTCCCCAGCAGAGGAGCCGCCCCAGCAGCTGCCCCGCGCACTCGTGGCGCCTGCTGAAATGCATTTAAGCACCGTTAAGATCCCTTTAAGCACAATTAAGAGCCTCACATTTCCTAAAGCTCTCTGGGATTCTGATGCTTAGGAAGCCAGAGTCAGTATTAAATTCGTCAATATGCAAATTGCATAATTTATTATGTCCCTCCCAGCAGACCTTGCACTGGACACAGGGCTGTCTGCTGGGTGCTGTGCACTGGAAGGCACCGGCTGAACAACCCTCAGCATCTCGTCAGCCACCCGCTGCCAACCCAGGGCCTCCCAAACCCAGCCAGCAGTCCCTAAACATCGGTGATGGCACTGGGAGGGACGGGAAAAGGATTTGAGCAGGCAGGGGTCAATACACACACGGGTGAGCCTTGGCAGTGTGGAAACATCCCCTCCCAGGCACGAAGCTTTGGGGGTGACCAGGACACTGTTCCCTGAACTCCCTCACCTTCCGCCATGGAGACAGGGACCAGTTTCACTGCGAGACGAGCCAACGCGCTGCTACGCGGCTCAGCCAAACACAGCTCCTTGCACACACAGTGGTTGTGCAAAGGCAACCGCTACCAGATTTCCCCAATGGGCTCCCCCAAGCCAGAGCCACGGCAGCAACGTGGCGCTGGCCCAGCACAGCCCGCGCACCTACGGCTGAGCCAGCGACTGGGACGTGCGGCGCAGGGGCGACCCGGTGCAATGCTGATCGGCTGCAGGTCTGCAGCGGGTGGCTCTGCACAGTCGCCCTGATACCTTCCCATCTGGTGTGACCTCCTGCTGAACCGCAGTACTGGCAGCGCTAGCAGCAGCCCTCTTGCAGCACACGCTGCATGGAACCACCGACAATGAGCTGCCTTCTTCAGCTTTGACGAGTTAAGGCTATGACTCCTTACCCCAAACTTGTCTTTGCTAGCGTGAACTGCAGGAGCACCCAAAAAAGGCTGTCCCTACATCTCACACCAACCCTGCACCCCTTCCCTCTTGCCACGGGGACACCCCAGCCACTCTCCGTGCCCTCTGGGAGATGCCACGGATGGCTCGATGCTTTTACAAGTGCAGGGAAGAGCACCCACGCCCCACTGGCGCTGGGTAGGCGGGTGAGCATCGGGTGATGTGGTGACGGGGCGGCTCACGTGGCATCTCGGCTGCCTCGTCCTGCTCATCACGAGTCACACTGCAGCAGCGGGGCTGCGGTAACCGCCTGCGAGCGAGCAGCCCTTGGGTCCATGGGAAATGCAAGGGAGCAAAGCTATACTGGGGAAAGGCACAGTGTCCCCGCTGGGAGCACGACGGTGCCAAAACCTCTGATCCGGCTGCAGGCTGACCCTGCGGGTGGTCCCGGGGCTCCCGGGCTGGGTAGCACCAGGTGCTGGCATCGCCTGCAGCTTTCCTGTGCCGGCAGGCTCTGCTATCACCAGCGCTTCACCGCCACACCGGATGAGAGGAGTGGCTCGGGAGCTGTGGGACGCCTGTTTAATGTTTAATATTCCTGGAAGCTGGTAACTGTTTGACAAGTGAGATAGGCGCTGACTCAGCGAGGAGCTGGGGATGAAAAAAGTCATTCCCCAGATGACTTGCTCCTTTGCTGCTGGGAAGTCGGTACAAGCCACTGCTGTCCTGCTTTCGGCTGGGTTAATGTTAAACTTGAGGAGCGCAGCCCCGCTGGCCTCACTCTCCCTTGCTGGAAGGTTTTATCCTGTCTGGGAAGGAGGAGAGGGCGGGGAGGGGTGGTGCTGGACTCTGTCCACCACCGGAGAGAAGTACCGCAGCCAAGAGGCCTCAGCCCCGCCATGGGGCTGGGGCCAGCAGCATCCGCAACACCCCTCAGCATCACCAGTGCCGCTTCCAGCTGCTCGGCAGTGAGAGGGGCTGCTCCCCAGGGCGCCTGGGCAGCGCGGAGGATGCTCCCGCACGAGTGGCACTCAGCCACTGGGCTCCTGCGTCCCTCACAGGGAAAGCATGGAGGCCATTAGGGGCGGTGGAGACACATGACAGCTCCCTACCGCCTCGTCCCGCTGCTTTGCTCCAATGGTTTTTATAAATAGCCCTGTCCTCAGCGCTGCGTACAGCCTGCCCGGCCTCGCAGCACCCGTCTCGCTGCCGAACTGCCCCTCCAAGCCCATGGGAGGGATGCGGGATGCAGGACATGCCGGCCTCTCATCCCAGTCCAGCTCGGAGGCGGGGAGCAGGGAGGGACTGCTGTCCCTATGTGCGACGGGAGGGCAGACCCAGAGGTCCCTCCTGATCCAGGAGCCAGAGTGGGTGGAAGCAGGAGCCATTAGGGAAATCGGTGCTACAGAGACGCATGTATTCACACAAATTCATCAAAAACCGGGAAACCCTCTCCCGTTGCTGAGGTTTTTGGGTGGGGAGGGCCCTGAGAGAAGGGCCAGGAGGGGAACGGGACGTTTCTGAGGAGGAGGCCAGTGTTTTCCCTCCCTGCTCCAAGAGCCACCCAGGAAGGGTCAGAGGCACCCTTGGCTGCCGGCCCCAGGGGTGGCTGGAGGGCTCGGGACCACAGCGGCTCAGGGGAAGACCCAGCGGCAGTGCCGCAGAAAAGCTCGCACAGCCCACATCATTATCCTCCCTTTATGGCCGGGATGGATAATTCACCCCTACAGATCCAAGCGACATCGCCGCCAAGGGAGCAGCTCACCCCCTCTCTGCACTGGGAACACGTCCCTGACATGACTTCTCTCCTGCCAGCGCCAACCCAGACAGAAACCGTTCCCAACCCTGGATGCTGGCAAACCAGCCTGCGCCTCTGCACAACTCCGCCGTCCCCAAGGGCACGTCCCGCTCCATTGCGTCACCCGGATGGGCTGTCACCAGCAGACACCGTGGCTCTGCACTCAACACCTGCCTGCAGCCATTGCCCGGTAGCATTTGTACGCTGGGGCATCGCACTGCCCGCTGTGTCATGGCCCCTTTGCAAGCGACGGCCAAAGGGTCACAGCCACATGGGGACGCGGTCAGGCATGGGCCTTTGCTGGGGGAGCGTCTGAGTGGTGATACTCCCAAGGAGGTGCTCACGAAAGCCCATGTGGGCACTACGGCACACAACAGTGACGCTCGTCTGGCCCTCGAGCCGTGCGCTTGCCCACCTCTCTCCCCGCTCCTACCTGCTCTTGTCCACAGCATCCTGCTCGTCCATCTCGTCCGCGCTGCAGGTCGCACTGGAGTCGCTGTCGGGGTTCACCCCGGGCCCTTTACTGCCTTTATGACTCTCCTTCTTCTCGGCCTTGGGCGTTCCCTCCGTCCCCGCTGCCCCTCCGCTGCTGACGCTGCTTTCCGCCTTCTTGTCATTCCCCTTGTCCTTCTCCTGGCTGTCCTCGCTCTCCTCCTTCTTCACCTCGCTCTTGCAGGGCTCTTCGCTCACCTTCTCCTCCGGCTCCTCCGTTTTCACCACGTCTACCACCAGGTCCTCCTGCACCTTCTCCTCGCTGCTGGGCGGCTCGGGAGCTGCCTCCGGCGGAGGGCTGGCGGCGGGAGCGGGGTTGGTGGGGGGAGCGGGGGCAGCGTCGGGGGGTGTGGGAGCCTCTTCCAACTTGACTGCCGGTTCTGCGCCGGAGTCACATCCCGGCCCGGGTGGTGCCTTGGCCCCGTTTTCGCCTCCTTCTTTGGCTTCGGGCCTCGGTGAGGGAATGCTCTCGGTGTCGGAGCTGTTATTTACTGCAGCTGAGAAAAGGGAAGAAATAAAAATAAGGATCAGCCCGAGATTCTCGCTTCCCATATTGCTGCCTCCGCCCCCTCCCATGGGAGGAGAACGCCCTCGTTCCTCCGAGGGGGAGATGATCCCGGGGCTGGGAGAGCAGCGCTGGGATCCCCGCATCCAGAGCCTACTAAGCAAAGGGATACTCTGGGTGCCTTTTTGCTTGCCCAGCACGAATGCTGTTAACCCCCACTCCAACGCAAAACCAGGCAAAAGCCTGGAGACTGAGCGACTGGGAAGTTGGATTTTAAGGGAAAACCCTGGCTGCTGGCTGGATCTGCAGGACAGGACCTGCTCCCTCCTCACCCTCTCACCCATGGCTCTGGATCAGCTCTGCTGCCCCGGGGCCAGGCACCTTGCTGACACCCTGCTCGCTGACTTACGTCGCCCGTGTCCCTGGCTCTGCCACCGCCGGGGCAGCTGGGGACCATCCCAAAACATTGCGCGTGTTTGTTGTTATTTAAGCCGCCAGTGGCAAAGGAAAGGAGGTCAGGGTCGCTGAAAGCAAAGCACTGGCAGTGCTGTGGGACAGATTAATTATTACATGGAAAGGATCATTCTCAAATCTGCCACCAACGGCTTGAAGTGAGCTGGAAGCACAAGCGTCCATGCACCGCTGCAGATGAAGGTGCTGCAAGAGAGATTGTTTCTACGGCTGGAGAGAGGATCCTTCCCTCCAAGCCCTTCCTGGACAAACACGTCCAGGGCCAGGAGCACCAGGAGACTTCCGTGGTCCCATCTCGGCACGTCCCTGTCACGCCTGGCTCTCACGCTCGTCCCTAAAGGCTTCCTGGGCTTGCCTCTCTCCATAGCAGCACAGCTCTCAAACGCCAGCGAGGTGAGTGGCACAGCGGGAGGGGCCGTGTCCCAAGAGCTGTGTGTCAGAGCACATCCATCCCTCCTCCACAGGAAAACGTGCCACGCTGGTCAGGACCCTCAGCCTTCTCCAACCTTTATCGCTTGCAGTCAAGCAATGAAGCGTCCTGTTCCCCGCCCACGGACGAGGTTTACAGTGCGTTTGGCCAAACTCTCCCCGACAGCCACTCGATGCTACTCTGAACGCCACGCCGAGACATCCAACGGTGGCTCATCCCAGGCTCAACCAAGACCTAGACTCCAGCGCGTTCCCTCCTGATACCAAAACCGCGGTCTACACCGTAACCCCCGTGCCAAGTCCTTCCCCTGCTCCCCAGCCAGCCACACAGCCCCCTGACCACCCCCAAACGCCACCCCGGAGCCAGTGGCCATCTCGTGCAAACGCCGCCCGTGACATTGCGTCTCCCCCTGCTTACACCTTTCGTCAGCTCCACAGCCCACCCTGGCAGCAGCACAAGAGACGAGGCTTAGAGCGTAAGGCTCGGGACCATGTCAAGAGATCTCTCTCTTAATCTCAAAAATACATCGTTTCCTCTCAGGCACTCTTACAAAGAGCAATAACCACCTTTTACTTTGCGTCTCTGAGTCACGTATCACCTCGCACAAAGATTTACCTGGAATCTGCTTTGTAATGAGTCACTCGCAACGATGATTTGAAAAGATTTCCCATTTCGAGTCCCATTAGCCTGAGTGCTACGGCCAGGAAGCAGCGTGGTGCCAGCAGTGCTGGTTAAGTTATTAAATTACTTTGACAAAAGTCAAATGGGGCTATTGTTGGAAAATTATGCACATTTTCTCCAAACTCGCTGCTGCGCTTTCTAAGCGATAAATAGCTGAAAATTGTCACTTTAAAGTTGTTTCCTTTCTTTGGTATGGCTGGGAGGGAGGAAAACGCTGCCTTAAAAGGGAAAGGAGGAGGAAAAGACCCGCCAAGGTACACCAGCCTCGCCGGTGGGAGACCACGGTTTCCCCTGCCTTTCCTGGCAGCGCCGGCCTCCGGGAGCTCCACGGACCAGAGCAGCAGCGGCAGCGATGCCCTGATGGGATGGGGATGGGCACACGCAAACCTTGGTGGGTTATCGCTCCTTGAGCCCATGCTAAGCTCCTCAAGAGTCCACGGTGGCGGCTACGTAACCCTGCCGAGCACCCAGGGACCCTCCTTTGGAGGGAAACAGCACAAAATGTGGTTTACAGGGTGCACAAGCACGCCAGGCCCTGGTAAGCTGGGTGCTCTTGATGGAAATCAGAAACCCAAGGGTTCCCAAACATAACTACCCACCCAGACAGACACGGGAGGAGGGCAGCGCACTCCTTGCAAGCGTGAAATCCAGAGGCATCCAAAATGCCACGAGCGCCTCGTGCCGTGGGACGCCGTCACCTCGGTGTGGCTTTGGGGTGACAGACACAACCCCCCGTGAGCACTGACGTTTGCAGCCCCGGACAGGCCACGCACGGTGCCTCCACCGCAACCGTGCGGCAAAGCTGGGAAAGCTGAGCGTGTCCCCTCGCCACAGCCCCCCATTCCCCTCACCTTCCACCTCCTCAGCCATCTCCTCCTCGTTGCCGCTCGTCCCCGACACCTCCATCTCCTCGTCCTCGGCGGCGGGAGGGAAGGTGGCTTCTTCGTTTTGAACGGCGGTGCCTTTTTTCTTCTTCCTCTTGGCGTTTCTTTCTTTCTCCTGGAGAAGAAGCAGAGGATGGTGAGAAGGAAACGCCACCGGGAGCTGCACGGGAGCAGAAAGCCCTGGTCCTGCTTGAACGGCCGAAAGGGATGCTAACAGCGCCATGGTCTCCCCAGCTAAACCCTCGGAAAATCAGTCCTTGGGACCAGACTCGCCTGCTGAAAGCCTGGCAGCACGGTCTCACGAGCCAAAAAACTTTGACCGTCCTGCAACGGCCAGCCCAGCTCCACGTGGGGCTCCAGCCCCAGGCAGCAGCGAGCCTCCGAGGGAGACGGCACAGACGTGTGGACGAGGGACATGCGTGCAGAAGTCACCAGTGCAGGGCTGGCCGGAGCCCAGCGGTCCTGCGTCCACTCATTACGCGTGTGACATGTTCATCCTGCACACTTCAAGGGACTACCTCCAGCTACGCAAATGTGCACGGCCACGACCTGACGCTCATCTGCAGATAACAAAGGCGATGCCCCAGATATGGCCCAGCCAACATTTCCACGCACCAGCTTTCATGTCCCCTATGGCAGGTGCTGCCAAAGGACTTTGACTCCCATGCTGGGGAAGCTGTCGCTGACGGGTGGTGGGGACGCTCCGTGCGGCACAGCATCCCAAATTGGGTAAGCTGCCTGGTGCCCTGTCTTGCCCCGGGACAGCCCCGTCCCCACTTGCTGGGGCACGTGCCAC
The DNA here is from genome assembly GCA_013398225.1 of Steatornis caripensis. Lineage (NCBI taxonomy): Eukaryota > Metazoa > Chordata > Aves > Caprimulgiformes > Steatornithidae > Steatornis > Steatornis caripensis. The sequence continues at coordinate 259,700 of VZSC01017645.1, read as the reverse complement.
AGCCATGAGGGCACGGAGAGCCGATCCCTCCTGCTGACCTAAAGGAAAAGTCTCAGCTTTGCTATTGTTTCCTGCTCTTGTTGCTTGAGTAAATATTACCAGTAGGAACAGGCCCATCATCTCCGGCTCTCCCTGCAAACCCCACACGAATGACGTGTGTAGGACGTTTATTTACATGGATGAAAAGATAAAGCCGTGGTGGAAACGTTAACTTTGCTGCTGGATCTCTGTGCTGGGAAGAGCTGGTCCCCCCCCTTCCCCCCTGCCACAACTTTTCAATCCTTTATAAAACTTCCAGATAAAACAAACAAATACGACTGCTTTTTGCTTGGAAACGCTGCTTGCTCAAAATCTATTTTTATCAATCTGGGCAGGAGAGAGGGGAAAAAAGGCACTTGAGAAAGGGCTCTGTGAAGGTGCGGAGAGGCGGTGGGAAGACGGCAGGGCTCTGTAGTGCCCTCGCCCCATCCCGGCAGCGGCGGTGATGTCCCGGCACTGCCAGCGTTCGTACCTCTGCCACGGCAGTGATTCCGCAACCGCACGTTTCTGACTGAAGCAGCAGTTCCCCATCATGCTAATGCAGTGACAAAGCGCCGACGTTACTATGGCAAAGACTTCTCTGCCTCTTACTCACGGGTCCGTGACTCAGCCGCGGGCAGGAGCAAGCTCCTCGCTGGGGAATTAGCCTGGAACCAGCCTCTGCCTCAGCACCCTACTTGGCCAGAGCCCGGAGGCCGGTGGCTGCGGCAGAGCAGAGCGGCGAGCTGTCCCGCGGCACCATGGGTCCCTCTCCTAGCAGACCTCACCGCTGGTATTTAGGGAAGATGATATGAAATCCTGGCAGCAGATCCTGGCTACATCCAGAGATACGTTCAGGCCACCACCTTACACTGCCAACAGCGCCGGCCCCCTCATGCAGTCTTGCTCCCGGCACCCTGCCCAGGAAAGGGGTCCCTTTCTGCTCTGCCTCTGTAAGCAGCCACAGGGCCACCACATCTGACACGGGATCCTAACCATGACTGTGGAAGACATGGAAGAGTCTCTGTGAGCCACGCCTGGGACAACGTGTCTCCCATCATCACAACGTACTCTTAATCCAAGCGATTATCAGTGAGGCCACGGGAAGATGCCAGGACCATTTGCTACGGGCACTTTGATGCTCATTTTGTGCTATCCCAGCCCATGGGGTCTCTGCTCTCTACCTACCATCAGGTATTTTTGCAGGACATCCACGACGTGGTGCCACATGAGTGGCCTGCCTCACCAAGACCACTGAGGAGATGCGCTGTGCGCAGCGAGGACACCGAACCCTGCGCGAGGGGTCACTCCATGCCTGCTCCTCTGCGCTGTCCCCCAGGCACCCGGTCCCCAGCCAGCCCCGTCACAGTCACTACTAAACCTGGCAGGGATGGGCAGCTCTTTGCCTACCTCCCCACCTGCTGTCCCAGGCGCTGGGCACTGCCTCCCACCGCTCAAGTCCACCTGCACCGTCTGTCCTGGAGGAGGAGATGGAGATGCCACCAGCCCTTGGGCCCGACATCTCTCTGGTCTTCTGCCTCGCAGGCAGTGCAGCCGTCCCGACAAATTTGGCCTTTCCTTGCACTCACCACCTGACATCGTAGCAACAGCCAAAACAGCTTCCAAACCCCGCTACTGACATGGGTTACTCCCATCAGCACTGGCCTCAGTCCATCCTAAGAGCAGGACCAGGCGGTCCCAGACTGGCGTGACGTAATGATGCGTATTTGAGACCACACCAGGACCAGCTCTAACCAGAGTGACCCCTGTGCTCTGCTACGGGAGCAGCCAGCAGCGATGGGAAGGGACAGAGAGACGATCCCACGGCCAGGACCTCTCTGCCCACCACGGGTAAGGGTCTCAGTTCCCACCTTGCGTCCAAGGCTCTGCACCAACGCAAGACACACTCGTTCACCCTCCAGAAGAGGCCACGAGGCTGTCCTCCCAGAGCAGCTTCACTGTGCGAAACCAGCGCCGCCCAAAAAAGCAAGAAATTGCAGAAATGTTGCTTGGAGGGGTCCAAAAGATTGGTCCTCCAAGCAGGACCAGCACCAGCCCAGGAGACTAAGTCACCCGTCTTTGCTGCACAAGCCAAAACAAGCCCCAGCAGTCACTAGACCAAAGTGACAATCGCCCAGCAAAGAGGTCCTGGTGAAGACAGCACCTAATCTCCAACTGCTAACAAAAAGGGCAGCTCTGAGGACACCGTGTATCCCAATGCCCTGCTCTCCTTAAATGCTGAGATTAGAGAATGCAGCGTGCAGAAGATCAAGGCTAAGTGACGCTGATGCCTGGGACACATCCGAGCCGCTTGGCAGTGAAACCAAGCCAAAACACACAGCGGGGCAGATAAAGAGAAGCCTCAAGGTGGCCTGACCCTGCCCCAGCAGTAAGAGGCTGCCTGCCCGCAGCGCAGCTGGCTGGCAGGGACGCCCTGATCCTTCGGGGTGCTCGCAGAGGGAAGAGGGTGAGGATCTGTGGCATCCAGCCCTGTCAGAGCGCAGTGGGATTCCCCTCCTTGAGCGGGCTGGAGAAAGCTCTCGTGAGCGCTGAGCAACTCCAAGGAGAGGGGAAATGGGGCTCTTCCTGCTGACACAGCTCCTGTGCTCCTTCCCCAGGGGAAAACTCCTCCAGTAGGAGGATGGGTCTTAAAATTAAAACCCCAGACATGGCATGTGGAAGCGTATGGACCACACGGGCTCCGGAGAGGCGAAAAGGAGTGTTCCCATGCCAGACACCTTTACCTGTTGCAACCCAAGCCCTTCCCCTTCCTAACGCTGGGTGCTCCGTGGATGCTCAGAGGGAGGGTCCCCTCATCCCCAAAGTTCCCCTGGCTCTGGCCAGCTGGCGCTCAGCACACGAGGGTACGAGGGGCTGCCAAAACACCCGGCCCCATCCCACCCAGCACTGTCCCAGCACGGGGAACGGAGATGTTGTGCTCCGCACAGCGCCGTGCCATGTTCTGGGGATGGAGGGACCTTGCCGGGCTCTGCTTCCCATCCCACAGCGGTCACTGCTGCCTGCCTGTCCCTGCAGCTCCTCCGAGTCACCTGCACGCTGCGGAAACCCGGTGTCACACCTACCTGGAAGACGAGGCTACAGTATTAATGAGCCCCATTTCGGAAACGAGTAAGATCTGCTAATTAAGTTTACTCTCATTAAGCAAGAGGAAGAAAAGCAGAGCCACTGTGTTTCCCCGCACATGATCAGCAACAGCTGCTGGCGGAGAGGTCAGGGAGTAATTTGGAGATGTCATGGCAAAACTAGGCGATGCCACGCTGCCTCGCCACGTGCTTCCTCCGCAGAGGTCACGGCTGACTACTGGGTACGGGATGAGATTTGGAGGCTCGGTTTGGTCGTGAATATATTTAGGAGCCAGGGAGGAAGGTCTATGGCAATTTAATCTCAGTTGTTCTTTTATTTTATTCAGCTTTCTGGCATCTGCCGTTGCCACAAAACAATAGAGCACAATAAATAACAGCTGAACGCTCATTGTTCTTCTCCACAACCGAATCCCATAGCCTCCAATGCTCAAAAAATAAAATGATGATGCTGATATAAACTGCAAGTGAGAGTGAGCAATTAGACTGGAGAAGTCTAGCGGCTGCCTTGCAGGGATGGATGCAGGGAAAAATGTGGTTCTGCAGAAAAACACTTCCGTGGTATAATTTCTGAAACATTAGGAAGCAGAGTAAATTAATACACACCGGCTCCACTGCCAGCTAAGCGGTGTGATCTTATTTCAGATTCTCCCCAGTAATGAACAATGGTATCTTTATAATGTAACATTTTATATCGGAGGGCTCGATATGCACTTCATTCCAGTCTTTGTATCGGTTTTGGGGTCTTTTATATAGTTTGTTTGCTTTGTTTCTAAAAACAATTCGGTGAAACATGGGAACACAGGAGCGTGTCTGTGCACAGAGAATTAATAAAAAAGAATCGCCGATGTCTTCTCTTTCTCTCATTCCTATAGACTGACTAGGATATTAAATTCCTGTGTGAGTCATTGAATGTTTTCCTGTCTTTCTTTCTACTCTCGCTGTAATAGCCTGCTTGGAGAGATTCCTGCATTGAATATTGTCCTTTGCATTTTCAAAGCACCCCTTGGGGGCTTAGCCATGTGAATTCTATTAGCCCGAACCGGGAACCCCAGGATACTCTACAAATGAAATAATTACAATCCTTAGCTGCTCTTAGCGGTCCGTCCTATCTCCAGAACACCAAACAAACCCCACTCCATTCACACCCTGCACCGCATGCCAGAAAAGCAGCAGCGTTAGCTCCTTCTGAGAGGGAAACTGAGGCACGCACAGATGTGTGCATCTGCCTGCAGCCCTGAAGACAATCGACATCCGTGTTCGGAGCAGCTTTTCCTCACGGTGTCCTAAATCCTGAATTCCTTTGGGGCAAACCGGCAGTTTATCACGTAACTGCAGTGCCTGCAAGGCACAGAGCCGCGGTGCCAGCCGGGCTCTCTGCTCCGTGGGGTGGAACAGCACAACCTTGCTGGCGTCAAAGTATTTGCACAGCCGGGACTGAGCTCGCGTCCTGGCCAACACACCACAGCGCCGCTCCTCCTTCTGCTGCTTTTTATCTCCCCGCGTACCAGCCATGCTCCAGACACCCAGGCATCTCCCACGCAGCAGCTCCCCCTTCTCCAGACCTCCCGAGTCCCAGATGGGACCCTTTCCTGTACCGCTTCCCACTCCCCAGTCCCCACAGTTTTCACTCCGGCACATTCTCCGAGATGATAAAGAACCTCCTTGGCTGCGGGAAGCACGCAAGCACTTGCTGGGAACTATCTCCGGTGCCCGGTGTGGGCCGAGAGGGGCCTCTCACCATTTTCAGTTTGTGCTGCTGTAGGATCTCGTCCAGGTTCTGCCTCTTCTTGTAGTTGAAGTAGAAGTTTTTGCACTGCGACACGGTCTTGGAGCCCACCATCCTGGCAATGGCTGACCAGTTCCGCCCATGCTCGAGGAGACCTGTGGTTGCAGGAGGGAGAAAGCAGAAGGGTTTAACACCAGATACGCTCGCACAAGGGCAGCATTATCCACGCAGGATGGGAAACATCCTCCACGCAAGCCAAACTCCACAGGAACAATACGGTCACTAGCACCCGTCTGAAAGGCTTCGTAGGCCAGGGGATGACCTACAAGAGCCTGTTTTTCTTTCCAAGGGGAAAAAAGGCACTATGCTGACCGCCTCTGGAACAAACTACGTCTCACAGCCATGCCTCGGCCAGCCACCGGGCAGTCAGGAGGGCGAGCGGTGCTCCCTTCCCTTTGGGGCAGTTGCAGGAGGTGTTGCCATGCCCAGGAGAACTTGGGGCAGTAGCTCTTAGTCCCTACCGTGGAACAAAGGCTCTCCCCACTCTCCTGTGCCCCAACGATGACTTTAGCCGCGGTGACAAAGCAGTTCAGGGGGTTGGAGCACAGAGTCCTGTTAGGGACAGGGGGGAAGAGTCCAGGCAGGGAAGCGGCAGCACGCAGGCAGGGAAGCCCAGGTGATGTCCCGGGCTGGCAAGAGGCGTGCCGGGGGATTAGTGCTGATCGCAGGCTCACGAGCAAAAGCAGCTTTCCAGGTCAGGCATCACGCCAAGGGCTGGCAATCGTGACCAGACAGTGCCACCCAAGCACAGGGCTCTTGACAGTGCTGGGGCAAGCCAGCAAGGTGGAGGAAGAGGAGGAGGAGGAAGGAGTGAGTCAGCACCCTGTGTCCTTGCTGCCTCTGTAGGGGTGTCCGGGCAGCCCCGGTCCTGCAGCTGGGGGTGGGAGTCACAACCGCAGCCCACGGCCGGGTGCAGCGGCATCCTGGTCCATCCATCCCAGGCTCCTGGAGGTGACTGAGCACAGACCATGCAAGCTTTCTGGGAAATAAAACCTCAAAGCCTGCAATCCTTCCCGGTACGTGGCTGGTCCTTCCCGTGATGCCTGGTGGGGCTGGAGCTGCCCCCAGCCTGCAGGACACCGCTGCCTGAGCTGGGACGTGCCAGTCCAGCTCATGTGATGCCACCGCCAAGCCAACAGCTCCCCAGGCCCTTCCCTGCACCTTGCGTAGGGTGCAGGACAGAGAGGCTATGAGCTCAGGGGCACGGTACTGCCACAAAAGGTGACTTCAAGATGAAAACCAGCAGGGAATGAACCTGCTAAGAGCACCTTCCTCTTTAATTAGGGGCTTTTCTGCCCAGAAGGCATCAACCACAGAGCCTGGGAACAGGCACTGCCGGGGCATCTCCGTCCTCCATCCTCAAACGCCTCCCTGGCTGCTCTGACGCTGTGGGGCTCGGGGCCGCAGGGAGTCCCACGTTAGGGCTCCTGGTCACAGCCCTGCTTGTGCCTGGGAGCCACGGCAGCTGTGCCCCAGCCCAGCACCGCTGCTGCCACGTGTCACCTCCGAGCCCCCGCCTGCACCCAAGGGCCAGCCCAACCTCTGCTTCAACCCAACAACCCCCCCGCCCCGGGACGGACTGATCTCAGCACAGCCACAAGCAATCAGGGCCCGAGGGACGCGTCTCCGGCCAGGATCCGTGCACGCATGCAAGGTGAGGGCACAGCCTGGGGTCTGCATTGAATAGGTGGCACCATGTACCCCAGGAGAGATGAAAGCCCCCTCCCTGCTTCCCAGGTCCTGGAGAAAACCAGCAGTACCCAGCATAGTAGGAGTTAACGCCCAGCCGGTGCCTGTATCCTGCCCCGTCCCAGCACCAGGGCTTATCAAATTGCATGTAAGAGGCAGGCATCACACGGCGCTGAGCACCACAAAAGGCCGTGGCAAGCCAAGAAACAAGTTTGAGCTTTAACTCTGCAACTCCCAGCCTTGCTCCAGCCAAACCCACGACCTCCGTCACCCTGCTGGCAGGCTGAGACTTCTTAAAAAATAATAATAAATAAAAAAAGAGGACATCCGGCCACCAACAGCGAGAGATAACGAGCCGGGGTGGGAGTTCTCCCTCCCAGAAGCTGTAGGGTGCAGGGGAAACAGGACGGTCCCCTGTGTCACAACCCGTCCCCCGTGTCACAACCCATCGCTGCCACCCAAAGCAAACAAGAGGCTTGACCCCCTTTGCTCATCACCGCATTGGTGGCCCCGCACCACGTGTGACAGCTGGGGCCAGAGCCGTTTGCTGCGCCCCGGCAAAGCCCCAAAATGCGAACACTGGCAGCGGCGTGCAGTGAGCGCCGGTGCTTCGGTGGGTGAGATGCTGCGCTGTCCTGCGGAGGGAAGTGAGACCCGACACAGCAGAGCCCAGGCCGGGGAGGGGGTGATGGCTGCCAGCACGAGCGGTCCCCAGCGTGGCGTGACCTTTGCCGGACGCGGGTGATGCCAGCTCCCGGCTGCCCTTTCCCCTGCCCAGGCTCGCTGTGCCCCTGCCCACCGCAGGGCTGGCGGCCGGGGGCTCCGCCAGAGGAGCTTGCAGCTGGGCAGGCAGGTGGCCGTGGCGGTGGCGGTGGCGGGCTCACGAGGAGGAAGCTGCCCGCAGCCCCAGCCTGCAGGACCCGGCAGGGAGCCCAGCCACTCTTCTCCTTACATTAAAACCAGAGGAAAACAGCAACACCTGCTCCCCCACGCTGTAATTATCTGCACGTTCCGGAGGGACCAGCCAAGACACCCTGGGACGTGCCGGTAAGCCCTCGGCTCAGCGGGCACCCCAGCTCGATGAGTTCCGCCAGCACGGCAGCCCCCAGCCTCCGCCCCGCGCTCCCCAGCACGCCAGCCCGCCTCAGCACCGCACAGCCCTTCCTTCCGCAGCGCAACTGAAACTATGACTAACTGAGTTATCAGATCTCCTTGGCTTGGGGCGGGGGCTCCGGATGGACGCAGGGTCTGTCCACAGCTACATGCAACCCTGAGGTTAACCCCGTCCTTCGGACCCCACCGCTGGACTTACGTGCTGTGGCTCCGGTGGGCAGGGAGCGCGCCCAGAGTGTGCAGCGGGCGAGCTGGGAAGGACGCGGGCGTCGGGGCACTTCTTCAAAGCCCCCCCGGGCACAGCAGCCCGCTGCAAAGCGCTGCGAGTGCTCTGCTCACACCCTCCCCACGCATTTTGCTTTCGCTCCCTCGCAGCAGCCGGAGACAGAGAAGAAAGCAAAGCCGGTTCCTTAAATCCTGGGGGCGAGAGGATTTCAGAGCCATGGGCGGCCGAGAGCGGCGAGCGAGCAAGCGCCGAGGCTGGAAACCAGGTCACAGGCGGGAGACTCCTGACCCCGATGCCAGAAGTTGGTGGGAACACATGCTCCGGCCTCAGCGCTCTTCCCTCCGGCGGGGACGACGAGCAAACGGCGTCCTCCACGCTCCTCCAGCTCGCTCCAACGCTTTCCAGCCGGCTGCAGCCGCGGTTGTTAAGGTGGATGGAAGTGCCTCCAGTATTTTCTCCTCTACCTCACCTCCTCGCCCAGCAGCTCGGGGCTACGGGGAGGCTGTGCAGTTTCAGGAGATGCCAGACGTTGCCAAGAAATAACAATAATTATGAAAAAAAAAAAAGGCAGGAGAAAGGCGAAGGGGAGGGAGCAGCCGACCGAGCGCCGCAGCTCCGCTCCTGCCAGCCCGGGGACGAGGAGCCGGTGCCGTCGGTATGTGGCGGAGCAACGAGCGAGCTCTAATCTGTTCCTCTGGCTGACCTGGGGCTCGTTGCATCTGAATGTGACCTCTAGACAGAGCATTAATAACGAACGTGGCGCTGACCCAAGCTGACAAGGGGTGCGGCCGCTTGGCACCCGCTCCCGCCCTCCCTCTCTCACTTTCTGTCTCCCTCGCTCTCTCTGAATGTCAGCAGCAGGGGGAGGGATCCAGGAAAACAAAGCTTGGCTAATAGTTTCCTCGGCTCTCAAGTGAATCAAAGGCGCTTTTCTTTGGGGAGGTGCGTGCCGGCGAGCCCAGCGCTGCGCAGGCACGATGCCGTGGCACCCCGGCACACCTCGGCCCCGCAGCCGCCGCTCTGGTAGAGGAGGGATGGGGAGACGTTTGGCATCGGGTCTTCGCCACGCACGGGGTGGCTGGAGACCTCTGCTCCGGTACCGGCAAGTGGAGGCTGGAAGGAAGAGGAGCCCGGAGAGCGTGGTAGAGAGCGCTCGGTGTTTTGGAGTGCGAAGGAGAAACCCGAGGGGCAGCCTGGGGGGCCATGGCCGTCAGCTCATGCCCCCTCAGCTCTCGGCAGCTAGGGGTTTTTACCGGAGCCGTTCCAAGGCTCTCCGGCACAGCCGCCCTGCTCCACCCAGCGCTCGGTGAGGGCGGAGGGAGCCCATGAAAGGTCCCTTAATGGGAGCTCGCGTGGATTAACAGATCGAGGTTACAGGGGAAAAACTAAGTGATCTCATTCCTCTATGCACAGTGGTACCTGGCGTGATCCTCCAGCCCCTCTCGCACCCACGCTGTCTCTTGGGAGCAGGGATGGAGGCAGTTCGGGCCACGGCACAGTCAAAACGTGCCATAACCCCCTCCTGGAGAAAGACCGGCACTACGGAGTCAGCACCACCACCCAAGGCGCCCCAAAAGTGTGGTCGGCATCGCTGAGCTGAGTCAGTGCATCGCAGCACTGCTTTCCTCCGCCGATCTCGGGGTGGTTTGCAGCGCGTGGGAGAACCCAGGCACAAGGAAGGTGAGCAACTTCTCCAGGGCCGCGGAGTCAGTGGGTGGCAGAGCTGGGCAAGCGCTGGGCTCCCGACATCGTGCCAAGCAAAGCAGTGGGGACAGTGCACGGGCAACGAGCCCATGTCCCCGCAGGCACCGGGGGCGTTGCCGGAGGGACCGTCGTGCAGGCAGCCGGCTCGGGGCGCTCTCGCCACCACGGCGGGTGATGCTTGCCCTTTCCTGGGAAGGCAACGCTGGGACCAGCCTGCTGTGCTTCCACTGGACCTCTCCTTCAGTGGCCAGACGCAAGCTGATGTGCCCCACAGCTACGAGGGAGCTTGCAACAAAACTCCCTGCCCAGCACATCACCTCTCCAGAGGGAGGCAGTGACACCAAATGACGGGTGGGTACTGAGTCGGGATCCCCGCCAGCTCAGCTCGAGTGCCATCTACCTCCTGCGCTGGCCCCAGCTGCGGGCTCTCAGCTCCCAGGTCTCCCCTTCGGAGCAGCCGGTCGCTAGACCACTGCATCAACCTGCTGCGACAACATCTACCCCGTGCCTTTGCCACGGACCTGCCCGGCTCTCCTCCTCCTACCACAACCCTCCTTTTGTGCTGTGTCGCCATCCTTTGACCGTGGGAAGGGACGGGAAGCCTCCCCCCGGGACGCCTGCTCCCCGAGCGGTGCCATCCCCTCTGGTCCAGCCGGGGAAACTCGACTCTCCAGCACACGGCAGCGAGTCCACGCTCCCGGTAGGCCCAGCTCTGTCCCTTCACCTGGTTCAGATATTATTCCTGCTCCCTTATTGTTGGAAAAATAACGCTCAAAATTAAAATGTAGGCTTTAAATTACAGTAATTACCCAGCAGCTCCCCCTGACAGGCCTTTTGTGTTTCATTCGCTGACAGTCACTAAGCAAATCCGTGCAGTTTGCTCCTACGTGCTCGAGAAACGTTCAGCCGACGGTGGCAGAAAGTGCAGCTCCGGGGCCCGTGGCAGGCAGCGGCACTACGGGCACTATCCCAGGGCTAACACCTTGCCGAAGAACAGCAAAGCCCCAGCCTGGGACAGCCGGCACGGGACCGCAGCCAACCACAGCCTCTTCCAGAGCAAGCGTGGCCGATTCACACCTCGGATGCAGTTTTTCCCTCATGGCACCCAATCCACCCCACCGTGATAATTTCCACAATGTCACTTCATACGAACTCCACGGCAAACACACGGCTTAGAGTGGGCAGATGCCAGTGCTCTGCCTGCAGCAGCGGGCGCTGGGGACGGGCAGGCTGGGCTGTCCTTGCTCTGAGCTCCGCTTACACCCAGCCTGGACGGAGGTGGGGGACCCCAAGCACGTCTCACCCAAGGACCAGCAAGAGGGACAACATGCAGCGACCGGGACGGGCTGCAAACCAGCTTCTCCAGCCCGCATTTACTACCATCGGGAGGTTTTTACAGCACTAAATATCTCCAGCTGGAGAAGCGAAGGCTCCAACATAAGCACAGAGGAGACGAAGGGAGGAAGATACGGAGCTCGGCTCCATCCCGGCTTCCCTGCACCCAACTCCTTGTAAGAGCAACGGCTGCCCTGCCAGGAAGAAGTGATGGAGGAAAATGCGAAGACCCCCACACACCTACCTCTCCCTCCCGTTCAGCCAGTGGCTCGTTAGAACTAACAGTGCAAACCTAAATGAGGGCTGGAGGAGTGCACGCTCATGCGTGTGTTTACACGCCTGCTCCAGCTCCGGAAGGATCCTGCGCAGCGAGACAGCACGCTGACAGGCAGTCGTGTTCAAAAGGCAATAGGAGATGGCTGGCTTCCGCTGTGGGCTTTCAGGTCAGCGGGTTTGGCTGCGTGTTAATTTGAAGAAATCAGTATTTTTTAAAAAACCCCGCTTTTCAGTTTTGTGGACAGAACGGGCCTGGGAAAAAAACCAGTTCAGGTCAGTCCAAAATTCATCTCAGGACCTCAGGTGAGCAAGAAACTGCCATCTGCACGCCACCTCTTTTCAAAGAAGAAAACCACTTGTTAGACGCCAGGGGAAAACCCAGAGCCGGGGCGAGAACAGATACCAGGCTTTACAGAGTAACGAAGGCCGTGCCGAAACCTCCCCGTTCATCAAGTTCAGCTCCGGCGCTACTGCATCGGGCACTGGCAAGAAAATTCAGTGGAGGGGCTGGGGCGGCAGCAATAAACCCACGCAGCTGCTCCATGTCGTCGCTCGCCGCTGCTCACGAGCTCCGTGCCAGCCTACCTTTAACTCCGGCCTGCGTGGGCTCCTGCCAGCGGGTCCCTCAAAGGCAGGAGCTGCCTAAACACTGCGTTTTAAGGAGCAGCCCCGTTCCACTGCCGAAAGCCTCGCGCCCTGCCCGGCAGCAAAGCCAGGCAGAGCAGCGGGTGCTGCCCATGGGTGCTGCCCGCAGGTGCTGCCCGCTCCCCGGCTCGGGAAGGAAAGGAGGAAATCCTCGAGCAACTCTGGTTAATCAAAACCTCCTGCTTTTAGGATCACAGCCGCGGTGCAACAAGGCAGTATCAGAAAAACACGCTACCCTATAATTATACCAATCTCCGCACGTTTTGACAGACTAGTGAATCAAAGTTTATTGCGTAATAAAAGTGTCATTAAGCAAGAACTTTCCTCTCGCTAGGTTTTTGTTCCCCTAGTTAACTTTAATAACACGGTACTCCCCTTTATTGTCTCTCCCAGCAGACACAGTCCTGCCTTCTCCTGCCTGGAAACTCTACGTGCAGCTCCGCGGCTCCGGAACTGAGCGGATGACTTCGGCATCTCACTGTCCCAAGGCTGTTTTCTCTTACTTCCCTGAGCACAAATGACACGGGGTTTCATGCTATGCACTTAAAAGCTGGAGGGGGATGGCAAGGCCAGGCTGACCTCCCGGCTGGCGGGTGCTGGGAGCAGAGGTCACCAGCCCCATCTGCCCAAGCACTTTGGGCTGTTAGGGCTGACTTCCCGTACGAACAGCATCTCGTTTGTTTAACTCCCTGAACCAGCTGGCTGCGGGCTCACACTGGTACCAGTACCAGGGAAGAGTGTTGCTGGGGTGGCCAAGTCCTCACAGCGAGGAGGATGGTGGCCGGGACTCTGAGCCCGCCCCAAGCCAGGTGCCCGCCACCTCCTCCGCCCCTGCCCAACCGTGCTGGCAGCGGGCTCTGCCGCCACCTCCTCCAGCCTCTGAGGTTACCTCCGGAGTTTCGCAGCCGCTGTCAGTTGGAAACCCCCACCATGCCGGTCCCTGGAAATGCTGAACAGAGCCAGTTCGAAGCATTAAAGCGGCTGCTTCCTGGCAAAGGGGAATTTGGCTTCTCTGTAGAAGTCTGGTGTTGCAATCTCAGTTTCCCAGGTTGTAACAGAGGGGAAAACATCAATCGGGCTTTACACCAGCAAATCTCCCTGCCCCATCCTGGCCCCTCGGCTGGAATAACGCTACGTGCTCCCACGCTTCATCGTGCCTCCACGCAGGCTTTGGCATCTGGTTTTAAGACTCCTGAAGTACACCTCCAGCATCCAGCGTAAAACAGCAAGAGGCGCTTTTTAACAACCAGATGCGATCTCCAAAACAAAGCGGTGCTCAGAAAAGATCCCTCCAACGACCCTCCCCTGCTCAGCACCTGCTCACCCCATTACCTGGCCTCCGGCCAGTTTGCTCGATTAAAGTCTATCTATTAAGTTCTGTGTGTATAGAGAGCCCCACTCGGCAACACACAGGATTGGCACTGGGCTCTAAAGAGGGTTGGAACAGCTTAAAGGCGAGTGAGCCAAACACTTTGGGGTATTCACAGGCAAAGTAATCCAAGTCCACGGCTCCCATCGGCACCTGGGCAGCCAGCGCTCCAGAACGTGTAATCACCATCCCGGCAGCAGGTGCATTTCCCAAGCAGAGGCGAACCTGCTAACACGCCTGTTTGCGTTTGCCATCCCCGAACGGCACTCATTCCCATTTTCATTTCCCATTTACAGCCCTCACTGGGCCAGGAGAGCCGGCAGTGATGCAAGCGAGATGCACGGGCTGGGGATGCAAGCTCGACAGCCCAGCAACAGGACATGACTTTGGCAAAAAAACTAAAGCAGCGAAAGAGCTGGCGCAGGAGCGGCACGAGGAGGGGGAAGTGGCAAGAAGGGCTGTGCAACACTCAGCACTTTTTAAAAATGGTCTCAGCAAGGCTCTGAATCAATGCCAGGATGTAAAGTCACCCCACACTGCCCGCAGCCCCAGCTCTCGCGAGCTCCCCGACACGTGGCTGTGGAGTGCCGGGGTTCACCGCCCTCTCCCTAAATCCCAGAGCTGTGAATACAGGCAAACACTCTCAGCATGTCTGGAACAGATCGTGCCGATAGCATGAACCTCCGGAGAGCGGCACGAAGTTGCACCTTGCGCTACAGGCACCAGAAGCCGCAAAAAGCAACAGGCGAAGCGCCTTCCCCATTTCCTACAGCCGTCTGCTGCCTCGCAGGACGCACGCAGGCTCCGGACACAACTCAGACATCCCTGGTGTCGGCACAGGTCCCGGGGACGGAGAGGCCGAGCACGCCCTCCGCGCCACCGCCTGCCTCCCCCAAAATCCCCCATTGAGTCTCGCCGGGAACAAACCAGCACGAAGACAAGCAGAATGCGGCCCTGCAGCTCAGGGCCCACCGCCCTGCGCTGACTCCGACAGTCAGACACCGTTCATCCCCGATTGCTGGGTTTGCTCCAGCACAGCTAACAGGAGAAAGAAAATGAGTAGCTCACCTTTTTTAGCTGTCTCCATCTCCTCTTCGGTCCAGCGAGAGCTTTCATTCATCTCCAGAGAAGCTGGGAAGGAGGAAGGAAAGGAGAGCAGTCAGCTGTGAGCAGGACCCAGCAAGCCTGGCGCGTTCAGAGATGCCCAAATGCCCACAACCCCTGTTCCCCAGAGGCACGACAAAATGTTCTGCAGTGCAAAAGTGCTTCTGTGAGGAAGGCTGTCACGGTGCGGGGTCTCAAGGCTTTTTCACGCCACGGTAACCCATGCACAGTATCCCCCCGGGGCGCATCTTGGTGATGCAAAACCTCTACTTTGGGACTGGAAGCAAAGCCAGATGGCTTGAGGGTGGCAGCAGATTTCCTGCTGATTTGGTGCCACGCACTCTGGCCGCCAACAACAGGTACCTAAGATGGAGCCGACTACGGCTGTGTGCTTTGGAGGTGGCAGACGCGGGGTGGGACCATCACCCTCAGCAGAGACGGAAAAACAGCGTCACCTTGTTGGTGACTTTGGCCGACTGCGTCTGTCAAGGGAGTCGGCCGTGCTTGACCGCGGGCTCCCTCGGTGCCATCAGCAGGCTCTTGGACGTCTCAGAGCCACTTCCAGCAATGCTAGGGGCTCGCCCGGAGCGGCGCCCATCCCAACGAGACGTGCTGCTCCGGCTGGGAGAGGCGGCATGGGGCACGAGCACCTGGTGCTCCCCCTCACCGCCACGCCAGGTGCGGTGCTGGGGACACCAGGGCCCTGCATAAAGCCTTCACTATGCAACAGTCCCGCTGGCAGCCTGGCACTAGAGCAAACCCTACAATAACAATCCAGGGTGTGAGTCAGAGGCAAAAAACAACTCGGTAAGGAAACAGATTTCCGGCTCAGGCTGCCAAAGGGTTATTACTCTAAACAACAGGCAAAGCATTATTTCAACAGTGATGAGAGATGTTTTGACAGTGTCCTTTTAAAATGGAAAACAGGCTGATAGGTTCAGGATAAAGGATACGGGTGACAAGAGAAGGAATCATCTTCCAAGAAGCTCTACAAGAAACCGAGACCCCGCGGGAGGACAACGCAGGCTCTGATGCCCACGGCATCTGGCAGAGGAATCTCCTTCACAGCCGGCTGAGCACGACTGCAGGTGTCACCTCCTGGAAGCCAGCGCAGGTCACTGCCTCCCCCAGAAACGCCGTCCCTCCGGGACGCCGGCCAAGAAGGAGGGAAATCGATACCTCGCCGCTTCCCCCGGCCGCGGGCAGAGCCAGGGCCGCGATGCTCATTTACGTAAAAGCGAGTGTCCCCGACGCGCTGCGCGAGGCCCTTTGCTCAGCTTGAGGATGACTGTTATTGTATGGTAAAGAAATGTCAAAGAAATGGCCCGTTTGGTTTGATTAATGGTATTTACTGAGGTTGCGCAGTTATGAAACAGATGCCTACGGGGAGCTCCGGCACACTGCAGTTAAACCACAATACGGTTTTGTGTTGTTTTTTAATGTTCAATTGGTATTTAAAATGCAATAACTTTCTCAGCCAACCTAAATTAAAGCACTAGTGGAGAGACATAAAGTGAAACCAATTGCTCAGATATGTCACTGGAATCGATCCATTCCCTTTTCCGTATTTAACATGGTCTGAAGTCTTTTCCCTGTGTTCGCAGTGAAGTTTATCAAGGGCTCTTGAGATGCTGGGCTAAAAAAAAAAATCCCATCTAAGTTACTGGCATTATCTGCTGCTTCTTTGCAGCATTACTTAACAAGTTCGAGGGGGAAAGCAGGGCTCC
>VZSC01017645.1:144567-243527 GCA_013398225.1 Steatornis caripensis | reverse complement strand
AAAAAAAAAATCCCATCTAAGTTACTGGCATTATCTGCTGCTTCTTTGCAGCATTACTTAACAAGTTCGAGGGGGAAAGCAGGGCTCCGATGTACCGGCAACTATTTATAACCCCTGTATGAAAACAGAGCGCTCGCAATCAAGGCTTCAGCCAGTTGTCAGCAGAGGAACAGGGAGGCGAAACACCTCCCGGTGATTTATAGCACATGGAACAGAACAAGCAAGAAACTGCAGAGCAAGGAAACCGAGAGGAGTCACCCTGCTTTTATTTTTACTTGCCTTAGGCAGCACAGTAATAATTTTGTACTTGACGGAGTACAAAATAGAGGAAAATCAGCCAAATTCCTTGATGCATTGGCTTCTTTAAGTCAATATATGAGCAGTTTCCCAGGGTGATCGCGACCAGTGTTTGCAGACAAGAGCGGCAGATGCACCCGACGTGTGGCTGAGGATGCTACTGTGAACTCCCGGCCAGCCCGAGACAGGCGCAGCAGCGTCGCGTGGCTCTGCTGACCGCTGCTTGCGGCCGCGGGCTGGCGCGGTCCCTAGGTGCCACGTTACGGGCTGCACACTTTGCCTCATCCACTTTGCTCTGAAGCTGCTCCCGGCCTCTTCCCACCGCGCTCAGCCACCCTGCAGCCTTGTGCAGGCAGCTGGGAAGGAAAGCGCCTGGTCGGCTGTGGGTGGGGTAGACGAGCAGGGGCGCTGGGGATCAACACGGGAAATGCCGCTTTTTGTGCAGAACAAGCCCAAACGGGGGTGCACAGCACGACTGGAGCCAGGGTGGGGGCTCCTGAGCGGCCATAACCTGCTGCCTCCTCGCCACGTCCTTCAGCTGCAGAGATGAGGAAGGGAACGGCCCGATTCCCAAGGCCAGGGGGGTCAGGGGCTCTGCAGGCTGCAGCTGCTCGAGGTCCGTGTAAATTTGAAAACAGAGATGGCAGGCGAACTGGCAGAGACCCAGGCAAGCCCAGGAGGGCAGAAGCAGGCTCCCGCGCAGAGCTCAAGGGTACTCAAAGCCCAAGCTGCCGCAGAGGAGAACACACCTCCAGGTGCAGGAGGTGCACGAGCCCTGCACGAACCCAGCCAACGTGCTGCTGAAAATGACGGCTTCCCTTTCTGTCTTCTGCAATACTTCCCCTCTGAGGCTGTAAAACCCACTAACACTCAGCCAGGACAACCCAGGCTTGCACATGCCTCCACTTTATATGGGTGAACCGTGCTGGAGAATTCATAGCAGAGAGAAACCTCATTGCTGCCCCCTGAAAAGGAGGATTTCAGAGAGGAACGCCCTCCTCTGTGAGCGGGGAGCTGAGTAGGGTGCTGTCCCACCCCACCAGAGCAGAAACCCCAAAAGCGCTGCCAAGGCCCCTCTTGTCCCCGCATGCTGCTACCTACCCAGCTCCGAGCTCTGCTGCGGGGCGGCCGCCTCCTCGTTGTTGGCTTCGTTCGCCATGGAGCGGGTGATGCGGCCTTTGCGCCTGCCCTGGCTGTTGGCGGTTTTGCGGCCTTTGGAGGTGACGGTTTCTTTCTCATCGTTGTCTTCCCCAGACGTGTCATCATTCTTGTCCCTGCAAAATCAGGGGGGAAGAAAAAACATTGTTGGGTTGGTCCGATTTTTAGGTCAAGCAATTATTTCTCGGCACATGTTTGAGGGATGAGGGGTTTTTTTGTTGTTGTTGGTCTTTTAGAGGGGCAGGTCTGCCTGATTTTTTGCACACGCAGGCTCTTTTCCTGGCTGGGAGTGGGCTGGATTGGCGGTGGGGTGATTTGCGGTGGGTTTTCTTTCCGCAGCTGGCTACAGCTCCACCAGCAAGTGCACGCAGAGACCTGACGGAGACAGGTTTAATACCAGACCATTCAAATTCATCCCTGCCTCCTCCTCATTTATCTTCCTGAAAGGGACCTGCTGGTAAATGTCTTCGCAGCCTAGATATAATGAAGCCAGATGTTCTTTTAAACCAAGTATTAAGCCCATTACAGATAGCTAGCGGTCTGCGTGCCAACCCTTCCCCACCACGGCTCTGATGCTCCCCGCTCGGTGTGAGGGAGGCAGGGCTGGCTGAAGCCCTTCATCTGGGAGCGTTCACATTGCCATCAACAACGCTAAAGGTGAAGTGCCGTGCTCGGCTGTGCCTGGATTGCTCCTCTGACTCCCGGAGGCTCTTGCAACAACAAAACAAGCTGGAAGATCAGAGGGGCTTTGCGGCTCGATTGGGTTTATATCAAAAAAACTGCATCCGAGTGAGTTTCCCAGTTTGGGAGCAACAGGGAAGAGGAATGAAGAGGAGAGCAGGATCTTCCCTTCCCTCCCTGCGAAGCAGGTGAGGTGGGTGCACATGGTCAGGCATCCCTGGACCACGCCGTGTCCCACCACTGCATCCCAGTGCTGCGTCCCAGCGCACATCCCACTGCCGCAGCCCCAGCCCAATGCCCAGCCCTCGCTGGAGACGGAGGTGAGCCACACGGGGAGGGCTGTCCTTACTTTGTCAGTTCTTCTTTGTCATTTTCTGCTTCCTGCTTGTCTTCTTCCTTCTCTCCCTCCTTCTCCTTTTCTTTCTCTTTTTCATCTTTCTCGTCTTGGCTACTCCGGGGCATTTGCTGCTGCTGCTGCAAAACAAGGGATGTAAAACAAAACAGCCCCTCAGTGCTGAGACGGATACATCGCACCACCTGGGCCAACCTAAATAAACGTGGTGAAACAATGCTGTGGGCAGGCAGCCAAAAGGAAAAAGTGCTGCAGGCAGAGGGTCGAGGCAGGGCGCTTGCAGAGTACACAGGGACCAAAAGCTTTCCGGGGAGATCAAAGGCAGTTTGGGATCAGGCACGGCAGCCGCGCTCCGGCTCCTGTTCCAGGCAGCGGGACAGCCCGAGCGGCTCCCTGGCATCGGGCACTGCTGCAGGTAGCGAGCAGGGACCCGGCCCAGGGGAAAGGCAGGCAGGTGAGAATAACCCCTCTGTTCCCTGCAGATGACAGCTTAGCAACATTGGTCACGATTTGCAGCCGGTGGGATGCAGTTTGCTGGAGCACGAAGGAGATGGGGACACCGGAGACGACCCGAGGCTCGGTGATACCAATGCTGTGATCTTTTTCCCCAAGCATCTAGCATGGCCCATGGGGAAAGTTTATGGCCCTGCATCACTGAGAAGGGAAGACGCCTGGCTCCCCGCCTGCTCTGTACTGCCTGGTACCCTCAGTGGAGGCCGTGCACCCACCTGCCCCAACGCCATTGCCGTCACCAGGACTGAAGGCGCCACAGTACCCGAGGGAGGGACACCGCGATTAAAACAGTTCTGGATTTTGTTTCAACAGCTGCAGGAAGGAGGATGCTAGGGAGGCCTGGTTCCCCTGACCTCCCTTCCCTCTGGCAACCAGCAAACGAGAGGCGTTGCGTAGAGAAGTAGAAATTAGAGACGGAAATGATTTATTAAACCATCCTGCTCCTGGCTAATGCAAGGCTGCTCGCTCCAGGAAACCCACCTGGGCTCGCTCGGCCCCTGCCCAAGCTGCAGAGCTTCCACCACCCCTTGGGAAAGGGTTCAGTGATATAAGAGCAGGGGAAAACTGCCTTAAAGTAGGTTTATTAACAGAAAGTATGACCCTAGGTCGGCTGGTCTGGCTGGCACACAGCCGTTCAGCAGGTGCGGACGAGGTGTGCCCTCGTCCCTTGAGTCAGCAGGACTGGTCTGCTCCTGGGAGGCTGCCTCAAACATGGGCGACCCCGCAGCAGCGGCGCTGGGTGCAAGCTGAACCCTCTGCCTCCATGGGTTAGTGCTAAAATGGGAAGTGCGGAGCTGTCAAAACGGGCTTCAGAGCAGTTTAACAAAAAAGCTTCTGATTCTTTCAGGTCCCAGTTCAGCACAAGTCCTTAAAACACCGGCGCTGGCATCTCTGAAACCCTGCGGACTTTCAATTCCTCCTTGCACGTGGGGGAGGCAGCTGTGCCACCAGAACGCCGCTCAGCAGCACACGCATGGCAGCCTTGGCCAGCCGTGGCGGCACCTCCATGCCGAACACACCTGCACCGCATCAGCTCACACCCCCATCACACCCCCAGGAACGGCTCTGTGGGATGCAAGGCTGGGGGGACCCAGGAGGGAGGCAGCCAAGGAACAGCTGGGAAGAGCACTCGGTCGCTTAAGATTTTCCAAAGTCCATAAATCTCTAAGGCTTGGGGAATGGGCTATCTCCTGCCAGGCACCGCCCTCGGCAGCCCCCAGACCTGGGGAGAAGGAGGGGGGCAGCCAGCAAGGCTGCTGGGACCAGGATGGGGGCAAGCCTGCACTGGCGGCAGAGGAGCAAGGGGCATCGTCACACGCGTTTCCCCAGCGCTGCCCTGAACTCTCTGACTCCCTGAGTCACACCATGGTGAACTTAGAGCACGGGTTCAGCTCAGACAAATACCCACGAGGTGAGGGCTGTGACCTGCGAGGGCCGGGCGGGACGCAGGGCAGGCTCTGCCCCAGCCCTGGCTGTCACCACCCACCCGCATGCCCTGCACCAAGCGCTTCTGGCAAGGGAGGGCAGCTCAGATGGGTTACGCAGTATTTCTACAACCCCATCATGAATATTTTCTTTTGAGAGATGGGGGAAATCCTGCATCCCAGAGATCCCAGCTCCCCAGGCCACAAACCCAGCTCTCCTCCAGCCGTAAACCCAGCTGCGACCATACGAGTCCCTGCCCCAGCATCAGGCTGGCGCGGGCTCCCAAGCGAGCTTCAGCATCATCTCATCTTGTCTCTATGCTCGTTTGAACCAGGGAGCTGTCACCCCGAGCAGTCATGACAGTCTTTCCGCAGAGGAACAAGTGGGGATGGCGGCAATGCTGACGAGCTCCCCCCGCCAGCCTGCAAAATCAGAGGTGGAAAGGCAGGGAGAGGCGCGAGCGACCGCGGAGGCTCACGCCGCAACACAGGCACTTCCCCGGGAAGGCGTCTGCCGAGCTCCAGCACCATGAGGACAGGCAAACTCTGGTGGCCTGGCTTCAGCAGGCCGCTGTGCATCCCTCTCCTCTGGGAGGTTTCAAGCCCAGCCTGGTGGGACATCAACTTAGGGCCTCTCCCACCGCAGAGGAGCATCTCAATCCAAGGATGCCCTCTAGTGATTGCCCTGCTCTGGCCACGGCAGGGTGCTCGAGGCGAGGAGCGAGAGCCAGGTGGGTGCAACACCCAGTGCACAGCAGGACTGGGCGGCTCTCGCCTGCCAGCCCTCTCCTGCCGAGCTGAAATGCATACATCGGGCAATGTTGTCAGCACAAGGCCACGGCGGAGAAAACCGTCTCCCACTTCACCTGTTGCTGAGTTCACATCTTCATCTGAAGGAGGCTCCTGGCCAAAAGCTGCTTTGAACCCTGGCAAGCACACGGTGACAGCTTATCTCCTGTGCTAGGGCTTGGCTGCACGGCGGGGCACCCCCTAAACACCCTAGGAAGCACCTCTGGGGACAGCCACACTCACAAATGCCACCTTACATCCTACCCCACGCGGGGTACATGCCGGGCTGGTTGAAGCACCCAGAGCCCTGAGGGGGAGCAGGCACCCCGGAGTCCCAAACAAAGCCACATGAGAGCTCAGCTACAAGCGGCACGCGGAGAAAGGAGGCGGGGGGGCACCCCCGTGGGGACCGACCACCGCAGCCGCCTCGGCCCATCCATGCTACCCCAAACCTCAGACCAGTCAGCATCGCAGCCGGACCACGGCGTGGCACAGCGCCAGGAAGTCACAGCTGGGAACCTGCGAGCCGGATGGTCCCCCGCTCCCGGTGCACGGCTGCCCTTGCGGTGAGGCTATTCTTAGCGCTGGACACGGACCAGCTCTGGATGATTCAAGGGACGGGACGCCATCCCAAAGCGTGACAGGCCAGGAAATGCTTCCCCAATTACCAGCCGATGCTTCCCTCTGATTCACACTGCCCCGGTCAGAGGTGGACTGGCAGGTGGGTCAGCTCTTAGTGGACACACCAAAGGCCGGCACCAAAACTGCTCAGCTCCCAGGAAGCTTAAACCTCTCTCCATCTACATCCCTGCCCGCCTGGGGATGAGGCACCCCAACTCCTGGAGGTGAAGCGCGTAGGTGCTCCTCACCTTGCACAAGGTGAAGGGATGTGCCTGAGGCCAGGGAAGATGCCTGTGGCGGAGGGCAGGGCTGTCCCTCCTGTCCCTTCCTTCCAGGTCAGAAGCTGTAACCACCGGACCGCCCTTCCTCCTCAGCATCACTGCTGCTTGTTTTTGCTGCCGACACATCCTGTTTATTTAAAAAAGCCCCAGGACAAAAATCGCACACGAATGAGAGGCCGATCCTGCTCCGAGTCCACGGGGGTGGCCTCCTTCCCGGTGCGCTGCCCGCGCTCCGGCGTGAGCTGCTCTGTAATTACAAACATCTGCTCACCTCTACCCCAATTTCCCACCGGCCTCGGAGCAGCTGGAGAGGAGCAGAGCGTTGCCAGCCCTCCCGGGAACACCGCGTGCGCCGCCGGCCACCCCCTCGCCGGGGCCCGCAGGCAGGCACGCATGCTCGCCCCAGTGCCCAACTCCCCTCCGGAGTGACACGGCTCGCCCTGCCCGGCCAGCTCCATTGGACTGGCACGTCACCGGAATTTCAGCCGCGCTAAAGCTCCGGCTCCAAGCCCATGTTCGGGGGACACCGGCTTCCAGGTAGGTCTGGGACACCGAAACACCGGCCTTGCCGAGAATCGACCAACTCGCTGCACGTCCCGGCAGCGGGACTGGCTGGGGGAAAGCCCCGGCGAGGAAGAGGTGCAGCTCCTCCCACTCTGTTTACTTCCTCCCGAGGCACTGCCTGCTTCTGGAAGCAGGACGGGAGGGCAGAAGGAGGTGGGGAAGCAGCTCCCCACCTTCGCCCTCCCCAGCCCCACCGGAGACGCCTTGGCGCAGAGACCGTGAAACCAGCCAGAAACCCCTTCCCCGCTGGCGGCGTGTCCCTCGCCTCCGAAGCACCCTGCTCGCACGCTCACCGCGAGCTCCGGACCCTCTTCTCTCCCCAAATCACTCACCTCCCCGCTCCCCGGCTCCCGCGAGCAGCCGGTCCCCGACAGCCCCATCGCCGGCTCCCGGCCCCTGCTCACCGCCCAGCCATCCGGGCACGCTGTGCCTTACATTCTCCGGCTCTGAAGGCTTCCTGACGATTTGCATAGTTAAGCCGTAAACTAACCACAACATTCCTCTTATGATTTTGCAATCTGCTGGAATAACGTGGTCGCTCTAAGTCGAGTCGATGAATCATCATCTATAAACCACAGCTCTCGTCACCGGGGCTCTCAGTGCCGGCTGCAGCCAGTGTGATTAATCAGCCAGGATGCCAAGCTTAACCTACGGCGCAGGGCTATTTATTTTCCAAACTTGCAAACCTCCGGAAAATGACTGCTCCTGCCTTTCCCATCCCCTCCGCGACGAGATGTGCCAGGTTGCGGCCGGGGACTGGGGAACGAGCCAGAGCCCCGCACAGAAACCTCCCTCGCTGCCTGCAGGGCACCCCAGCGTTAACTGCCGGACCGTGCACCTTGCAGCTGAGGTGCCCGCGCCCTCTCCCAGCCCCTCACACTCCTTGCTCCACAGCACTCTCAAAATACGTGCCAAAATGCCACTGTTGCCAGCAGGGCTCGGTTCCTCAGCCGTGATCCTGCTGGCCCCAGGGACAGGCACAGCCACCATTTCACAGCAGCTCTCCCCGCAGCGTTTAGCTGAGCTCGTCCCTGGCAGTCCCGTTCCTGCCCCAGGACCACCAGCTCCTGCCACCCCCAGGCACGTCGCTTGCTGGTGGATGTGGCTGTGCTGGCTCGGGTCACGGTGACGGCACTGTGCGAGAGCCTGTCCCTAAGCCCAAGTGCCAGCTGGGGGTGACATCGCCTCTCCCTCACAGCAGGTTTCGAGGGCAGACTGGCTGCGCAGGGGATGCCATTTCGCTGCCAGTGGGTGCTTCACCTCCACTGCTGTCATTACGGTGCCCTGGGCTCTTACAGAAGACGAACACACCACGGAAACCACGGACTCCTGTTTGCTCCTTAAATCAAGAGGGAGCAAACCACGACCCTCTACACCCTCGCACAGAGCGCGCTGTGCGTGCCAGGCTGAACTGCGAGGCGACCCATCTCGGTGCCCCACAAGCCCACCCCCCAGGCACTGCAGTCAGCGAGCTCCACTGCAGCTGCGTGGCAACGCGTGCCAACCCTCTCCCCACTGCATCACACCGAAGTCTGCCTTGATTGNGAGACGACCCATCTCGGTGCCCCACAAGCCCACCCCCCAGGCACTGCAGTCAGCGAGCTCCACTGCAGCTGCGTGGCAACGCGTGCCAACCCTCTCCCCACTGCATCACACCGAAGTCTGCCTCGATAGCGGCTTTGGAGGGAGCTGTGCCCCGCTGGCGTGAGCCCCATCCCCTCCGGCAGCCGGGAGCGCCCGCTTGGCCGTGCCGCCTCTCGCACGTGCGAGGTGCCGGCTCCTTGCTTCTCCCGCGAGTGACTTCAGACCAATGGCATTTATGATGTTCTCCAGGGGCACTTGGCTGTGGAGCAGGCTCAGGCCGAGGTCATTGCATGCAATCAGGGAGTTGCAAATTAAAACCAGCTCAAGATAAGCAAAAGACAAAGGGCCTACGCTATGCTGGCCAGGAACACCTGGGGTCTGCTTGGCTGCTTCTCCAGGAGCCCCAGCACGCGTGCAATGGCTGTGTGCGTGCACGGGTGCCTGCTGGTATCACCCTGAATGTCCCATGGGGTCTGGTACCAGCACCGCAGGGCAGGATGCACTGTGGTGTTTGCAGCACAGCCAGAGGGACTCAGCACTCAGCTCCCAGCCCTCTCCGCAGCCCCACGGGACGCTGCACAGAGCGTCTCTGCCGGGAGCAGGGCTGGCACGCTGAGCATCGGGAGCATCCCCTCTCCACCACCCATACCCATCCTTCCACCTGCTTTCAAACTCTCCCTCTGGCAGTTCACACCAACGAGAGCCAGGGCAGGGATTCCCCCACCGAGCATGCACAGCACCAGCATCCTCTTCAGCCACCACGCCGCCCAGGCGCCCGAGGTCCCCCATGGAGCATCCTTCCTTGCTGGCCGATGGCGCAGCAGGGGTAGAGGCACTCGCTGCTGAGGTTTGATGCTGCACAGCCACTGCAAACGCCGCTCCCCGCATCTCCCTACCCATCCCTCGGAGGCAGGCTGGATACAGAGCGCAGCAAGGATGGTTTAGAAATACATGTATGTATCATGTAACCGACTCCCAGGGCGCAGAGCCTCTGATCCGACGGTCTGGAACGCCTCAGCTCTCACTGCCACCCACCGCCATGCAGCTTGGCTTCTCACGACCGCGCACAGCACCCTCCGCTCATGGGAGAAACCACAAAGCAAAACAAGCTGCTGCCAAAACAACAAGGAGAGGAAGAGGAATGTCTGCCGGCAACTTGGCTTTGATCGCTTGCGTCCCGGGGCTGGGTTTGATGCTGTTGGCTGCGAAAGCAAGTCAGAAAATCAAAGGGCCAGGCTTGGATTTGATAAGGAGAATGATAGCGAGCACAGGGCTCGCTCCGTTCAGCTCTGACCGCAACGGCCTGGAGCTGTGCTGCTCCTCCGCTGGTAAACAATAAACTCTGCGAGACAGCAATCATTACCGTGGCAGAGATGGAAAATGCCAGGGCCATGCCCAGCATCCCGGAAGGCACTGAATGGGCCCTGCGCACGCTCACCAGTGCAGCTCTCCGGCACCGCAGGCCACAAGACATGGCTGCATCGCAGGAAAGCGCCGTGCCATCTCCCAGGCTGCCGGTCCTGGAGGCGAGCAGCGTGCCAGGAACGAGGAGAGGGGCCGGCTGTGGGACTGCAGAGATGCCAGACCCTGCGGCATCACTCACCAGACAATGGCACGGTCGCGTCCAGTGCTCGCACCCGAGCGTGGGCTCATCTCAGGCAGCACCGGGAGTCTGCGGGGCACGGCAGCCTTTTGGGCAGGGGCCCCTGTGCCGCTCAGCCCAGAACAGTGGGCGCTGATGCCTTCCCACTGCTTGCTCTTTGATCTCAGCGAAGCACAAAAGTGATTTCTACAGGACCCTACTTGCTCAGATCCCTCCTTAATCACCGAGGGCTTTTCCATAAGAGGAAATGTTTCTTTTCTGGGTCGCTGCTGGGATTTTTAAAAAGTGATTTGATTGCTTGTGAAGGGAAAATGACCCGAGGGGAAGAGCGTAATGTTTGGAAGCGGTAGAGATGAGCCCCTGCTCTGTCCCAGGCAGGGAACACGTGTTTTCTCTTCCCTGTGGTTTGCTTTACTGCGCTCCCCCCTGCTCGCAGCCCCGCAGCTGCATGCCGACCCCGCTCCGAGCCCTGCCAACAGCGGAAGGTGCTGGGTCGGCAGCTCACGGGATGCTGAGCAGCATCCACGCACACAGCAGATGCACCAGGGGCAAAGCAAGCCCCGTATCCTCGTGGAAACAACCTTCTCCAGGATTTTCAGCTGTGCCTGCTTTAGAAAGCAACTTAGCAACGGTGCAACCTATTTCTCGTCTGTTCCCAGTCAAACCTGGATCACAACAGATAAAACAACTCACCCCCAAAATCCAACTGCTTCTATTGCTCCCTGTCCCGCTGGGAAGATACTGCAGGTCCCCTGCCGGGATCGGAAATGCCCTGCCTGGATCCCAAACCCCAATCCTGAGGAGTACTCACGTGGGTGCAGGCGTGGTGGAGCGCTCGCTGGGGGGATGCATCGACCTGCTGCTGGAGAAACACGAGTCCAAACTCGGGGGCCAACCGGAATGGTGGATTCACGTCACTTTTACATGACTACTTTGTTACCGCTGACTGCAGATGCAATCAAGCTGCACCGAAGAGCCTGGCTGTGGCGGCCGAAGGGTCCATCAGCAAGCGGTCCATCGGCAGCCCATGCCACTGCTATCCCTGAGGGAAGTGGCTGCATGTCCCTGCTTGCCGGTGCCCGTCCCTGCTCCAAGCCCACAGGTCTCCCTGCTGTCTCTGCGCTGCCAGCAGCCCGCGAGGCCGTGCTGGGACCCAGGGACCGAGCAGCCATCCTCCTGCGGCAACACATCCTTCGATTCTTTTCCCAAATATGGCCACATCGTTCTCGTTTAATCACCCCCAAAACTGCAGCTGGGATTGCAGGAATGTGAGTTTTCCATTGTGTTTGCCCGATTACGCTGGCTGGAGGGGTGACAGGGCTGCAGGAAAGCTGCAACGCCCTCGTAATGGGGGAACGCGCACAATGCATATGGGGCAGACCTGGGGGACATGGTTTGGGAGCAACAGGAACGCAGAGTGAAAGAGCAGGCGCCAACGGAGGGTTAATTCGACACCAGCAGGCACCCCAATGCTCAGCCTCTCCGTGACAGGGCACTGACAGCCCCTGGGTGACAGCCCTTTACCAGCCCCGACCGCACGCTCGGGACCCAGCAATCTCAGCACCCCAGAGAGGGCAGGCGGATGGTCCCGTTTCAAGGCACGGAGGCAAACACGGGCCCCGGCAGAGAGCATTTAGCAGAGCACAGGACAGGCTGCAGAGCCCGAGCCCTTGCCTGTGATCCCCGTTGACTGCTGTCGGGCCGCCCTGCGAGCCGCAAGTGCCCAAGCTGCACCAAGCTGTAGGAAAAGCATGAGAGACGGGTGTTTTCCCATCTTTTCACGATGGAAATCGGTTTCTTTGCAAGTTTTATACTGCCAGCTGCTGAGCAGGACCTGCTGCCTCCAAACACGCCCCTCCGTGCTCACGGGAAGCCCGCTGTCAAGGGGACCACTTTGGAGGATTCTGGGGTTAGCTGGTTTTGTCTGGATTTTTTTTTTTTTGCTACGAGGAGATGTAAATTTAAAGAGTGAGAACCTGCGCTGAGCAGTGCACGCATGAGCACCCAAGGGGTGAACGCTCCGTGAGACATTTCTCCCTGTGAGGCCTCACTCGAGCAGGACCAGGACCACGGGGTCCGGCCAGGTTTCACGATTTCTTGTGGGTCCTGCAGCCTCAGCCTGGCCAGGCAGGTCTCCCCAGCCACCACCAGCGCTGTCACGCTGCAGACCTGTCCATAAAATGAGCTGAATTCAATCCCTTTTGTGTCCCAGGAGTGAGCTGGAGCCAGAGGACAAGACACTGAGCAGGGCCACGTGGCAGGAACATCCCATCAGCAGGAGACGAGCCCGCGGCCCAACACTGACATCCCAAGCATCACTTCCAACCATGCAAACTGCTCCATTACAGACCGGCCCTGCCTGCTCCGCAGATAATTTCAGTACTCTAAACTACAGCGCTCAAGTCAGCACAGCCCTAAATGCTTGCAGAATGATTTATTGGTATTTGTGGCAGCAAAGTTTACCGGCCACATCCAGGGCTGTTTCTGTATGATGCGCTGCGTTACTAAACCAGGATTTTACGACAAGTATCTCCCCATGTCTGAAAGAGAAGCTGTCAAACACTATGTCACTAACGAGGAGCCACTCCCCGTATTGATGAAAATCAAATGCTTCCCAGAAATACATATAATTCATCTCGTTAGCCACTGTGGTTAACGGAGCGGCAGCACATGCACGATCTGCGGTGTAAGGGGCAGCTTGCTGAGCTCCAGACCTGATTCTCGCAGAGAGAGAAGAGGTGGTGCAGGGCAAGGCTGGACCGCGGCGGGCTGCGCGGAGATCCCGAGCCGTGGGCAGCAGCGCCCGAGTGGCAGCCCGAGCCCCTGCCAGCCCCGCCGGCTGGGACAGCGCTTATGCGAAAAAAGTAAATGGGTTGTTTATAAAAACCCGGACTGTTTGTCTGCGTCGGCGAGCGGAACGGTTTGTGTTTGCGGAGGGCGGGACAGCCGGCGAGACCGATAATTCGATTTGGGTTTTGGCAGGGAAGAGGGTGGGCCTGGGAAAGGCCGTCAGGCCTGGCAGGGGACCGTGCCAGCTGCCCGGCCAGGTCACGCCGCAGCCCCCGCCCCGCTGGCACAGCTCCAGCACCGCTTCCCAGCGGAGGAAGGGGGGGTCCAGGCAGCTTCGGTCCCCTCGGGGGCCACGGAGCGAGTCCTCGAAAGCGTCACCGCTAACGCACAGGGCCCTTTTGCTAGGGAATACGTGAGCACCGTCTGACAGCAGCACCGAGGGGGACCGGCATGACGGCACGTCCTGCGGGCCGTGTCCGTCCACCGCGGCGCATGACTTCATCCACCCCTGAGTCATCCCCAGGGCGGGCAGGCGGCTCCTCCGGCCGCCCATCGCTGCTGCTGACCGACCTGGCGGAACGGCCACCCGCCTCCCCATCCCGGCACCGCGCGGCACTTGGGCTGTTTCTCCCCCTGGGAATTCACCGGCACTGCCGCAGGAAGCATAACCGGCGTGCTGCGGCCGCTCCGCTGCCACGCGGGCAACCCTAGTCCAAAATCAAAGCGAATTTATTCTGCAATAAAAATCCCACACTCCGCACAGAATAATCATGTCGAAACAGAGCCGCTTTTTTTCCAGCACTGTTTCAGCCCCACGCCTGTGCTACCACAGCCTGGCTGAACAGCTTGCCCGAAGGGCGAAGCACATGGCGCTAACTGCCAAGCTTCGGTTTTGGTGGCCCCTGCTACAGAATTAGGGGCGTTTGCAAAGAGATGCTCTTTGAAACACCCTGAAGAGCGACCGCGACAGCCCCCCAGGCGACGCATCCGTGCAAGGGTCTTTCATTACAAGCTCATGCAAATTTATGCGTATTACTGTACACTGAATATTGGACCAGATTGTTTTACCATGACTCAAACTTTTTTTTTTTTTTTGTTCAGTGAGAAATTACACGCTTGAAGTCATTCCTCTTCCCATTGACTCCCCTCTCTCAGAGTTAAATGGCACTTTCCATACCCAAACGCAGAGAATTATTTTAGAAAGGATCTTCACCTCGGGAGCCTGAATATTATGCATAACGATCCATGAGATGCGTGCGCCTTTCATTCATCGGTGCTGGGGAAGGCGGCGCGTCGGGAGCATGCGCCCTGCCTCGGCGCAGGCGGCTGCTCGGTTTTCTGACAAACTGGAAGCAGAATCATGTGAAGTCCCCGCTCTTGGCAGGAGATTTTTAGCAATAAGTAGCAGCTTTATGAGGAATATCCTTTGCCAGGGGACCATCAGCCAGGGAGCAGCAGGATTCTTATTTTTTAATGGACTTCTAATAAGTAGGCCACAGTGATAATCTTGACACCAGAGTAGCTTTATTTCTACGTGTAATTATCTCCACTTCGCTTTCAAGCTCCCCGCAGCCTCCAAGAGCAAATAAGACCACCAATCTCTCCACAAGAAAAGGAGCAAGAAAACAGCATAGGGCCACTNCCAGAGTAGCTTTATTTCTACGTGTAATTATCTCCACTTCGCTTTCAAGCTCCCCGCAGCCTCCAAGAGCAAATAAGACCACCAATCTCTCCACAAGAAAAGGAGCAAGAAAACGGCATAGGGCCACTTGAAACACTGTTTGTGTCAGACTTCATCTGCTCCTCTCATCTGGTATCAAACTCAACCTCTTCTCCCCTCCTCTAAATCAATTAAATCTCACTTTTGGCATTTAAAAGTCTGAACCCTTACCAGCAGGAAAATCTGTGCTTGGAGCACGGGCAGTGCCGGGAACACAGCGTCACATCTCCCGACGCTGCAGGAAGACTGTTTGCAGCCCCGTCTCTGCCCTACATGCCGCTTGTCCCTGTGCTGTCCCACCGTGGCTCCCATCCTTCATCCCATCACCATTTCTGGTGCCTGAGACCGCACAGGTGAAGGCAGAGCCCCCAGCACGGGCAGCCCAGCGCCACCACTCCCCAGCCACAGTGGCAACACGATAAGGGACCTGCACGGGGTTAAAAGTAATCCGGGACCCCCGGGAACCAGCAGGGATGATGGGCAGTCAAGGTGTCGGGGAAGCGTCTGGGATGGGCTGCTCCCAAAGCAGCGCACCTTCTGTACGCACGGGCAGAATTTGAGCAGTCTCTCTTCCAAAGAGACTCACTAAGCAAAAATCCCACCAGGAGCATCCCTCTGTCCCAGCCCTGCAGGTTGCCAGTCTCTAACCTCGCCCGGTCTGTGCAGCTGCACGCTGATCCAGCCTGGCTGGGGAAAGCAGCTCCCATCGGCGCTGCACTCGCGGAAGACCCCAGCTTCGTGAACGAGTGCAAGGGAGATGCTTCACCGCTCCCAACAGCTTCCAGCAGGACCTTTAACACCACATTCCTCCTCTCATTACCTTAAAATCCCACCCTAAAATGACTCTCTCCCCAGCACAGGCTCCCTCAGCGGCACGGACCCAGCTGTGCCAGCCTCCGCTGCCCACCCTCCGCAGCAGCATGCCCTTCCCATGCCCGCACACAGGCCCTTCCAACACTTCTCCGCACGCAGCCTCGCAGGAAACAGATACAAGCAACACGCAGAAATACTGCAGGTATCACAGCACGAAGCGTGCGTCTCAAGACCCACCAAAAGCTCTGGAGCAGAGCCGCTCCAGGCTGGATCGTATCAACTCCTGTTCTGCACCTCTCCCCTATGGGGCTGTTTGTGCAGCCAGCCCTTGGCTCTCGAAGCTTGTCTGAGCATCCCGCCTTCCACCTGAGCATCCAACAGCAACGGGAAATATTCACAGCTTTGCCTTCCCCCCAGACTCAGGCATCTGACTCTTCTTTCAAAAATCAGTACCGTTCTGGGGGAAACCTGCTCCAGCAGAGGTGCAAGCCGCTCCCTTCAGTGCCCAGCAGCCTCCCTCTTAGTGATTTACAAATATTGCTGTCCCCTACTTGCAGAAACAGTCCTGCCTTTTACTACAATCGATGCAGCAAGTCCCTGCTTCCAAAGGCTGGCAGTGAACAAGGCTCCAAACAGCAGCACACAATCTCCGCTGCCCAGGCTGGACCAGACTCATAAGCAAGGGAAAGCATCGTGGGAAATTCTGCAGCTAGCCATGCTTTGGATACTTTCAAAAACCAGAACACAAATAATACCTGCTGGATGCAGGACGGGCAGGTCTGTGGCTGCAGGAGTAGGTAGGCAGATGCAGAGCAGAGCGTCAGATCGCCTCTCTCCCTCCACACTTGTAACATGCTCAACTTAACATTGAAACCAGAATGAGCTGTGCTAAATGTCTCCACCACTAACAAGAAACAAATGTGGCCTCATGTTCTAGTTGCTGTGATCTAACAAAACAGACCATGGTAAACACTATAAAAATGTACTGGAGGGAACCACCCTGTGTTTGCTGGGAGAGGGACTGGATAATCTAACGGGGCTTTATCCATCTCTAATGGATCTGAAAAAAAGAAGGGAAAATTGGGCCCCGTCCATGACATTCGTCATGTGCTAGCTATTCTGATGTCTTAATGCTGCAGAAATCAAATTGGAGCGAGGCTACCTATCTGCCTCCCAATCAGGATCCAGACCCAAGTGCTGCTTTTTATGGCCATGCAGCATGAGGAGCTGCTGATGTCAGTGGTGGCACGGGCCAGGACGGTTTTTCCATCCCTATCGCCACGTTATCTGGAGAGATGCTCCCTTTGCGGTCACCTCACCCTCCTCACGACGTGGATAATCGTTCCCTTCATGGACCTGGGGATCCATCAGCGGGACCTTCCTCTGGCTTGAAAGCATTCACAGGGACAAAGCACCTGCCCAGAAGGTTAGCACTTATCTGGGTATCACGAGACCAGCAGCAACACTGGCATGGTCACGTCTGGATTTGTATCTTGGCCACGGTCACAGCAAGGGTTGATTCAGCCACCTATCCCCAGGCACCTCGTGGTGCCCTAGGTACCTGCCCGACTCTTAACCAAAGGGTTAAGGGTCTCCTCCAGCTTCAGCACCAAATCTGCCAGCCCCCATGGGGATCTCAGACACCCTTCGGCACTTCAGGTAGATTTATATGCCTCTGCTCAGGCGGTCACCAGAAGTCACTCCCACCCAGGCCATTCTCCTCCCATACCTTTGCCCGCAGGAAGAGCCTTGGGCAGGCTCTGCAAGAGAGACCCAGCTCCCAGGAGCCCCGTTCCCGCTGGCACGCTGGCTGCCGTCTCCAGAGGGGAGAGAGAAACAAGCCCCGCTCGGTTCTTGCACAGAGCTGCAGGCTGTACGCGCAATCCCGTGCTACTCCTGACGCACGGCCAGGTTTTCTGCATTCACTGTCCCCTTTTTCAAGCATCTTGGGTTTGTTGTTTGCTTTTTTAAAGCTACTGTGACCTTGGCACAGGGATGGACAAACATCAACTGCCAGAAAACAGCATGTTCTGAAAAGCTACAGTGAGCAAAACCACAGCCCCATCGCAGTCCGCAAGCAAGATCTCCATCTGGAGAGAGGGAAAAAGCAGCATTTGGGGTGCTCACAGAAAGCGCTGCTGACAAGCTACATGTGCAAAGTCCTGCAGCTCAGCCCAAGGGACGTTTCCACGTGCTCCTCCAGCTCTTACCTGGCTCTTCCCGCGCCGTCGGTAATTCCTTCTTACAAGGTTCTTGTAATTCTCGTTCTTCTTGGTCAGGTAGTAGTACAGGACGCAGTCTGCCACCGTCTGCAATGGCACGGGCAAGTCAGGGAACAGAAGATCCCATCCCCTCGCACTACCGGGGTGCAGACTTCCAGGAGCAGCATTCAGGCCCTGCCAACACTAGGTCTCCTGCTGCTTCTGAAGACCTGCAGCCCAAACGGGCTTCCCTGCACCTCCCTCCCAAAGCCCTTCAGAGGAGCTGGAAGAGGCGGGCAACACACGTTGTCCTAGTAAAAAGGCTTGGATCTTCCAAGGGACAGAGCGGAGCCATCCCGCACGCATGCTGAGACGGAGATGGGGCTGCGGAGCAGAGAGCACCGCATGTTGGAAGCAAAGCAGGGGAACGGGCTGACCCCAGATGACTGTGGCAACTAAAGGCAGAAGAAAGGAGAGCCGCCTGTCACCCTCTGTTGCGGTTATGCGAGGCACAACCTGCCACGCGACTGTCAGCTAGTGTTATTGCCAGCCATTAAGTTCGCTGGCTTGAGTGCGCACGACTTTCTCATGGACAGATTGAGATCCCGGCGCTCAGGAGCTGCCATCCCAACTCTAGAAGTTGGCTCCAGCAGCGCCGTCCCAGATCGGACACATTAGGGAAACAAGGAGTCGCAGCCAGGACATATTCCGCTCCTGAACAGCACAGAGCGGCACACACTGGGAGAAGCCCTGGGCTACACCTTCGCATACCAGATCAGCGGTTGCGTGCGCAGAAATAATCCCGCAGAACCATCCCGCCTGCAAGCGCCCAGGAGCAGGGTGCTGCGGCGTGCTGCCGGCGGTGCACGGGGGCTGCGCTCTCCCTATCCCTGTGCAAGGAGTGGAACCATTTGCAAAAACAGATTGCAACTTTTAAAGTGTTAATTGGATCTCTTTCTAATCTAGCCCTGATTATACACACACGCACGAACACAAAAACTTACAGTCATCTGTTCCAAGGGCTAAGATCACTATTTTTTTATAATGCAATTTAAAAATCTATTAATTCATTACATTGAGCCATACTTTGCATCTCTCTCCAACAGGATAATGGATGTGTTCTGTATCATAATTACAGCCTGATTTACAAACGAGTACAAATAAAATTAGAAGACATTTTACAGCTTGGAACACAGACTGGATTGTGAGCATCATCCAAGTCCCACCACTTTCCGCTGTAACAAGTGGGAAAGGCTGGAAAGAGCCTGGTATCTTACAGCGACAACAGCAGCATGAGGTTGCTGCTGGCCTTTGCTTGCTTGCTGCTTTGGACAGGAAAGCCAAGGTCTTGTAAATTATTTCCATAGTCTGAATCATGCAGAATCAGAGAATCGCTTAGGCTGGCAGGGCGCCATGCAGACCACCCCCCTGAAAGCACAGGGGCTCTCCCAGATCGAGCGGACATTCTGCGGATGACACACTGCATGAGATGGGCAGAGGATGCAATTAACTACAAGGACCAGAGAAGCAGCAGCTCTCAAGTGTTTCTTGCTCAGGAGAGCACCTGGTCCACTGCCGTCTTTCCAGGCTGGGTCTGTCCAGGACCTGCCCGCGGGGCCTGTCCCACCGAAGGTACCTGGCCTAGCTCAGAACGGGACCAGAGACTCGCTCTTACTGCAAACCTCTCTTCCAAACATTTCTTCCATCAGCCCAATGAACAGCAAAAAGGAAAAGTCCAAGAAGCCCAACACAGAGGCTTTGGAAAGGCCAGGCCCTCCTGTGAGCAAGCTATTCCTAAACACCAAGGGGAGGTGCGTGTGCTTACGTGACACCAACCCGAACTGCTGCGTGAACTGGGACTCAGCCCACCCTCAGGATGGTGGGAGGAGGGGACCTCTGTGCTTCGGGCTGGGCAGCCAGGTGCCCACACCCTCTGTGTGACAGCCTGGCTGGTGCAAAATGCCTCCAGGAGATGCTGGAAAGGAGCTCCCTTAGGCAGATCACAGGGTGGGCTGCAACGCCTACGCACCAGCCTGGATGCATCCACACATCGCGTGGTGCTGAGCTCCCTGTCTCTCTGCAGCTGAGTCAGTCCCTTGACTCTGCAGGGAGCCGGGACGTGTCTGGACCACGCTCAGGGCTCTCACCCACCACTGCCCACAGGTGCCCAGCATTTGCTGGCTGCTTCAGCACTGAAGGGAGCCACATGATGGAGAAGCAACGGTGCCAGGCAGGTTAAAGCCAGGCAGGGAGGCTTACCTTCCTGTCCAGAAAGGATGCGATCAGGCCAAAGTTCTTTGGATGCTGCATGAACCTGCAGGAGCGAGAGGGAGATGGTTAGTGTGGGTGCCAGCTCCGACCCGCAAGGCCAGCTCCCCGAGGGACTTAGGGGTTTGAGAAAATATTTGTCTGCTGCTCAGCTTCCCCAAAAGACAGGAATTTAAATTTAGCCCAGTGGAGCCAGGAGGGTCGGGAGCTTTAGTGTGCAAATGTTCGTCGTGGGGTGGGAGAGGGCAGGGGGCTGGCAGTGCCCAACAGCTGCCCGTCACCCTGTTCGACGGCAGGGCCACCCGAGCCTGTGCCAATGGCAGGATGGGCACAGAGGGCAGCTGCAAACCCGGCTGAGGCCTCAGGACTTGGCAAGGAAATGGTGAGGAATCACCGTCCGTGGCTGAGCACCAGCGCCCCACAGCACAGCCAGGGCTGTCCCCGCCACTGAGCAGGACCCCAAGCCCCGCTGGGCTGTCAGGAGCAACTGCCAAGGATGGGAAGGGAAACCCAAACCCCGGGAGGAAGCGCAGAGCTGCCATGTTGCTGAGTTGCTCAGGAGATCCCCAGTGGCACAGTGGCTCCGAGGAACACCGCCTCCTGCCCGGCAAGCAGAGGAGCTGTCAGCAGGCTCGCCTGTGGCTCTGGCAGCCCGGCAGGGAGCATCGCCAGTCCCCAGGCTGTACCCAGGCACAAAGACGTCTCCTCCAAAAAATCCCCTGGCCTAGCTGGTGGGGAAGCACCGAAGGCCAGCAAGCCCTTGGCAGGAGGTGCTCCTGCTGGCAGCAGGACAGTTAACCGGTGCGTCGACAAAGTGCGGGGAGCCCGGTGAGCGGTGACTTTTGCCAGGCCTGGAGCGCAGCGCTGGTCCCGGCAGAGACGCTGCCACCAGCACTGTCTCTGCCGGTGCCAAGCGGCCAGGGCCAGCCCTGCTCAGCACATGTGGCTCTGCCAGCTCCCAGGAGCTGACGGCTCTGTGCCCTGGCGAAATGGATCGGAGGCAAGAGGTGGGTGAGCTGTGGTGTTGGTNAGCGCAGCGCTGGTCCCGGCAGAGAGGCTGCCACCAGCACTGTCTCTGCCGGTGCCAAGCGGCCAGGGCCAGCCCTGCTCAGCACATGTGGCTCTGCCAGCTCCCAGGAGCTGACGGCTCTGTGCCCTGGCGAAATGGATCGGAGGCAAGAGGTGGGTGAGCTGTGGTGTTGGTGCAATACGGGCAGGACATGGCAACCACCTTGGTGCTTCCAGCCCTGCCGGTGATTCCCCCAGGGCTGCTTGGCGAAGCCCTCTCCTCCCACCTTTGCTGCTCAGCCCTGCTGCCAAACTCAGGACCAGGGCACCGAGCTGAGCTCAGCGAGGGCCTGAACAACTTCAGCCACAGCAGTGGGACATGGGTCCTGTCACCCACGCAGCAATGTCCTTGACGCAGGACCCCCATCTGGTTTGGGTGGCACTGCAAGAGCCCCATCACTGTAACCAGTCACCAGGGTAAGGGACATCATCTCTGCTGCGGCCAGCACGAGGCTTTTGTGGGTG
This sequence comes from Steatornis caripensis, assembly GCA_013398225.1. Taxonomy (NCBI): domain Eukaryota; kingdom Metazoa; phylum Chordata; class Aves; order Caprimulgiformes; family Steatornithidae; genus Steatornis; species Steatornis caripensis. Next base: position 222,335 of record VZSC01017645.1, on the reverse strand, counting down.
ACAATGTGGGATGGGGGGCAAAACTTACCCCCTCCAGATATAACGCAGACACCAAGGGACATCCCCCAAGACAAATGATTAAGTAAGTAAAAGAAGAAATCAGAAATGCTAGGCAAAAAAAAAAAAAAAGCAAAGCAGCTGGGCTGCTCAGACAGACGGGGATCAGAGCACAGCTCCGGAGCTGGCTCATCACTCTGTGCAGCACAAACCAAGGGCGGACCAAGGAACAGGGTTTTCAAGGCCACATTATCAACGATGTTAACGCAGCACCGGGGGCAATGCAGATGACAATCCACTGGTTTTCGTGGGCCAGCCCGTGTCCCATGATGGTGGACGGGTGCTGGGTTCTCACGGTGCCCAGCAGGACAGGGCCTCGGTGCCCGAGTGGGATCACGGGGTACCGCAGCCAACCCTACTCCTTCACCAGCAAACCACCGCCCCCCAGGCAGCAGGCCAGCGACGGGCTCTCAATAAAGAGACCTGCAATCCTGCCCAGAAGCAAACCAAATCAGATTCTTCCTCATGGTTAAATGTTTTAATGGCTACAATATGTTCAGACCTGGAGCTTGCTGGCCTCTCAGTGCCTGGCTGTTTTCTCCGAGAGCCCCTGCCTTCAGGGCTGAACGAAAGGTTGCACGAGGATTTCATGGTCTCAGGAAAAGGCCGGCTCTGGGTCACGACCACGGATGACACAACTTCGGTTCACCTTAAATACCCAGGCCAGAAGCTGCAGCACACCAGGCAGCTCAGCTACCTGCACACCGGGATCGGGGCGAGAGTCAGCGGAGGACTCCTTTGGCCCCCCCCAGTACAGCTGCTAAGTACCAATCTCTTAAAAACGAACTTTGTGAGAGCCCTGAAATCCTGCCGTATTTATGCCTCAAGCTCCGCATCACCCACGGTGATGACACAGAAACCACTGTGCACAGCAGGATGCATGAGCTGGGTGTGGATCCTTCCAGCCCCATTAGCCAGGCACGGCCCTGCCATTAAAGACCAAGTAATTAGCCTTTGCGTCAATTGTGGGCAAGCCTTGCTGTTCGGAGTATCACATTTTAAGGCTAATTAGCAATGAGGATCCTCCTCTACCAAAGCCTTGGGGTCGGTTTGCTTGGTTTGTTCTCTTTCAGCCCACCTTGGCAATTAGTTATTTCAGCTGCAAACGGGAGTCGTCAGGAGCAGGCACAGAAGGAGGGACTCCTGGACACTGAGAGGCTTCCAGCATGGCTGGCCATGGGTCTGCTGGTAACCCATGGAGCCGTCTCCCGGCTGTCCGGAGGGCAGACTAAGGCAGCGCTGCCGCAAGGGACAAGGTGGCTCCGGCGCGGCCCCGCACCCCTGTGTCCCTCGTGTCCAGAGTGGCCCCGGCAGAGCTCATCCCACTGGAAGCTGAACTCCAGCTCCGTTTTTACAGATGCACAGGGCACATTGGGGGCACCAAGGATGCTCCAGTCCTCCATGCCAACACATCTGGGTCCCCGCTGGGCTATGAGATACAGCGGAGTCTGGATGTGAGACTGAGCTGGGACTCACAGCTTGGCTGACAGCACAGTGGTACCCAGGGAAGGGATCAGCAATGCCCCAACTGACCTCAGTTGGTAAAGTGAAGCTGTTCTCCAGCACTGCTTGCGAACAGGAGAAAGCACCGCAGCAAGAGTTTGCGCGCGACTGATGTGGGAATGCATCCATGGAAACAGCAGCTGGTGGCAAACGTTGCAGCCAGCAGGAGGGAGCACCCAGGGCTGGGCACCAGCTGGACGCGGCAGCCTGGGGGGGTCTACATGGCAGGGGGTTGGATGTTGACAGCCCCGACAATCCTCCTGGACACGCAGTGCCCAAAGGACAGCGTGTAAATCCAAAAACGTTAGCAGTATATGGAGCATCGGGTTTCACTGACGTTATCCTTAAACCGGCTGGTACAACAGGGGATGCAGAAGCAGAAAAACTTCTAGCTATGGCCTTTTCACAAGCGGCAGCTTCCCACGCTTCTGCACGCAGGCGCGAACACGCCAACCATATACGAAGGTCTGAGGGTTCTGTGCAGGTGCATCACCATGTGCCCAGGTCCAAGGCAACGCAGCGACTGCGGCCGTGTCCCTGGGGAGCAAGACAAGCCCTTGGGAAATTCACACCTTAGCGTGCTGGGGCCCTGGTCAGAGCACTGCACGGGTCCTGGGTCCTGTCTCGCACTTCCCGAGGGTAAGGCCAAGAGAGGCGTGTGGGCTGCACTCACTTTTCCCGGAAGGTCTCCTTCTCCTGTTCACTCCACATGTTCATCACCTGCCGGTCCTTGTAGACCTTCATGGGGTCATCCATGAGGCCGTTCATGTTGATGAATTTAATGCGCTGCTGGTCAGCATCATAGAGCATGGGCGGGATGACAGCGAGCTGGCGCATCTGCTTCTCCAGGTTCTTTGGGGAAAGCAGAGAGAACAGTTGGTCAGCACCACGGGCCCGCGGGGACCGCAGGGGACAGATGTTCGAGAGGAAAGGACAGGCGGAGGAACAGGAGAATTCAAAAGCAAGCACTAGACAGCTTTATTGCTAGAGTAATTACAAATTAAATGCTGAAAGAGGCTATCGCTGTCAGCCAGGAAACAATTAATCTTTCATTTTGAAATAAAAGGCTTTAAGATACCGCGTGGAAATGTCTGACTTAAGCAAAACAGCTCCTGACCGTGACGAGAGACAAGTCAAAGCAGTGGTGGCAGAGGGAACAAAAACTCCTTCCCAGCCATCAAACCCATGGCCACGTGGAGGTTCAGCCCCCCACTCCAAACTGTGGGGGAAGCTCTGCAAAGCTTTCTGGAAGGGTGGGCAGAGGGAGACGTCACGTTTCCTTTCCGCGGGAAATCTAATATTGTTCCAGAAGGTTTTGAACGTCACCGTAACAGGGCCATCATTCCTTTCTTTCCTCTTACTGCAACACCCTGGGACATAATCTGATGCCTTTACTCCATCCTATTCAAGCACTAAGCTCATGCGGAGCCCCGGATGCACAATGGGACAGGACGGACTGGGCACACTGGTTTCCTTAAGTATTTGGAACAGAATGCCCAATGTGATGTCTCATGTGTGCCATTCCCTGCCCAAACGCCAGGACCGTCCCTTTGGCTGAGCTGCTGATGGTTCCCCGGCACAGGACCACCCTGCGGGGAAGAAGGGTGCTCTGGCGACCCTCTTCCATTTGCTAGCAGCATCATCACTCCGAGTCCTCTCTGTCACCTAAGACGGCACTGGTCAGACACAAATTCCAACCCTTGACCCAGGAAGGCCAGGTCTCAAGTGCTGTTATTCTAATTTACAGCTAGATGCTGGTTCCTGGGAGAGCAGCGAAGTCCAATCCTTCCAGCAAGGTGCCGACACAGGCCTGCTCAGCACCGCTCTGCTTCCCTGCTGTGACCGATCAGGTCCAACCTCCTCTTCCTGAAACACAGCTCTCTGCACAGACACGGACATTTCAACTCGTTTCATCACGCCCCTGATCCTCACTAGGATGCCTCCTGTTTAGTAACCGTCTGCTTCAGACGCCCTGAGGCTGCCATCTCATCGTGGGAGGTCAGGGACAGCTTGCAGCCACAGCATCAATCCTGACAACGGCAGACCACCCCAGCCGAAAGGAGAAAACCCCTGTGCAGAGCCACAGCAGGCAGCGAAGCAGCTGGCAGGATCGATGCCTGCAGCTGAGAGCGCAGGGCCTCTCCCTTCGCCTGGTAGGGTCTCGGGGTGCCGAGCGCCTGCGGATACACCCCGCTGGCACGCAGCCAGCCCTCTCTCCTCTCCAGCAACGTGTCGGGGTGGAGAGCTGGCCCCTGCCACCAGCGATGCTCCCCGGCTCTCACCTCCCTGCTCCTTCCAACCCTGTGGAAGGACTGGAAGCTCTTAAGGTCTCCTCTGAGACGAGCAAAGCGGTGCCTTGGGGCTCAGCAGAAGGCTGTCGGGTGGAGTTCAGCAGTACAACGTGCAGGACGTCGGAAGCAATCATCTAACACTCCCCTTGGCCACAGCCTCCGCAGAGCTGTGAAATTTCCCTCTGCTTCCGAGATCAGTGTCCTCCAGGTCATCGCCTTAACTGGCGAACAGCAAACTGCCCGGGACCCAGGGCAGGGAGCGAACCGTGGCGCAGAAGCAGCAAACATCTCAGCTATGGCTGGGCAATGGCTGCTCTCCCCTCCCAAACGCGATCCATTCACTGCAGCTCGCCTCTGTGCCAAGAGAGTGGAACCCTTGTGAAACCAGATCCAAATGAAGCCAAGGTCACAGGGATGTTTCAAGATGAATGGAGCACTCCCAGAAGATGTGGGCCAACTGGCTCACGTACAAACCATTCATTCCATAGGATTCCCCTGCGTCAAGCCACACAGCCCATTCAAAACAAAACGAAACAGAAAAACCCCTCCGCTTGGTCGCCAGGGCGCCAGCTCCCTTCCCTTCCCACCTCCATTTGCGTTTTAAACCAACAGCCGGGAGGTGTTTGCGGGGGTGCTACCCAGGATGAGCAGCACACTGGGGTTTCAGGTCCCTACAAGGCAGCCGAATGCTGCTAAACCCTACCCAGCAGCTCCCGGGGTGCTTTGCTCCTGCAGAACCACTGCGCAGCTCCACTACATCGCTCAGGCGGCTGGAAAGATGCTGCTGGGTACTAAATGAACCCCTCACTTTGGATCCTGTCCAGAAAGCGTATTATGCATCGACAGCAACCTCCCCAAGCTCAGCATGGCCTGAAGTTAGGGGGGTTTGGTAGCAGATTTCACCGTGGGACCTGGCATGGGACTCTCGGCTTCCTCGAAGAAGAGCGGAGTGAGGGGCAAAGAGGAGGAGAAAGGAGAACCCACTCTCACCTCTTGTTCTGAGAGCCCGTCGATGATTTCTGACACCTCGTGCTCGCTGCGTGCAGCTGACATGGAGAGCCCACCGCTGCCCCTCTGTCCTACCCTGCTGGGAAAGGGCAGTGGAAGACTCAGACACTGATGCTCCATTTCATAAGCAGCAAACCCTTTCATGACAACTCGCTGGCCCTGTTGCCCTCATTGTTGACCTCCGTAACGACCATATCCCCACACCCCACCCACGCCACCCCGTCCCACGCTGCAGGAATGGCACTCACCGCAGCCCCATCGGCTCTGACAGTCCTCCCTCTCCTGCCCGCAGAGCGCCGTCCCCCGTGTTCCCCGGGTTTAGGGCTCACAGGTCAAGAGCCTCAAACCACCTTCCTTACCTGTGCCAACCTCCTGGATCGCTACAACAGAAGGACATTTCATACCCAGCCATACTCTGCCCCATTATTTTCTCCTGTTCGTTGCACCGCAGCAATGGCATAAAGGCGTCAGCATTAGCGCTGAGCCGTCAGCACTGTGCCACCGTGTCTGGTCTGCAAATGCTGTGGGAACTTTTAAATCAAAACCAGCCATTGACACCTATCCCTCCCAATATCACCCAGTCTATCAGCCACATACCCCAAGGAATTAAAACTTCCCTTATTAAGCAGGTAAAAAATTAAGAACCTGTCTCAGCACCGTTTCTCCCCTTCTCTTTAAGCTAAAACAAAGCCACTGATTAGGAAGTTTGGCCCCATCCAGCTATTAGCGGGGCACAAGGAGGGGGTGCTGGCAGAAGGGTTTGAGTTCTGCGCACATCAGGCGTCCCTGAGTAAGATCCCACGGCTGAAACGGGAAGGACAGGGAGTCTTCAGCAGGAAAGGTGGAGATCGTGAAGTCGTGTCTCCTCCCAACAGGGAACGACGTGACCTCAATTGCGCTTCCAATGAGGAGAAAATGGACAGGGGATGGGAGAGACAGGGGATGCCCCTTTCAGTGAGACGTTCTGCTCCCTTCATATCGTTCACGGTCATTCCTATAACCCCTGCAGATGTTTCTTCTCCCTGCCCACGCGCCGATCAAAGCACGGGCGTGTATTAAATCATCAACAAGACTGAATGCACCTGCAAGTCTTGTACATCTTAATTTGGGCCCACCAGCAAGGCAGTGATCAGCACCTTCCCGGCCAGGCAGCCAGCACAAAGGAGCTGCCCCTTGCTTTGCCGTGGCCGGCCCAGAGACCAGCAGCAGAGGGGAGATGGGCGACCACACTCCTGACATTTTGCCCTCTCTCTTGGCTCTGTGCTGAGCCACCCTGGGGAAAAAGCAGCAAAGCTGCTTGTGTCCTCGCTTCTGCCTTTGACTAGAAGGGGAGAAAAGGGACCGACAGCCATCCCGGCCCGCTCCTCCCGTGAACAAACCCCACACTCATCCCCAAAGAAAAGAGAAAGGCTGTCCGATACCAGCTCAGCCCCTTCCTACCGCTTCTCCTCTAACCTCTGCATGCGCTCTTGCAGTTCCCGCTGCTTCCGGATCTCCGGGAATTGCTTCTCATAGTATTCCCGCACTTTGCTCTCTTTGGCACGGCGCCGGGGGTTATTTTCGATGCGCTCCACTTTTTTTTCCCAGGCCTCCATCAGCTGGTCATAGCGCTGGCAAAACTTCTGTTCCTGAAAGGACAGAGGGAGAGACGGAGCTCAGCAGATGGGTCTGGGAAGCGCGGCTCCTCCAGGCCTGTCCCTCGATGGCCGCTCAGGCTGAGTGTGAGTCATGCTGCTTAAAGAAAGATGGTTTATTAGGACATGGACACGCTCCAGAGTCTGCGACCAACTCAAGGATAAATTCCCAAGGCAGGCCATCAGGTATCCTCAGGATTTTCCCTTCCATATCCAATGCAAAATGGTGAAACCAGGACCCTCTCCTAGCGTGGCTGTGCCCACCCACCACATCTCCTGCCTGACCGTCCTGCAGCTCCTTGGGTGCTCGATTCAGCGACCAAAGCCCTGGTGCTGAGGAGGAAGCCCGTGCTCCGATATGGCTGGCCATGCACGAGGAGCCACGTAACTTCGGAGCCGCCAGCTTGCCGTGTTGGGGAGAGGCTTCCCGAGGCACCCGCAGCCGGGCACCCCCTTCCCACCCACACGCATTGGCCCCAGAGCTCATGGCTCTGCGCCGGCCATGTCGACGGGACTGGGGCCACAGTGCAGCTCCGTGCATGGGCCTGGCTCCCCGAAACCAAGACCTAGGCACCTGGCCCCTGTCCGAGGCCATACGGTGTGGTGGCCCGGCTGCGCCGTGGTGCCCCCCGCTCCTCCACTGTCCTGGAAAGCAAAAGTATTTTTCCAGCTCCTGCTGCTCCTCCTTTTTGGCCCAGGAGCGGGACGAGCGCATCCCCACTGACGGCAAACCCAGGCTGTGCCAAAACGCGGCGCTGCACAGAGTTTCCATGCCACGTCCTCCCGGGTGACGTCGTCGTGGCACACCCACCCAGCCGCTCACACAGGTCCAGCACCGCACTTCTCCCTGGTATTTACAGGACCAGCCTGGTAACCATAACATTAAAATATCATTTGCAACACAAATGAGCCTCCCGCCACCACCCCTCGAATCACTCCTCCCTCTTCCAGCCACTCTCTCGCAGGAGAACGCCCGCAGACAGGCGAGGTCCACACCAAGAACATGCCCGGCCATGGTCTCTGACGGCTGCCGCAGCGATGGCAGCGATGGCAGCGATGGCACCCAGCCGCACGTGAAAGCAGCTGGTGACCAGAGGGGGTTTTAAGGTTTCATTTTGTGTGAAACAAAGGCCTTGTAAGGCCCCAAATCAGGAAGCGAAAGCAGATGTCACTGCAAAATCATCAGCGGTAAACCCCAGGTCGCCTCCTGCCCCCCACGCCGCTTTCCAGAACGGGCGGCTTGGCACCGCAGCAGAGACGGGGGGAACCCAGAGTTCAAAGAAATAAACTCATCTCTCGCCGTTGTCGCTCCATGACCGGAAGGAAGTCCAAGGCCACAGGACTTCCCAGATGTGCTCTGCTCTCATCTCGCTTGCCCTCAGCCACCAAAAACAAATGGAGAGAGGTAAAAAAACCCACCCAAACCAATGTAAGCGCCTGATTCCAGGTAAGGAGGTAGCTGGGTTGCCCCAAGCCAAGGGGGTCAGTTGTGCTGCGGACCCGGAGCAGGGGCAGCTCCGTGGCCCATCGCTGATGACAGGCATCTGAAGCACCTCATGGCCAGCATCGCACCAACCCTGCCACGTGGGTTTGGTCCAGCTGCCACGGACCTGGCATTAACCCAAGAGCAGCAACACGTCCTGTGATCCCGTGGCCTTTTGGAGGCACCTCGACAACAATGTGGGTGGACAAAGCATCACAAACCCGATGGCTGATGCAGACTAACACTCCCCCTCCAAATAAATTGTACTTGATGCCCAGAGCCAGAGGCTTTCCTGCCCCACACGGACGCTTGGGTTTCATCGGGAACTAAAGGAAACGGCCTTAAGATGAAAGCAAGGAACGAGAACCGAAACAAAACTGCCCCGAAACCTGCCCAGGGGAATCTCGCGCCACAGGCAAGGAGCTATAGGTAACGCCAACAAATCGTGGCAGCTCGGAGAAATCACAGCTGCTGCATTTTTACCCCTCCTGAAGCGATGCTACGAGCCCCCTGAAAACAAGAGCTCCCACCCTGCCAGCAAATCTGCTATATCCTCCTGCTTTCCGAGCGCTGCATTTGGGAAGAGGCTAAAAATACCCTGCAACGCTTATCAAGCCTCAGCGCCGGGAGGCAGCCGGTGCCCGTGCTGTGTGCCAGCCTGCGGCGCGGCCGGGGAACAGCCCAGCGTGAGGGCTCAGCCTGGTGAGAAGCTTCAAGGCTTTGAAAGGATTTTTATCTTCCACGGGAATAACCCAGTGCTGGGTCCCGCATCGCCAGCACCCCAGCATGGCCACTGGGCTGTTCTGCAGCAGGCAGGGCGGCTCTTTTTTGTTCCTTTTCCTTCACTCTTTGGGACACCTCGATGAAATCTTTCTCCGGAATTCTTCTTTTAAGGAACTGGTATTTGCAGATGGAAAAAGCGACATCAGCATCACACTCGACTTTTCCCCAGCAGCGTGCCCACGTCCCGGCAGCATGGTGGGCAGCACCAAAGCTGCCCGCTCACACGACTCAGCCCTCTCCTTTACGGGCCGGCTGAGCACTTCTGACTCGCATCGGCATTCTTAAAGCCCCTTCCCACCACGGAGCAAAGAGATCCCTCCTGCCGCGCGAGCTTTGAACCCCACCACAGCGGGGCTGGTCCGCAGCATCACTGTCCAGCACTTTTTGGTCCAGCTGGGACACGTGCTGCGCGCAATCTCCTGCCATCCTTCAAAAGCCAAGATTACGGGCACCTCATAGCACTGACCTCGCCCAGATCTTCACAGCTCGATCACCAGGAGAAGCTCCTGGTCAGGCACTTTAGGAGCAGAAGTGTCTATTCCTTCTTCAAGCATCCTCTGAGTAGCCTCAAGCAAGCGTGTCCGTTCCTGAGCAGCCATCTGTGCTGGCTTTTAGCATCGGTGCTTCCCCCGCTCCCCTTCCCGGCTGGGCTCACCAGCCCACCAGCCTCTCAATCACACAAATAAGTGACGGCGAGCCAAATCGGACTTGACATGCGTATCTAAAAATGGATGAATAGTAACGCTGCCGTAGCAGCTGAAGGCAGTTTGTAGGCTGTGCCAAGCCCGAGCCCTCCTGCAGCCCACACTCTCTCGGCTCCAGGGAACGGAGCAGCTCTTCGGAGGGGAGGAGAAGAGCGAAGGTGACAAGAGGAACCAGTCCAATTCCTATGTAAGCCCCCCAGTTTTGTTTCCCTGGCTGATGGAGATAAACCTCTTACAGCCAGAGCAGCTCCCTTTACTATCCTCTCTCCGCAGCATCACCCCTCTGATGGCAATTAAATGTCTTCTGCTGTGCGAGCCTGGTGGCGGCAGGAGGAAGCCCTGCAGATGCTCTGGTGGGGCTCTCACGGCTGGACCCCGCAGGGACCAAGCTCTGACCCTGCTCTGGGCAGTGACAATACCCCAGAAAGTGAAAGAGCCAGAAAGAAATGCTGGCACATAGATGGCCTTTGCTAAAAATAGGGTCTGCTACAAAATAGGCAGAAAAATAGCTAAGCGTACTCGTTTTGCAAACAGAATCAGCAAATGTATTCACTTTGCAAATTCAGCAACCGTATGTTGCCTATTTTGTAGAATAGGCAAAATGCTTCCCTAAAGTGAAAAATCCCCTTTCAAGGACACTGAATAAACTGGCTGGCAGAAATTCACCTATTTTGCATGACAGGCGACTTTACTGCAAGCCGTATTTTAGGAACCGTGCTTCTGCAGCCTAATTAAACCTTTTCCCCCAGCTCCTTGATATTCACAACAGTGCAACTCACTCCAGATTTAGCACCGTAACCGGCCGTTTCCATCAGAAACCAGCTCCTGGGCAGTTCCCTTCTCGTTCCAATAAAACTGCGCGAAGCTTTGCAATCCTTGTTTTGGGAATATCGATCCGCTTCCCGCAGCTGCCGAAGTCCTCAGCTGCGGCAGGCAAGGTGCCCTGAGCAGCAGCGACACCCACGCCAGGTCGTGCTGAAGGTGTAAGCCCTGCAACATGTTGCTAGAAACCTGGAAGAAATTTTATCGCGGAAAAGACTAAACACACACATATTTGGACACAAACAGGAGACGCAACCATCCGTTTGGAATGCGAGATCCGTGGCTTTTGGAAGATGGCTACAAAACAGAGGGGAAAAAATAAAGCACGGGAAAGAAAAGGAACCCGCCTTTATTCACCATAAATAAGAAAATTATTTGATCGCTGGCTCAGAAATGTCTGTATCGAAAGTTGCTTTTAAAGGCAGAGCCTTCAAACCGCTTCCCAGGGCTGAATATTTTGAATTTTTCTAACAATTTCTCCCAGACGGAGCACTTCTGTCCAAAACCAGCACCAAAGACGCTCAGAAAACCTTCACCATTGGCAACTTCAGATGCTAACGCTGGCAACTGAGCCTGCCCCAGAACAGAGACCCCGAGTCAGGAACCGGTATTCACACCTTCCACGTAAAACACGCAGCCCTGCCTTGTGAGCCGAATTGCCCTTCACGGAAAGANCCGCTTCCCAGGGCTGAATATTTTGAATTTTTCTAACAATTTCTCCCAGACGGAGCACTTCTGTCCAAAACCAGCACCAAAGACGCTCAGAAAACCTTCACCATTGGCAACTTCAGATGCTAACGCTGGCAACTGAGCCTGCCCCAGAACAGAGACCCCGAGTCAGGAACCGGTATTCACACCTTCCACGTAAAACACGCAGCCCTGCCTTGTGAGCCGAATCGCCCTTCACGGAAAGATGCCGCAAAAGCCACCTTCCCAGTGGCGCTGTTGGCTGCTTCTGGCAACCTCTCCTGTGCTGGTTTCACCTCTCCGCTCCCGCTGGCGATGACCGCAGGCAACCGCCAGCGCCAAAAACTAGTGACTTGCAACAAACACCTTTGAAGTCTCATAATAAACCCCACCTTCCCCCTTACCCAACCAAGAACCATCTCCTTGAAGGACACCGGAACTACCTCGCAGGCAAAGCTGCCCAGAAATGACCTGGCCAGGGCCTGATTTTTGTTTTAAACCACAGATTCCTAGAACGTCGCTCTGTGGTCAGCCGGGGAGAGTCACACCGGTCTTCAGGCCACTTATCGGAAGCGGAGTCAGCTTGTTGCACACCCCTCTCAGGGTTCAATTACTCACAAAATAGGTATTTATGCTGTGAACAGGCGCTCTGAGGCCAACGAAGGGCTCCGCTGTGATTAAGCCGACCCCGCAGGTTCGCTCTGCAGAGGGTACTTGCAGAGGGAGGCGCTGCCTGCAGCAGGATCGGGGACCTCTCCTTTACGGCCAAGTTATTTTAAGCATAAGAGACGCCACAGCGATGCAACAGGCGAAGTACTGAGCACCAGCACCTCTCTGCTGGAAAACGTCCTTTTCTTTCTCACGTAATAAATTACGCTGCTTTATCCATATAAAATAAGGTATAAGGGAATCACTTACCCACTGTTTGCGAGCATGATTTCTCCTCTTAAAGTACAAAATTAACTTTTTCCGCATTGCCTGGTTTCTGCAAAGGAGAAAAAAAAAAAAAAATATTAGATCTGACTAACAAGGCGGCCAAAATCCAAAGCCTGGCTCTCCCCAATCCCAAATCGCAGCGCATTTTCCACCTTAACTTGGAACTGAGTCAACTTCAGGGCAGCAAACGTGGTTATCTGGGGACCGCACACCAGCTTTAGAGAAAGACCAACAAACCCTCCAACACACGGGACTTTGCCCACATCTGTTGGTAAAATCAGGACTAAGGCTGAGAACTAAAAATTACAAACTCCCAATTCTGCAAACATTTACCGTGTGCTCAGCACGGAACACGGGCAGACGTCCAGCTCTGCATTTACCGATGGATCAAGCTGTTCCTTGATTATTTTTACATTTTGATCTGCAAAAACCCAACGGGGTCCCAAGAGCTGGGGGGCTCAGGCCAAGCTCTGCGTGGCGGGAGGTGGCTCCCCCCAGCACCACCCTGAGCCGCCCCGGTGCCCAGAGCCAGCAGCGAGGAGCTGTCACCGTCACCGCACACACGCTCCCAAGGGGTTATTCACCTCCGGGCTCCGAGGCGCTGATAAGGAGGCAGGATTGCAGCACATATCTCCTAACCTCTTGCTTTCCTGGAGCCGTGCCTAACAAAGCTGCAAGCCAACCAGCCAGGAAAGTTCAGCCTGAATTGGGACCTCAAGAGAAAAACTAGCCACTGCGACCACGACCAGCCCCGGGCCTGCCCGGACAACCCCTGGTTTCTTCTTCTTCTACTTTCTACAGACGGCATGAAATAATTGCTCAAAGCGAAGCAGCGCCAAAGCAGTGAGGAGATGGAAAAGCTGCACGAGCTCCCAGAATCTGCACGAACCCGAGAGCTGAGCTCCTGCAGTTGGTCCTGTTACTAATATTCACAGCAATAAAATCTCTAGGTAAAAGGTAGAGACCAGGGGCAAAGGAGTTTCCTTAAGTCTTTTATCCCAATTAAAGGCAGAGCTGCAGTGTGTAATTACTGATCAAGAGCTTAACTGTCTCATGCAGGCACGTTTGGCAGGATTTAGCACAACGAAAAGACACCCTTGCCGCTTCCTCATTCCCCTCCCTGCCTCGTCCCCTGGCTAGTGGGGAGGGAGAAAACCGCCTTCCTCCCCTCATAAATCCCTGGGCTTGATCAGCACCCAAAAGCGACTGTTTGGAAAGGTGCAGCGGGTCCAGCTCGCTTAGAGGGCGGACTGAGGGCAGTCCCGGCTGCATTTAGGGATGGAGAACATCGCAGAAAGTATCTTAAATTTTTCACTTCTAAAGCTCCCTTCTTGCTTCCCACTAAATCACGCGCTGGCACGTACGGGAATGACNAATGTTCTAGAGCATCCGCTCTGGACTTGCAGGGGAGGTCGGTCCGGCAGCGTCCGGCACCTGTTTGCCAGCCCCATGCCGGCCCTGCACACCAGGCGCTCCCCTGCCCGCCCGCAGGCTCTCATCCCAGCCGAGCCCCGGCTCCTCGCACGCTCCTGCTTCCCTTTGCATCGCATCCGTCACCAGCTCCAGCGCTGCGTGGTGACGCAGCGGGCAGCCATTCCTTCTGCAGAGATCCCACGGATAGATTCTGTTCCAAGGCTTCAGCTCTGCACGAACAAGCTCCGACATGCAACTGTGCCCAAAAGACACATTCCTGCCGTTCGTTTGTTTATGCCAATTCTGATAGAGACTCTAACACCGGGAAACTGCTGGGGTGATGCTAGCGACGATCAGCAAGTGGTCACGGAGTGTCCCTTAGGGCCAGCCCAGCTAAATCAACGCCTGCACTCCCCACGCCAGCCTGGGCAACATCCAGGAGCAAGGTGGGGCTTTGCCATGCTTCTGCCGGATCCTCCTCTCCGGAGAGTAAATGAAGAAAATTAGCAGCTCTTACACGGCCGACGGGTTGCCTTGAGCTTTGCATCACGGCTGACCTTGCAAGCGCTAATAGCGGCAAAGACTTAATGGCTCCGCAGCTGCAAAAATCAGGAATGCCTTTTAAACCCGTGTATGTTTACCACCGCCAAGGCTGAAGTAATCAAAGAGTGAAAGGATTAAAAACAACAACAAAACCTCCTCATGCCCTAAATGGTTTTGCCACTTTTTTTTTTTTTTGCATAAGGTCAATCTTTCAAAGGTTAATACAATCTCCGTAAATATAAATAGGCTTCACAGTTTATCTTGCTACATGTACTGCTGTTACTTAGAAACCATTTGCAGCGAGGTTAATTCGGGCCACATGTCTCCAAAGCACACGCTGTGCTCCCTGGGCAAATCAAAGAGCCAAGCACAACTGCTGCGGCACAGGCGGGGAAGGCAAGCGCTGTCTGCTGGGAGTCTTGCACAGAAATAACCAACGTGGAGCAGCGCACGGGAAAGGTCATTCTCGCAACGCACCGACCCTCCTCCATCACCCTCCCCGGCAGCCCAAATCCTCGCAGCTCCCTGCGTGTGGTTTGCTGGGTGGAGACCTGAACCTCCACGGGGCGAGGATATCAGGCATTTCACAGGCAGAAGGAATGGAGGCTCCTTAGATAAAGCAACAGTGACTCTCGTGGACAGTTCTAAGTATTGCTGGGCTGGCACATCACACGGGAGGACGCTGGTTGGGAGGACGTGCGAGTTCCCTGCCCGGCGTTGCCCCACGTAGCTGCTAAGGCAGGGCAGGGGCAGGCTAGGACGGACCCAGCGAGACAGAGCTCGCTCAGCTTCTGGCGAGCTGGTGTTCGGGGGCAGCCAGATGGCACGTGCCCGTCTTTGTGGTCAACAATTCATCTAATCGCTGCTGGAGCCCGCCTGCATTTCTGCCCTCCCCACGGCTGTGGGCTCCGCAGCTCCCTCGCATACCTACGGGGAAAGACCTTCTTTCTGGTGGGCTCTCAGCTTCACGTAGCGTCCCCCAGCACCGGCTGCAATGACAGTCAATATGCGTTTCCCATTCGCCTACTTGAGAACAGCCCCAGTCTAACTCATCCCCTGAAGGCAGCTCTTCTCCAGGGTGAGGACACTACATCCATTTACCTTCTCCGTGCCAAAAGCTATCCCAGCCCTTTGATTACCTGAGGAGCTTTTCAGCACCTTCCCTGCTCGTCTGCAGGGCGTGGGGAGATCAGCCAGCGTGGGTCACACAACCACTACAGCCTTCTCCAGAGAGACGCTGACCTTGTGAGGTTCTGCAGACCCCAGGCACAGAGTCGCCTCCAGACAGTCCCCGAAACGGGGGCTCTGGGCCACGCTCAGGGAGATGCAGCCTCGCGCGGCGAGCCCAGAGCTTCTCCTCCTCTCAACTGCTCTGCAAACACCTTGAGGACTTCTGTCCTTGCTGCTGGTGAACTAATCCGGTGACGATCTCCTTCCACCAGCCCTGCGGGGCGAAGGTAAGCCGAGCCTGCCACCGGCTGTGGGTCATTTGGGGGTTTTCCCACATCAGAGACCCATTTGTTTGTAGTCAGAAGCAGCGGGTCCCTGCTTCAGGGGCCAGGTACCAACTGGATGAGTGCAGCAAGAGCCCAGGTCCCAGGCACCAGCCTGAAATGGGGCACGACCCAGGTGGGGAGCCTGGGGCAGCCCCACCAGTGCCCAGCACTTCCTCGCAAGGACCGGGCAGGCAGCAGGAGGAAACAGAGATCAAACAAGGTAAACCAAACTCAAAACTTGATCTTTGATTGTCACCTGCCACCAGCGCAGGAAGCAGGATTCAAATATTACCTGTAACTTTGGGTGCGATTCTGTAAGAGCTTTTCATCCTTGCATAACTCGCCCTCATCCCACAGACCCACTGACCTAACTGGTGAGCCCCTAACTGAGCGTGGTTCTCAGAGCCAGCCTCCAAAACACAAAGTGAAATACATCTCCCGCTCCGAGCAAAGGGAAGGGAGCCCTGTGGGAGCAGCCGCTTCTACCTTACCTGGCCTGGCACAAGGTCGGTTTTGGTTTTTGGCTTTCACAATGGAGCCAGTCAAGGAGAGAACCCGTAACTCTGACTTTTGAGTTACTTGGCTCAGGTCTACACAAATGACTTGGCTACGATCCTTCCGGAGGCTGGGATGTTAAAAGGACGTGCGCACACGCATGCGTGTCAGTGCTGGTGTGTACACACGTGTGGACACTGCCAAAGCCCTGGGATAAAACTCCTAAGGATACAAAGAGCCGATGCACTGCAGCACACCTGGCCGAGCCTGCCTGCAGAGACCTTCAGCTGGTGCAAGACGAGATGAAAGGAAGTTTGCTATTTGATCAAAACTAAACAGGGGTATTTAATTACACAGGAACGTCTTTCATCAAACAGCCAGTGCAAACAAAGTAGGGATGGAGCCTGCAAAAAGCGACGGGAAGGAGGCAGCGAGCAGCTGGCAAAGCCATTGTACAGCAAGATTGATCAC
Source organism: Steatornis caripensis (assembly GCA_013398225.1). Taxonomy (NCBI): domain Eukaryota; kingdom Metazoa; phylum Chordata; class Aves; order Caprimulgiformes; family Steatornithidae; genus Steatornis; species Steatornis caripensis. The sequence continues at coordinate 206,009 of VZSC01017645.1, read as the reverse complement.
GCAGGCAAGGGTCGGAAACGGAGGAGCCTCCTGGCAACTCCAGCCAAACAAAGCACTGCCAGTGAGACTGGAGATCTGCAAACCACAGGCCCTGCGGAGCACAGCAAGAACGCTCCAAGGTGAAACCAGCCAAGAGGCAACGGAGAGCACACAGAAGGAGCTGTGTCCCCCAGGGACGCCCGCTCCTGTGCATCGCTGGTGCCAGGATCCCAAGGCGCAGCCAGGGCAGTCACCGATTCCCTACCCCTCTAGCCGCAAGGCTCCCTGCAGAGAGGGCAGGGAGCAGGTCATCCTGCTCACAGGTCATCGTGCTCATTCATTTCCTTGCTCTGAAATGGTCAGAGCACACAGCTCCAGCTGGTAATACACTGTCACCTATTAACCCCAAGGCATGACACNTAGCCGCAAGGCTCCCTGCAGAGAGGGCAGGGAGCAGGTCATCCTGCTCACAGGTCATCGTGCTCATTCATTTCCTTGCTCTGAAATGGTCAGAGCACACAGCTCCAGCTGGTAATACACTGTCACCTATTAACCCCAAGGTATGACACGTTCCTGGAAAGCCAGCTGTTCAGAGAATTTTCCTCGCAATATTCAGAAATGCCTTCCAGGGAAGAAAAGTGAAGCAAATCTTCAGTTAATTTACCCCAGAGCCTTTGAGCACTGGGATGGACTAAACGCCCAGCGCCATTAGTGACTCTGAGAAGAGAGTGGCAGAGGGCCATAACCCTGGGTGTACAGGCAGGCAGGCTGCGCTTGTGCCCAGAAGCAACACTCAAGATAAAAAAGCCGTCCAGAGGTCTCCCAGCTTCTCAAATCATGTCCTCTGCAGGTCCAAAACACATTCAGCTTTGGAGGTCCAAAGTCACCGCTACGATTAATGAAAAAGTTTGCGCTGTCAATTCACCTGGTGTTCACGTGCTGAAGCTACTGAGACGCTTGCACTCCAAGGAGGAGACGCCTTGGCAAACACGGGCAGCGTGTTATCAGAGCCCGCCCCGGCCGGACCCCCAGCACAGCCTGTGCAGGCCCCTGCCGTGCCGTCTCCTTGTGCACACGTTCCCACTGAGATGCTCAAGTGACTCCCTTGGGCAACGGTGACACCCACAACCACGGCGCTTAACATCAGATGGGAAACGCATGCCCATCCCCCTTAGCGCCCAGAGCTTAGGACCAAAACGGGACAAGCGCAAGGGCAGAAGCACTTCTGGCTGCCACTCAGACGCACGTCCTCTGCCTTTGCCTGCCCTCCAAGCCCAAGCTGATATTGCCAGCCCAAGTGCTGCGAGGCAGTCCACCCAAAACCAGCGCCTGGCTTTGCGCTGGGAAAAGAAAGAAGCAGAAGGTCGCAGTGTGTGTCTCCGTCATTTAGTAATTCATCACAAGGTAACGCTTCTGCCCGAGCGCATGCAAACAGAGAATAAAAGAGATGAGAAACCTTGAATGGGATGAGCGGGGAGCTGCTAGGTGAATTTCTAATGAGGGAAATGTCTACAAGCGCTAATAAAAAGACCTGAAAGAGAATGCATTAGTAATGACAGGGTTTGGAAGAGCATTTGTGTTACATGTCAGGCTTCGACTATGAATTTAGAGGCAATCCAATGCTACTAAACTCCCCTAAACAGCCAGTAATGAAAAGATGACTTATGTTTTCCAAAGTGACAAGTGATTTGGAAAGCCATAGTTAGCAGATTTTCAGAAGAAAGTTGTTCTGCTCTTTTGGGAGAAAGGGGGGGAGGTTGGGGCACGCATTTTGAAAAAGAGAAAGATACTCAGAAGCCCCTAAACCTCTCTGAAAACCCTGACTTCAAATTTTGATTCTGCAGAGGCAAAGTCCATCCGTCCCCCCCTCCCCGAAAAGCTATCAGCTGCAGACAGCAACCCGGAGCTGCCAGTATTAACCACACACAGCTTTGCTGCCGCTGGACCTGGACACACAAGAAAAGCAGAATCACACCGAGCACTTGATGTGTTCTAACCGCCCACTCAGACCCTGGCTCTCCGACACGTCTGCAAGCACCTGGAGGGGACGCAGCCTGGTTTCACCCCAGTATTTCTGAATTTCAGCACAAAAGCCAGGAGAAGCTCTTGAAGGGAAGGTTTAAAGCAAACCTCGTGAACGGCACCTTGCGCGTACTTACCACGGGCCTTCAGTTTTCCTTTTGTGGGTTTTTCTTACAAGGCTCAGAAGCTTACATTTTGCTTTCAGACATAGATCCCACAGACGATGATTTCAAGACGACTCCTTCGGGAAGGGGGGAGGAAAGTCCTACGGGGCTGTTTTTCATGGCTGACGAGCAGGAATCTCCTGCCGTAGAGATGAAGGCCTCCTCGGAGAACATTTCTCCGGGTAGACAGCAGGTGATTGATCCTGCTCATGTGAACAGCACCTTGTCATTTTTCAAACACTTTGAGGAAAGAAGGTGAGTATCTTTGGTGCCAGGAGTCTGGAGAATACGCAAAATCACTACCACGGCAGGGCGGGAAGAGCAGCTCTCATCCTTGTACACCCAGCTGGCAAAACACTGAAATAAGAGACCCAGCCCAGATGCACTGGTGCACATGTAAGTGTCCTCTGCATTTGTTGCTGTATTTCAGCAAAATCTAAAAAAAAGGGGTCTTTGCAACCTCCCCAACTGATGCAGAATCATTGAAGCGGCCTCCAGTTGCGTTCAGGGCTGCAATGCATCTTAAAGGAACTCGTCGTTCCATTGCAAAGGCAAAAAATTCACACCTTGAAACACAGCAGAGGCCAAGCTTAGCTACGGGGCAAAGCTCACCCCATCCCCAGGAAAAGCAGGGCACGAAACGCTGTCTTGCTCTCTTCTTTGTTGATGAGAGAGCGGCAGAACCCTTCTCTCCAACAAAGCAGGTGTTTCAAAGAGAAAGGACACGGTCCCAGCCAAGGTAGGTCACGTCTTTGGCACAAACCACTCAACGGTGCCTTAGATCACGCAGCAGATGTAGCATACAAAATTTACCGTGTTTGCTCGAAGCCTGCACTCGCAGGTGAACCAAAGGGACCCAAGCAGACGGGCAACAGAGCACAGCGAGGCAGCTAAATAGGACTTAAAAGCCTTTGAAGCTGCAAACACTGGAATGAACTGGGGCATGAAATTAATTTTAACTGTACTGAATAGGAGACAGGCCATAAAACTCCATGAAAATAAGAGACCGGTAACATTTCAGTAAGAGTAGAAATCGTCCCCGTAACGCCCCAGTCAGCTCTATCAGCATAAGTGACTCATCCCAACCAAAAAGCAAAGCAAACAAGCAGGAAGAATTCAACTAACACTGCAAGGCAGAGAGTATCACTGTAGAGAAATCGAGGAATCCTGGCTTTGTGATAGTCAAATGCCTTCCCACCGACAATTGCAAACGTTCCACTGAGAGAAAAAAAAAAACACCCCCGGAAGTGTTTAAGAAGAAAGGTATTTGGGAACAGTAACAGCCTGGCCATCCTCCTGCGCCCAGGTATGAGGCTCCAACCCAGCTTCACGTGGGAGCAGTTTCTGTTTAGCACAACCGCGCCAGCACGCAATGAGGTTTTCTGGACAGAATCACAACCTAGATGATTTTCCAGCAACCTGCCAAAGGCTTTTTCATCATGGCTAAATTTGCGTAGGGTGAAGTCGTTCAGAAGAATCTGCATCCAATTACAGCCTGGCAAAATATAACCTGTGGTGGTGTCCTGGCAGTCGTCCTTCTGGTGCTCTAACGCATCTGGCTGCCGTCTCCCAGCACCCTGAGGATTTACTCCATCTCCTACCAAAACAGCCACCTCCAAGCTACGCAGCAGAAGTTGCTCTTCTAGAGCAGAAAGGCACAAAGATATTAAGAACAAGGAAAGAACAAAAAATATCTCCAAATGCAGCCTGCGGAGAAGTTGTAGGTAGGATTTGAACATCCGACCACGACTTGGTCAAAACAGACAACTTTAATACCTTTTCCTCTCGGTCAAAGGACCCTGAATTACTTGCTTGGAAGAATCACCGAACTCTTGATTTTGTGTCAGCCTCCCGAACCTCCAAATGTCCTTTAATGTGCAGGAGGGACACAGGAGATGGAAGAACAGGACACATCGATTTCTCTGCACATCCATCAACAAGTAGCAAAGCATGGTTCAAGACCCCCGGACCTCTGAGACTGGCCCAGGGTCAAAAGCAGCAAACATCTGGAACCCAGATTGCTCAAGGGCCTTTCGCTGACCTAGATCCTTAAATGCGCTCGGCTGGCATCAATAACCAGCTGAAGGCAGCTAATTGTGAGGTTTCTGGAAGGAGGAGACGGAGGCTTTTCATTAAAACGCGGTTTCCTTCCCATATTTTTGCAGCATTAATCACAGCAAATATTAACCCCAAGCCTGCCTGCTCCAGCCTCTCCTTGCTCTATCACTGCCACACACTACAGCCGCACCGGAGGACTGCCCGCCGCCCGGGGCTGGGATAACCCTACGGATGCCGACAAAGGAAGGGATGGAGAGGAGTGCCTGCTCCGACAGCGCAGGAAGTTGGTTTGATGGGGCTTCACGTCTCATCACCGGCTTCACTCCTGACCTGCGCAGTCCGTCCCTCTCGTTTGTGCCCATCTTTCAGGCAAAACCGAGGACAGGAAATCATTTCAATCACAGGAAAACGTGATCACAAACTCACAAACATTGGCAGGGGAATGGAGAGTGGGTGAAATACCTGGATCTTCTTTTAACTCGTTCTTTCAAGGACAAAACCAGTGATCAGTTTGAAACCGCCACCTTCAGGACCCAGCTTGTGACGGCCGTAGAGCCCCTCAAGAGAAGAGAGGGATCGGGGGACGCCAAGAGCTAGCGACTGCCACACGCCATCAGTGCCAGGGTTGAGTCACAACCAGATACGCGGAGAGCACGTCCTTGGGCCAGCACCTGACACCATACAAAGTGGTGTATCAGCCGCCAGCCCCCTGAGCTGACAGCAAAACAGACTTCCAAAAGTGTGGGGCTGCAGGCCCGCCGGGAGCACAGACCCTCTGCCAGGTCACGGCCCCTCCCGAGAGTACAGTCATCGCCTACGTCTTTAGTCCTGCATTTAGTCCTCCAGTGAACTGGAGGGGTGGCTCTGGTTTTCATTGCTTTTTTTACATCTTTGCAGCTAGGAAAGGACACCTGAGAGGTGCGGGCTGGGGGCGGCAGCCAGTGCGGAGGGCACACGCCTGCCCGCTCTCAGGGCTGCCTGCGCAGGCAGGGTGTCCGCCGAAGACAACGGCCAGAGGGCTAAAATGACAGGAGACCCAGGCCAAAGCACACGTGTGTCAATCCTGGCTGGTCCCTGCCAAAGACTTGCGGCAACGCCTGCCAAGCTCGAACGACCAGGGGCGAATGCATTGCCAACACAAGGCACAAAGAAAATGTCTGGAAGCAAAAAGCTAAGGGGATGTCTCAGCTGCAGGAAACGCAATCATTTCCCATGGACTTCTCCACCTGCTTGCCCTCCCCACCCGCCGCCAGGAGATGACGCTCCCCTGCCCCAGAGGTGCATGGCACAGCAGCGCTCTGGGTTTGTTTACAGCACCCAGGCCAACGCCGAGTACCCGAACACGACCCTCGCACGTAGGGTGCCAGAGCCCAGCGCTGGCAGAGAGGCTGCTCGGGGACCCGCTGAGCCCTGTGGGAGCGAAAGGGCTCGGGCTGACTCCGGGGGTTTGAATGTTTTACAGTGAGTGCATTGCCCAGATGACACAGGAAGCCTTGGGTGGAGCAGGAACCGAGCGGGGCCAGGCGGCGAGCAGCGGGGTCACGTCACCAAACCCTCCTCCTCCCCGCAGCCCTTGGGGACAGACAGCACCTAAACACCACGCTCCCCTGCAGCAGAGCAGAACAGCAGAGGTACGTTAACTCTTTCCCTATGATCCCCCTGGCATCAATTAACACGCCGCTGAAAAGCAAAATATTATTAACTTTTGTTAATAGATTATTAAAGATGATTATCGCCAGCTGACCGAGCCTGTACCAAAATAGACGCAGTGCAGGCAGCTCAGAGCAATCATCGGTTCATTCACGGCACATAGAAGTTTCAGATCTGGTTTGACTATTTCAATTTCCAACAATAATCACAATTATCGCTATTCTCATTATCTGTTATATTTCTTCTATGTTCAGGAAGTCACTGTGGTTATTAAGTGCAGGTTGATGATTACAACGTGTATTGAGGTAGTAAGTCAAATTAGATGATTGCTAAGTCTCAGCAAGTATCTCTGAAATAACCAGTTGTTATTAGACATTCAAGAGGTGCTTCACGAAAACCTAATTGTAATTGCAACTTCTCATTTTACCTCATCTTTCCCGCATGCAAACACACGCGCGCGCTGGCAGCTGATTTCGTACTTCAGGATGCGTGAAACACAGCAGAAAGCACCCAAGGTGAGTGCTCTCTGGGAAAACGCCAAGAGCCAGGCCAGGACCCACATCCACCCCCGTCCACCCCCCACCCCGCCGAGAAAATCAACCAGCACCCGCAGCATCCGTCTGAAGCCACGGCTCCCAAATGCTGGGCTCCTGGAACTGCTCCTGGAGCTGGTTTGTGCTTCAGGCACCCGGAGCAGTGAAACGCCAGCTCTAAAAGGATGCTCACTGTTCCCCGGCAGCCTTCATCGGGGTCTGGGAGCGAGCTAGCATGCCTCCCGCTCCAGCCTAATGCCCAACCTGACGGTTAAAACAGCCTTTATTGCCATATACTTACATTTTAATGTTTTCATGGTACTGCCTGGTGTCTGAAGGCTGGTTGTATAATGGCTGAAATAAATAAGAAAAATGAAGGCATAAAAGGTACGGTCTGACATTTAGAAACTTAAAGCCCGTCAGAAGCGCTGCTGCCTCGGTGCAGGTTCCCGTCTCCCCGAGCTGTGCCAGCCCAGGTGCCCGGCCCCGCACTCCCAAGCCTGCCCGTCGCCCCCAACCCGCTCCCCGGCCGTACTGGAGGGTGCTGGCTCCCGGCAGCGCCGTTCGAGTCACGGTGCATCCCGGCTCAGCCCGTGGGAGGGCAGGCAGCGCTCGAGCGAGCTGGCTCAGAACAAGCAATTTGCGACGTAATCCACATAAACACGGCACGGCGGAGTACGTGGTTGTTATTCACTGATTGAAAAACGCAGTGCGCTTTGGAACATATGACACGGGGGAGGCAAGGGGAAAGGGGGGCTTGGGGAGCGGGAAGAGACAGTCTGTGTGCTGCAAATTGTTATGTCTACACAGCAAAAGCCTGCCTGAGCTCTCGCAGGGAGCCAAGCGCAGGCAACTGCAGGCAGGACAAGTCTTCGCCCCCATGGTTCCCAGCAATGCTGGGGCGGGTTGGCCCCTGGGCATGTCACTGCCCCATGCCCCCAGCACCCGTGCATGGAGTGATGCTCTTGTCCATCCCTCAGGAGGGGCACTGGGCTCTGGCAGGACAAGCGTTTTGCCCACGGTTGCCTTCTGGAGAGCACAGCAACCGTGGCTGTCTCCGACACCAGAGGCGAGCACCCATCATGGGGCTGCTCTGCACCCCACACCCTCAGTGGGGACGTGCCAGGGCCCTCCATAGGGAGTCAGGAGAGCTGGATCGACCCCTGGCCACCTTCAGCTGGTCACTGCCCTCACTAGCTCTCCCTTGCCATCCGCAGGGCGATGTACCCTCGGGGTACCTGCCATGATACATGGTCCCACCTCTTGGAGGGAGAGATGCCACAGAGACCACACTCGATCCCATCTATTGTAATTAACAGCTCAGGCTGTGCTCCAGGAGCTGCCACCAGTTGTGTCCACGTGAGCAGGCTGACAGGGTACTCAGGATCAAGCCCTTCAATGCTTTTCTAGTTACCGGCTAAGCTGGTGTGAACACGTCCGAGACTGTGCTAATCAAAAGCTTGCCATGGCCCAACCATCACCAGCAACTGGCTATCGAATGGGGGCAGCTCCTGTCTAACCACAGAAACATTGCCCAAGTTTTCAAGCAGTTCATCCACAAGCTCTCAGCAAACCAGCTGTGAGCAATCTAACATCTGTGGCCACACACAGGACACGTGACGGCTGAAGGCAGCACCCTGGCCATGGCTACACACCAATCAGCTCACCTTCCTACCGTGGTCGTACGGCCGACACCACGCTCTGGGTCCATTCAATTTCATCTCAGATTAAACACAGGAAAAGAGCAAAACATCTGCTGAACATCTGCTCAGCCAGGTGAGCAGCACGACAGAGGCCAGGGCCTGCAAACCGAGGTGGGTCACTTTCTCCTCCAGTCTGGAGAAGGTGTTCGTCTCACCTCCTCCACCGTATTTCCCCATCACCATCACAGGCGCTTGGCACAGAAGCTGGTTTGTCCACACAGCCAGACTGTCTCTACTGCCCTGTAAAAAACAGCTCCTGCCTCACCTCTCTCCTGCCACCCACCGGGACAGCCACATCGACCTGCACAGAAAGGAGACTCAGCATAGCTCTTCCTACTCTCTGCAGGCCACCACCGCGGCATCTTGGCACCAGCAGGTCACCAACTTCTTTTTCTGGCTGCCCTTGGACATGACCCTCTTCGCTGGCAAAGGACATGTAATCCCCACATGGAAGACGCACGCAGAAGAGCCCAGGCAGACAGACACGGCGAGACGAACCGCTGCCTCCCAGGAGGGCTGCAGGGCTGCTGGCAGTGTTCAGGCATGTTACCCTGCGAGGGGATGGCAGGCTGCAAGGAGACACCCGCCACACCGTGCTGGCAGTGCCAGGGCAGACGAGAGGGGACAAGCAGGTCCCCCAGAAGGAGATGTTCTCAGTGGTATCCCTTCCCCAGGGGTACTTCTATCCCAAATCCTCTCAGACCTGCTGGTCCAGCTCCAGGCTCAGAGCTGGCTGTGCACTTCACGCTTGGAGAGCTCAGAGGAACACAGACATTCGTCTCATCACGTAGCTGGAGAGAGGCAGGTCTGCACCACGGAGAGAAGAAATCCAGCCATGGCTCTGGAGCATCACGTCCGCAGCCACCCCGGGAAGGCTCGACTGGGCTGCCTTGACCAGCCACTGCCTCTTGGAAGAGGACTGCAGGAACTGGAAACAGCGACAAACAAAAGTGCCTCGCTTCCCTCTGTGCTCATAAAAAGCAAAGAGGCTGGCCTGTGGCGAGTTAGAGACCTTCCTCCCGGGACAAGGTGGTGGAGTACATGCCTTGGTTTGCGCGCCGGTCAAAAGAGCTCATGTGCACGTGGACATCACGGATGCCCTGATGACACCAAAGGCTGCCAATTCTTTTCCACTACCACTTCCCTATGATATAAACAGCCACTTAAATTCTTAGGTAGCAAACGGCAGCGTAAACAGACAAGCACTGGAATACATCACTTTAAAAGAAATGCCCAAACGGTCAGAAATAAGAAACGCTGGGACCCAAAACCAAGATCCTCGTGACACCAGCATCTCAAAGAGAGTTCTGTCTGCACAACAGCCTTAGCGCTGTAACTCAGCCCATGCAGTGGAGCAAGCCAAGTTCTTCCTTCAAGCAAGGACAAGTTCTGCCTACCCCATGGAGAACATATCCTCACAGACTAAACTGCTAAAGAAACTTTATTCTCAACAGGGCAGGGACTGCGAAGCAGCATCTTTCCTCAGAGCCGTGCACAACCTGCACAGAATTACAACTTTCCCAGTGAGTAAGCAGAAGCAAACCTGACAGGACAGATGGATAAGGTGGCATGTGCAAACCACCCACAGCGTTCCTCCAGGGTAAGGGACGCGCAGTGCATTTCTCAGGGGGATGACATTTAAGAAAAACGTAATCGCAATGCAAAGCTATTACTGGGAAAATCTTAGATTTACTGAAAGCTCTTTAAAAATAAAACAGAATGAAAGGTCTCGATTGCTTTCTGGCCACTGCAGTGCTCAGACTACACATCTCAATGACATCTCTCCCTGGGGAAAACACGGGGTCATCTTTAAAATGGTCCTGCTGTGTTGCAGGGATTAAATGAGCAGAGTCCTGGTTTACTGAGCCGCAACGTCCTCCTGACCCAGAGGGGAGTGCAGGCTTCCTGGGACCTGACCCAGATCCCTGCTTCCCGGGGATCCCTGGGCAGGGGTGATTTCCACCACAGGGACAGGGAGCTGAACCTCAGCCAAGGGGAGGGCAGCGGCCGTGACGGCGTGGCACGCCGGTGTGTTCTGCATTGGCTGGGGCTGAAGTGGAGGTCAGGGAAGAGGCACAAGGCCACTCAAAACCCCAGCTGCAGGATGGAGAGGCACCGGCAAGGAGTAACGGGCAAAGCGATTTGGGGACAATTCTGCATGTTTAAAACCCCAGGAGCACAAAACCGAGGATCCTCCAAAGAGGATCAGACATGAATGACACCTCTCAGATAAGAAGCGCGGGGCCAGATCTTGTAAAGTCAAAGCTGTGAGAAGCCAGGACCCAGCAACAAACGCTGTCTGCTTCCTCGGGATGCACAACCCAAGGACACCAGTTTCAGCGAAGAGCTTGTAAGCCTGAAAGCTCAGAGGGAGCTGTTTAAAAGACTGAAGCCAGGAATTACGAGTTTCCTGCCAGAGCTGGGCCATCTCCCAGCGGCTTCCAACTTGATGGGAAACCCATGACACAGACCCAAAACTTCTGTGTAAATCCCTATTTACGCTATACTGGATCACGCTCAAATCCTCTCCTTCCAGTTAATGCTACAGGCAGCCTCAACAAGCCTCAATCGATGTGCTCAGGCGGCGAGACTTCTTTCTTCGCTCAAGCACAAACCCCAAGCCAGCAGGACGGAAGGCAGAGCCCCATCGCAGCCCCTCTGCCCGTTAACGCCAGCACAAGCTGAGGACGCAGCCTCCGGCTCCATCTTGCCAGCAGCACCCAAGACCTCGTACCACCTCACCCTGCTCACGGCCTCCGTTCGCCAACGCGCTGGTAACCTCCGGCGTCTCTCTGCCGTGACTAACCGATTTCCACCGCGACCTCTTGCCTCGCACCGTCAGTCCCTGGCAAGCTGCCCTGCTACCGAGCCGACGCGCATCCGTCACCATTGCCGTTGCAAATGCAACAATAACCAGAGTTCTCTGAACAACCAAAAAAGCACGACGTCAGCAGCCTGAGCGGAGCCGATAACAATCCACGACCCTACATTTGGACGACAGCCACCACTGCTCTTTGCGGAGGTTTTGCACAAGATGAGCACCGGGCTGCCCCAACGTCCCTACAAGAGATCTCTGGGTCGCGGCAGCTCCAGGGCTGGGGCACGTCATGCGCGACACGGTGCAGCAGGCGTGCACTCCGGGCAGAGCATGCAAAACTGCTCTCCTTCCTGGAGCTGCTTCCTTTCCAACTCAGAAGAAGATCTGACTATTCATCTTGTCTCTCAGAGGCCGCTGGCAGGTCCCGGGTGCTGTTCTGCCCAACATGGTGTGGGCGCTGGGCCGTAGGAAGCGTCTCTCTTTGGGCAGGCAGATGAGAGAGTCTGCAAGACGCACGTAGAGCCCAACCGGGGTTTTGCAGGGTTTTCTCAGCAGAGGTTTCCCCTGCCCTCCGACGAGTAAGGCAGGGTGACAGAGGAAAGGTTTGCACTAGGCTCTGCTACAGCTCCCCCTGTGCAGTATCAGCACCCAGGGATAAAGCATCAACAAACTAAAAAAAGGAAAAAAGGGAGGGGAAAAAAAAAAGGGGGGGAGGGGGGCGAAGAGGAAGGAAAGGAAATGCAGCATCTTTTGGATGAGGAAGCACCAACCCCAGGCACTGCTAATCTTCAGAACAGAAAGAGAGCAAAGGGTTTGACCCTGGTGACTCAAAGGAAAAATAACAAGTGCTACCTCCCCAAACAAGGAAGTGGGCTTCGACACGTAGCGAGCAGTAATTCCCTTGTGACCTCTCCCTTATGCACCCGGCGAAGACAGCGATTAGTACCACCTCCCCAGGCAAGTCCAAATTACAGCTGCCGAGGACCGTGCGATGCCCGCTCCCACCTCGCAGGAACGGCTCCCTCCACTGCGCCCGGTGCAAAACGAGGGACGCTCCTCCGTCAGACCACGTCTGCCCCCCTCCCATCCCTCCAGCAGCATCGCTGCGGACGCACCCTTCTCCAGGACTCGGCCCCTCAGGGCTCGTTTTCAGCAATCAATCGCTTGACTTACAGCTGGATTTTGCTGGGTGAGGGGGCAGTCCCAAACTGATAATTTATTACAAGCTGTTTTTCTCAGCTTCCCCGTGTATGAGGGAGACAACAGGACGCGTGCAAGTCCCGATACCTGCAGGTTGTCGCAGTTGCGACCGAGCTGTGCTCACAGAGCACCCTCCAGCACCCTCCTCCCTTTGCAGCGAGGCAGGACAGAGGAGAGCCGTCCCAGCACCCAGCGCTCCCACGCAGCACCAGGGGCTGCCTGGCCGGATACCGGCCCCACAGCCCCGGTGCTGCGGCTGCCATCAGCAGATGAAGCCATCAGCATCCCGAGTGGGGGCAGGCTGTGCCGGAGCCCCTTCCGCCACCCAGCTCCGCTGCAGCACGTGAAGAAGGAGCCTAAGGGTTAAGGCTCTCCGAAGAGCGCTCTGTGTGTGTGTCTGCCTTCGTTTCAGTACTCATCTCAGCCACTTCGCTTCCTGCCTTGGTGCTGTGCCAGCACGAGGTCCCGGCCAGCATCACGCTTCCTTCTGACAGCTCAGACACACACACAAGGTCCTGTGCTTGCAGCCCAGAGACCTCTCCATACCTGGCCCGGCTCCCGCTCCCCGCAGCGAGAGGTAACACTCACCAGCTCCACCTGGGGACCCAGTCCTTCCAGGATCCGGTGGGCAGCCTCCGCCTTCTTCTGCAGGGAGGAAAAGGGAGAGGGAGAAGAAAAGTTATTTCTGCCATCAATTACAGTCGCAGCCCCCTGCTTCAGCTCTCCCCCTGTGCTAAAACCCATTCCCAAACCTCCGCTGAGCCACCGCAAATCCCACCCCTGCCTGAAAGGGATTGGAAAGGTTCAGCTCAGCCTCTGGACCTGCAGGAAAGCTCCGCGGGCGAATGGCTCCGGCACTCAAGTTATCGTGACTTTAATGCATCCGAGCTCTGCCCAGCAAGCGACCCAAACCCCCGACCCCTCCGGGTGCCAGGCAGGGGGATCGCACCCGTTACCTCCGCACAGCCGCCACGCGAGGAGGGCGGGCGAGCCGGCACGCACACAGAGATGCCCTTTCTAGGATTCATCGCTGCACGAGCATGTGATCGTTAGATCTGAGCTGCCCTTGGCTCCTGTCTTGCTCTCACTTCCCTCCCCTCCCTGCCACAGCGGAGCCCTTCTCTGCCCCCTCTTGCCCCCGGCCACACTACCTAGTGCTTATTAGAGGAAAAAAAAAACCCGCCAAGGAACATGTGTCAGAGGCTGTGCGGTGGTTACTAATTAAACAGGCCTGAAAAAAAGACATGAGTTGGCTGCAGCAGGAGTCTAAATAAAAGATGACATTTTCGGTAAACAGCACTTCCTCGCAAAGCCAGGCTCTTCAGTGGGNTGTGCGGTGGTTACTAATTAAACAGGCCTGAAAAAAAGACATGAGTTGGCTGCAGCAGGAGTCTAAATAAAAGATGACATTTTCGGTAAACAGCACTTCCTTGCAAAGCCAGGCTCTTCAGTGGGGGTTACTGACGGTTCGATAAACCCAGATCACTGCACGCTGCCGACGAGCCACGGGGCTGAGCCGATAAAGCCAAAAAACCAGCAGTGAGGGGGGCAAGGAGACGGATTTTCAGAGGCGTTTGTTCAATAAAATAGGTAGGTTTGGCTATCTTGGGGTGGGGGGGAGAGAAAATCCACAGCTGTCTAACATAGGGGTGAAGGAGCAGTGGACAAAGCTGAGCTTCCTCAGGATTTAAACATGGAGGGGGAGGAGGGGAAAACCCTTTTTCTGAAGCACATCCAACATTTTAACCCAATAAGCACTAGAGCTCCGCTGGAGCTGCAGGAGGGGAGCCGAGCCCCGGGTCAGCGAGCTGCGGAGGGCTGGGCTCTGGGCTCCTTGGCAGAGCCACAGGAGCTTTGGCAAACCCTGGGTGAAGACCCTCCTGGGCACGGACGGGATTTCAGCTCTGGGGGTCTGGCTCACGCTGCTCTCTAGCAGCGGGCACCTCTCACCTTCACGCCGGCTCACGGCTGGATGAGTTTCCCAGCGTCTCAGCGCGGAGGATGTCTCACCAAAAGCTGGCGTATCGCCCTGCCAGCTTGCCCCTGCGTCTGCCCCCCTCGGTGGGTTTCCAAAAGCTTCACCTACCCCCCCCGCTGCCGCCGGCTGATCCTCAGAAGCGGTCATGCAGCTGGTAGGTGTGCAAGTTCCTCGCGGGGGCTTTGCACACCCCCCCCTCCACGGTCTGATCTGCCAGCGTGCACTTTTGCAGAGTTGGCCCCGGGAGCAGCTGTGAGTCACCCTGCCCGCAGCCAACCTCAGCGCCCCAGCGAAACAGCCCCGGCCCGGCTGCAAAACCCACGCCAGGTGCCTCACCGCAACAAGGCGTCCAGGACACGTTTCCAACACCTCTATTCGCTGCACACTCGGGAGGACACAAAGCTTCTTTGCAATTTAAAAGCGACGTCAAGGATGCTAGGAGAGATGTAACCACAAAGCGTGCCTGCTCGGCACCGTCCCCACACGTACGCACGATGCGTGCAGCAGCCCTGCTATTAATGCACCCCTGCCGCCTCACTCACAGCGCTATTGCGCAGCAGACCTCAGGGTTCACAGATGTCACGATGGCCGCTTGAACCCTCACAGGCAAGGGCACACACGGACAGAGAAGCGGAGCAGCTAGTGATGCTCTGGCAGAGCCCAAAATGCAGCTGGAGCCCGTCCCAGAGAGCTGCTCTGTCCCTCCGGCCTCTCCCGAGTCCCTGCTCCATCCTAGGAGGACCACAGGCAGGGAGGGGCCCCCAGCGCCCAGCTCTCTCTGCAGCCCTGGGGGATGCGCCGACGGGGCAGCCACCCAGCCGCTGCTTGCACATTACCGGAGTGCCACTCGGCACACGCCACACTTCTGTCTGGTGCCGGATCGGCCGTGAGATGCTTGCAGGGACCACAGGTAAAGCACGGCCATCCCAGTGATGGAGATGGGTCTTTGGAGAGCACCTGCCCTCGCTTGGGGCTCACTTGGGCTCCACGAAAGGATTGTCACATTTACACACAGCAATTACACTTTCTGCACTGCAATAAACTTCTCTCTCTCGTGGCAGACTGCTGCAGATGTGAGGGTGCCATGCGCTCCTCAGCGAGGACAGCGATTGTCACCGTGAGCCCTCGTGTTCTCATCAGTACCCAGCAAACCGCCCCACTACCAGCTCAGGAGGCAACAGCTGATGGGGACCACAGGGCCAACAAACCTCCGCAAAAAACCAGCTTTATGTGAAGGTACCACATTAAGTGTCCTCCACGGTTACTCAACATGCAAAGGAAAGGAGAGACCGTCCCTACCCGACCCGCGGGGAAGCAAAGTGAACCACAGCACCAGGACCTGAGTGCAAAGCACAGCACTCGTAAAGCTTCAGATTAACGGGGCTTAACGTGCTGCCTGAATGATAGCAGACACGTTATCTACCCTGCTCATAAAATACCACATCTGCTACAGGGCGCGTGCCTCTTCCACGCAAGATCCCTTCCCTGATCGGGGACTTCCCACCAGGTTCACGAGGACAGAGAACCCCAGCTAACACAGCGCCCAGCTCTGCCGTCCCCAAAGATGCTCCAGCTCATGAAGGGGAAATCAAACCCCAGCAAATGCAGACTGAGCAAGAAACCAAAGAGCCACACAGGCTGGCCCAGCTCCCCTTGAAGCATCAGACATTTCCACCACTGCACGCCTGACTCTATTAATGGGAACAAGCCAAGCCTGCCTAGGAACTTGCCCCTTGGAAATATTCATCACACGATGGAGAACTCCCAGCCAGAGCTTAACATTTTGGTCTCCGTGAACTGTAAGATCTGCTGACCTCGGAGAACATCAGCACGGTGGCATGCAGAAACCTTAAACAATTAAAACGAGGGGTTAAGACATTTGGGGGTGGGGGTCATTAAAACTGCTACAAAAGACACTGCATCTGCTGCCAAGAGGGTGATTTGGCCAACTGCCCTCCTGGCCCACCGCCGTGAGCTGGCAAGCGGGAAGCATCACCTTACCTGAATATTTTCTGGTGCGTACTTGGGACAAAAATCAGCACCCTGGCTGTATAATTGCGGATAGAAGACTGCAGCCCCAGCTCGAGGCAGCCAGTCCCACCAAAGGCCCGTTCTCCTGGACGCCAGCGCTGGTGAAAGGTGCCCTGGCAGCGGCAGATGGCACAGCTAGGAACCGATGCTGCTGGAGGCCCATGTGTACAATGCGATTAACTTCGAGAAAAAGCCGAGTATTTTCAGCTGCTGCATTTGCCATGTTTAGACAACTTAATGAGACAACCCAGAGGCAAATCACCATAGGCAGAACATGTTGCGAATCAAGAAGAATGATATAATTTGTCTTGCATTAACCAACTGTAATGTACCCGTCTCCAGAACGAAAGATCAGGAGGGGAAGCTATTCCGAGCACGTCATATCTTTGTACGTACACAAAGAAAGGCCTCTATCTTGAAAGCTGCCCAATTAACACTTGACACCCACTGTAATTGCCGATGCTCCTTGCTGCATTTATCAGATCATAGCAGAATCATAACGAGCTGTCTGAAAGACCACGCAGAGCGAGGTGAGAGCTGGCAGCAGAATTGGGAAGGGCGTATTACACCCAGAAGGTTCCCACCATGCTGGGGCTCGTCCTGGAGGACAGAGAGACACAGGGAGACACGCTTCTGCCGACGGACTCAGCGAGCCAGAAGCCAGGCTGGGGAATTTAGGCAAACCTCAAACGATTCACACGCAAGAGCAGCCCCCAGCTCCTTCTGCAGCCACAGGACCTTTGCTGAAGACCACCAGCAGCCCTGTTAAATCCTTTCCTTTCCAAAGGCACAGCCACCCAGGGCTTTGTTCCAGTATTGATTTCATTAGGACTATGTTTAGTGATTGACTCTGCAGAAGGAAACCAGAGGGTTCATCCTATATCTGCTGAATAACTCGACGCATGGCTGCAGTCCCTGTTATTTAACAAAGAAATGTATCGGGAAGCAAACCTAAGCCATTACTTCTGGTGAGAGGCATGAAGGTCCCCACTGGTTTTATAGTCCCTCTGCAGCTCCACAGCAAGCAGCTAACGACCCCTTTTCCTGATTCCCGAAAATCCGCTACGGCACTGGGAGCAGCGGCTTTCACAGAGGGACTGAAGCTCCGAGGCTGAATTTTGCTCCCATTTACCATCAGAGTCGCTTTGCTCAGGTAGAGCGGCTCTGGGTTTCACACCAGCGTGGGCACAAGCGAACCGCGGGCACTTCTGCGGGCAGAGGCTCCTCTGCAGCGCATTTAAGCACGGCTCAGGTGGAGAGGTAAAGCCCAGCACGTACTAGGTCCTCCATGTGCATTTTTGGAGGGATCAAGGCGTCTCAAGAAGTGTGGCTCAACTGCAAACGCTGACCTGTGTCGCTGCGGGGCTCGGGGATGCAAAAGAGGACCCGCAGACGAGGCAAGCAGCAGCATCTGCCCCCCCAAAACCTCCTCCTTCGCCTTCCCACGGGCAGGGGCACGGGCTGGCAGACGGTGGCTGAGGAGGGCATGCTCTTACCCCATCTCACGCTCTTCCAACAGGCCCGGACCTAAAGATATCTTCGCCAACAACAAAAACCTCCCTGCAGACTATGAAAATCTCCATTCTCGCCTAAAAAGCATTTGGCTTCCAAAGCGAACTCCAGCCCCTTGTTCTTCCTTTGAAGAAACTTAAAATAGGCGTGGGAGGGGGGAGCGGGCAGGAGAGCAACTTCCCGGCCATGCGAGCTCCCGCAGGGATGACGAGTTGACCCCATGAGGCAGCAGAGCATCCAGAAGAGGGAGAGTCCGGGATTTCACGTGGGCTCTCCTTAAAGCGAAGTTTAAAAATGGAAGAGAAGGAAACACAAGAGTTATTTTGAGAAAGCGGATCTGAAATTAGGAGGTGGCATTTTCTTGGACTGACTCCAGCCACGGCTCCATGCAGCACAAAGCTGCTGCAGCTGAACCGTGCTCCCGGGGTTATTTATAGCAGCCCATAGGCAGCAGTGCTGGGGAATGGAAGGGTTTCTATTTGGGACCAGGCAAGTCCTGCACAGAGATAAGCAAAGCCTTTCGAGAGGCAGGAGAGCTGCGCACAGGGCGGCGCTGGGAAAAATTCCTGCCCCGGCAGCACGCTGTCCCGGGGGCAGGCGGAGTTGCAGGAGCGGCACGGAAAAGAGGCAGACTGGAGCTGGATTTTGTTTAAAACGAAATTTGGGAGGAGTGTGGCTGAAGTCAGCAGGAATGATGGAAACCCTCAGGCGAGACACCTTTCTACATGAAGCAGAAAAGCTAACAGTCTGGGGGGATTTTAAGGCCTTACCTCTGTGCCAAGATCTGTCGGGATCAAACCACGTCCTGGCGGTGCCGGTTTCACGGGGAAAGGTTTTCATTCTTATGACCACGGGTACTAATTTTTTCCCCTTTAAACCTCAACATCCTCTCTCTGAGAGCCAAACCACTCCAGCAATTTGCTGCCCTCCCTACCAAGCAGGTAGGATGAGCCCCAGCACCGTGGGAAGAGAAAGCAACATCCTTCCCTCCCCGGCTCCCGCAGCCAGCAGCGATGGCCACCACCGGCGCTTCCAACCCAACCGTGGGAGCCCAAGGATGCGTGCCCTCCCCTAGGCTCTCCTTGAAGCCAAACGTCCCTGAGCATCAGGGGACATCGTTCGGCCTCGGTGGTATGCGCCAGGCTCCTCTCACCCGGCCTAGGGGCTGACGCTTTCTAGGGGTGCCCACGGAACGCGGGTGCCCCGCACATTCCCCGCTTCCCCACCTCCATGCGCCTGGCTGGAGCCATCTCCCCACCGCACCAGCGTCGATGCAGCCCCATCCCCGAGGCTCAGGCCAGCAGATGCAGCAGAAGTGGTTATGAATGACTACTCACAAATAGTAAGAAAAGTGAGGAAACGGGTCACGTCAGAGCCGTGTGTTAATACCAGCCCCCGGCCAAGCCTGTGTGGAGCATGACGAGCCGACTCATTTCACTGCTCACCAGTCTCTGGCTTTGGCTAGTCGTTACCAGCCCCCTTTCGTGGTCAGCTTGCTCATACTCCATCCACGGCCGAGGGGTGAACCCCAGGTCGTCGCTGGGTTTCCACTCGCACACAGACCTAGCATGACACTCCGCTGTCTGCAAGGTTACGGTGCCGTTCAAACGCAATTTAATTTTAAAGCAAGCTGCTGTGCCATTGCAAACCGCTGTTGAACATTTCGGCATTGCAAAACTGTTGAAAACATTGTCACCGCACAGAAGGCTTTTAGAAATCAAAGTCTCAGCACTGGAGCGGTTACAGGAAACCTCTGGTCCCTCAACCCACAGAGCCGGAGCCATGCCGCAGGGTCTACGCTCTTCCCTCCAACAGATCGGGGTTCTCTGCACTTATCCTTATTTCCAGGACCTGAAAACGCAGGACACGGCGTGATCTGGTCTGGGTTAGCTGTGGACAAAGCTTCTAAGACAATGCACCTCCTGGNCAGAGCCGGAGCCATGCCGCAGGGTCTACGCTCTTCCCTCCAACAGATCGGGGTTCTCTGCACTTATCCTTATTTCCAGGACCTGAAAACGCAGGACACGGCGTGATCTGGTCTGGGTTAGCTGTGGACAAAGCTTTTAAGACAATGCACCTCCTGGGAACAACAGCTCCTGAAGCAGACATTAAAATTAGATAGCAGGACCATCAAAAAACCACCACGAACAACAAAATTCCCTTAAAATCTAAGAAAAAAAAGAAAAGATTCTCAGTGACTCCAGGCTAAATGTTGCCATTTTGTCTCTTTGGAAACCTTGCTACCATGCAGAAGTGTTAACAGCATCTAACCCCTGACCTTGCCACTTTTCCTCCAGACTAAGTCCATCCTAAAGCCCATCGTGCATCACCGACCAAGACGAGGCAACCCCCAGAACAAAAGTTATCACAACAAAAGAAGAACAAACGTGGACCTTTCACCAGTCAAATACAAAACGCCCCCACCCCGACTCCCAAATAAACTAGAATTTGGAAAAAAAAAGAACAACCCTGCAGATGTAATGCTCGAAAGCTGTTTCACTGATAAGGTTTTATTTACTGCACCAGCTCCGTGCTGACGATGCAGGCCTGATTCTTCCCTTTCTAATGTAAATCAGGAGTTCATAGAAAATCAGAGTTATACAGACACAAAATCCCCGTGGGATCTGTGCCTTCGAGTAGTTAACGGCTAGATTATACTTTGCAATGCTAAAAGCGTTCATTTATTTATTCTCTTATTTATGGATGGGTCATTAATGCTTTATTTGAGGAGGGTAAAACAGATAGCTGGGAACACGCTTCGCACAGACACAACAGCAGCAGGGGAAGGAAAAAGTTCAAAACAATCCTTTGAATTCCAATTTTGCAGCACGATACTGAATTTATAGATAGATAGCTGTGCCCTTTTGAAGGAACAAGCACCGAGACAGAAAATGAATTAAAATTTAATCTTATTGATTTCCACCAACTCAATTCCAAGAGCGAGACAGACGCTGCTGCCTGCTTCCACTGCCTGCACTGCATCAAACCCAGTTTTTCGGAGGGCTGACAGCAGAGCAGGGATGGGCTCGCGCAGCCACGAACCGTCAGCACCCACGGCGTGCAGGGGCGACACGGGGGCCACTCATCCCAGCCCGCCGTGCTCACAGCTGCGTCTCCTCTCTGGCATGGCGCGGGAGGACGACGACGTGCCGTGTCCTGACATGACCTCTCCGAATAATGAGCCCCAATGTTTTAGAGGAAAGCTGATGCGCGCCTGTTTGCAGGGACAGGTCTGACGCAAAGATGGAGGCTGCTTTTTATCTGCTGGTCTCCAAGCAGGAATCCTGCCTGGCACAGCAGGTCTGTAGAGAGCCTTCAACCACCTGGATCTGGCTTGGAGAGAGCTGGCGATAGGTACATGCATGCTTCACGTCGGCACGATAGTCGGAGAGAAGGCACGAGCACGACTGCGTGCACAGCAGCCGATGTGGACTTTGGGTGTGCAGGGGACTTGCAAGGAGAACTCACCCAGCAAAGTAAGGCGCCGGTGGGCTGCCGGCACAGCCAGGGCTGGCACGGCACAGCATCCCCCAGGACACGCTAACAAGGAGAGCTCAGCCAGCCCAGCGTCCCAGGAACTGCACGGAGAGCAACCTGGAGCAACAGAAACACTGCCCTCCTCCCCGTGCTTAGCAAGGCACCTGGAAATTTCCATTTAAAGCACAAAAACATCTTCAAGCCCAGGTATGCTCAATCGATTTCACAGGAAGACGGATGCGAGGAATCCCGTCAGCGGCCCAGCGGAATAAAACCATGGCTAAAAATATACACAGAGGATCTGCCCTGATTATAGGGATTTGAGGTGGAAGGAAGCTAAATTCTCTTGATATAATAATGCATCCCGAAGGGGCAAATTAAGGCCCGCGAGGAGGCTGGGCCACACAGCTACGACCTTAGGACGCCAGACGCAGCAGGCATCCGCTTCGCCCCGCAGGGGAGACACTAAAGGTCGCTCACACAGTTTAATTCAAGAGATCCCCGACGCCCGCATTGCTGTCGGTCTCTAGCAGCAACCAAGACACTCGTCACAACCCAATTTCCCCAGGTAGCTCTGCGCCCCCCTGCCGGCCCCCGGCTCCCGGAGAGGGGGTGCTGGGGACTGGCAAGCGCAGCCCATCCCACATCCAACACCGCCAGCCAAAACGGTCCTCTGAGCTCCCCGCTGCAGTCCCCGCATTTTCTTTTCGGTGATTTTAGCACCCATCACTGTTTTTAAACATTGTTCTGTCTCTTCAAGGACTAAAAGCACTTTTGAAAACGGGACTCGGGTGCTTCTGAAAATGCTACCCACCGTTTATTCTCAGGTTAGGCTACAGATAGTAACAAAAATGTGAACTGCCATTCTCATACGTCCTTTCAGAAACGGTACAGTTTGCACTCGCAGTTGAAATTCTGGCTTGGACACATGCATGCGTGTTTTTCTCTGTTACACTGCAAACATTTCCCAAAAGGTACTTTTTCAGGTGCAACTCCACAGCTCGTCTTTGGAGATGTGGCGCCGGTCAGCACAAACCGGGGGCAGGAGGCACCTGGATCTTGAGTATCAAGTGTCTCTCTATAACCCAAGTCTCCTAAAACCTTCCCAAATGCAACCACGGCCTCACAATAGAGGATCGCACTACAGTCAAGAGCAGTTTCTCTCCGCTCTTCCCCAGCAGAATCTGTACACTCAACTTTTTTTTTTTTTCTGGAAATCAATTACCTGTCCAGCAGAGTGTAGCAAGAGGGGGTTACAGGTCACGTTTTCCACAATTATCCTCTCCGACACTAAGGGACTTCTCAAATCGTGTGCGTTAAGTAGGTCACAAGAGGGAAAAGCAGCGTGATGGGTGATTAGCATCAGCGAACTTGAATTTTGAGAAAATCGGATACAGGCCAGCGCCGACCTGCATCCCAGCCCCTCAGCCATACTCAGCGTGGCGGTGAGAATAATATAGAGACTTCCCTGATGAACCATAAACTAAAATTAGAAACCATTCACCCCTGCAAAGCCACAGCTATCGCCAAAAGGAAAGTAGGTCATAGAACGGTTGGCTAACTTGATTTTCCGGCATTTCTAGCTGCTCTGTCCTCACATAACCTCTTCTCTCCCATGGACCATTTTTGGCATCTCCTTTGTTCGGGGTATAACTGCACACAGTGTGCGACTCCGGCACAGCCTGGCAGGAGCGGTGGGAACGGGCACAGCGGCATCCGCGTCCTCGGTGAAGCACAGACCCGCAGTTCATGAAAAATTAAACCAGAGCCAGGCGACAGCCCCTCCGTGAAGCACGCCCCACCTGCTCTGGGGCTCGCACAAGCGCTGGCTTTCTGCCCCTTCCACAATATTGCTCTTTAACGATCATTTCGGGCTTTGCCAGCTCTTTTGGGATGCTCTGCTCTCTCGCCTCTTCCCGAGGCCTGAATATCCTCCTTTTATTTGCATTTCTTACCACGCGCTGCCTCCCTCGAGCAAGCCACAAGCTGAGCAATGCGAGTAAATCAGGCTTCTCCTCCCTTTGTGCGCGGGCTGGAGCCCCGGCTCAGCCGTTACAGCCGCTTTTCCTGCAAGCAGACCTCGAGGCATCTAACTTCACTGCTTTGCTGCAGCACAGAAGAGGCAGAAAGGCTTAAAATTTGGCTCAGTCACCTCCCCTACTCTAGATCAATACATCCCTACGTGACTCGCGGCCCTTTGCTCCTACCAACTCTCCTTGCAATTAATCGTTAAGCCGTAGCAAAGCTGCAGGTCAGCACAAGCGTGCCTGGGGCTCTCCCCACGTCCCACAGATGGCTGGGTATGTCCGGAGGGTCTGCTGCCATGAAACCCACCCAAAGCAATCTGACATCTGACCACCAGCCACTCTTTCCTGCCCACGATCCTAACTGACGCTGCTCCCACGTCCTTTCCTCTTCCAGCTTTCCTCCTCCTGGCCCCGAGGAGAAGAGCAGTCAGCACCGAAAGGCATCCCAAATGTGTCCAACGGAGGCGAGAGGCTGAAAGCTGAGTCTGGGGATGCCCTTTGGAAGGACAATTGCATCCTGAATCCCACCTTTGTTACTGGAGCCAAGACAAGGGCAATGCTGTCGCAAGGCTCAGCACACCCTTCCCCTTGCAGCTCGCAGCTCAGCATCTCCCTGCTGTGGCACTTAAAGGGTCCTTCCATCATCTGGCCTCAGCCACCACAATCGGCCAGCAAGGCTCTGTAAACTCCCCACGGCCCGTGAATAGATCATGTCTTCTTCAAAGGAGGAACTTCCCTCCAGCCTGCTACGGTTTCTAGCAAGCAAAAGGGAAGGGTGGCTTGGTTTGAGTCTCCTACTCACAGACACGCTTGCTTACACGCTACCTGCAAGCGGACTTTACAAGAACAGGGGAAGAATCATCATTTACCCATCTCACGGATCACGCAAACATGAACACGGAGCCAAATTTGAAATTACGCAGACATTTGGTGTCAGACGTGACCTTCGCTTGCTGAGCACCCACCTGGAATGAGAGCATCCTGTCGCGAAGGTTAATAGCAAAACACTCCTGATAGCAGCCTGGCTTCGAGGATCAGCGTAACTTGGAATAAAGTCAGGCACGCTGACAAATGGATCCCACCAGCTCTGAGCGCTGTATGCGACAGCATCCCAGGTATTATGGCTGCGCGCTTTCAAGGAGAAATGTAGAACTCCACGCTTGCTCTCCGCGCTCTCTGCCACCACCCACAGGACAGGGCAGCAGCCCCGAGGGGCTGCCCCGAGCCGTGGCAGAGCCTTCGAGAGCAGATCGTATCTGCTGTGGAGGAGGCGATGGGAGACTTGGGGAGACAGGAGGGAAAGGGTGACCCTGCTACTGGTGTGGGCAGAGACAAGAGGTGACAAAGCAGGACAAGGGTCTGGCAGGACACGGCCCTGAGCCAGGTGCAGCTATCGGGGACTGCAGGCCGTTGGGGATGCAATGGCTGAAGATCACCTTTCCCTCCTGCCTCAGCACCACCACCCCTTTCTTCCCCTCGTAACGTGGTCCAGGTACATGTGGTCCAAGGGCGATGGGGCTCAAGGGAATAAGAATAAAAATATTTGAGACCTCCTTTTTTTGAACGTAATCCCTTGCACAGGAGGCACAAGCCCTCTAGCTCAAGACTCCTGGAGAGGGCACTTGGTGGTGCCATGGGGAGAACGGCTTTGAGAAACACTCGTCCCCTGCCCCCAAAGCCCAGTGTCTGTAAAGCTATCACCAGCCGGAGCTTGCTAACGCTTCAAACACATCGACCTCAGTCTTCACCCACTCGCACAACAGACCGCACCAGCATTGGGTTTCCTATCGCTTAGGGAGAGAAGCAGATGGAAAAAGGAAAACCAGGAAAATTGCACCGCCTGGGAGTGCAGGGTATGCCATTTTTTTTTTCTTTTTAGGAGTCAGGCACCTGGATTTCTGCAGCTCCCAGTGAAATCGCAAGCCTCGCAATTCAAAATAATTAGCGACTGGTAGTTTTCCTTTTATGCAAAATCATCCTTTTTATCCAACACCTAAATGAAAATGAATATGCTTGATTATCTACCAAAGGGCCCAATTTCCTAGCATCGCTCCGAAGCACACAGCAAAATTTGTGTCTCCTCAGGCTGCTATTATAGGCAACGGCTGAGCGCAACAAATGAGCGATTAAAGCAGAGATCCAGAGCCAGGGACAGCAGTCTGACCTTTGCTAATACTACTTACAGCATCAAATACCCACAAATCCAGCCACAGCTGCATCCACGTCCTTTCTCCTCAGCCCCGGAGGCTCAGGGGCAGCCAGGAGAGCTCGTAGCTGGCCTGCCAGTACTGGAGCATCACAGATGTCCCGCTCCATCCATGCAGCCCACCCTACCAAAACNGCCAGGGACGGCAGTCTGACCTTTGCTAATACTACTTACAGCATCAAATACCCACAAATCCAGCCACAGCTGCATCCACGTCCTTTCTCCTCAGCCCCGGGGGCTCAGGGGCAGCCAGGAGAGCTCGTAGCTGGCCTGCCAGTACTGGAGCATCACAGATGTCCCGCTCCATCCATGCAGCCCACCCTATCAAAACCCAGCCTTTGAGGCAGCTTTTGATCAGATCCACCCCCGGAGGAGAGGATGAAACAAGCTATTTAACAGACTGGGCTCTGAAGCATCTCCTGAATGCTTTGAATCTAAGGCTGATCGAAGGAAACCCCCCCAGGCAGGTTCTTCAGAAGACATTTGTGCTCAATCCACACGGCAGAGTGATCTCCTCACTGCTCAGCCCCCCGTTGTCATCGTCCCCAACGGTGTTCCATCTATCCACCTCCCACGGCCTCAGCCCCAGGCGTCTTGCCCAGGGGAATCCCCCACCAACCCCTTACCAACCTCCCCGTCCCTGGCCAGCATGACACAGCACGATCGCATGTTTGTAGTTCCATCGTTTCCAGACTCACCCTGTTCTCGTCGTAGATGATCTGCACCAAGCTGCGATGTTTGGACTCGATAGGAGGAGGGGAGATGGGTTTTTCAGGCTCTGGTGGTTTGGCTGCTTCTTCCTCCAACTGTTGCTGTGGAAGGAGAGCAGGGGGGAGGAGGGTGAGTCACAGCGAGAAACACAGCCGTCCCCGTCCACACGAGACACTCTGCGGTGCCGCGGCCGAGGCAGAAACCGCCATGGCAGAAGGCTTCCTGTGAGACATGGGCAGGCTCAGGCCGCGGAGGGACCGGGGAGAGGGAGGAGAGCTGCGTAACATCCCCTGCCACGCAAGCGCAGCGCTGTCCTGCCCCAGGCACCCGGCCCCGTGCTCGTGGGTCCGTGCTTTTTAGGCACCAAGGATCAGGACGTGCCTTGAAGGAGCCTCCTGGAGAGGGCTCAAGAGCAGAAATACTGATTTTACTGGAAACCCTTACAAGCAACTGCAACTCCGCTGCAGGGAGCGGTGGAGGAGCGAGGGGTGAGCAGCAAGGCTGCTCTTCACGTTCAGTTTATCTGGTGATGCTGTGGTGAGAGTAGACGCCCCGGAATGACTGTTCTCAATGAAATGACTTCTGCACTGGCCGCCCCTGTGCTGTGCAGCCAGATGAGCCAGTAAATACAGCAGAGAAGGCAGTAACACCATGAAAGCTGACGTCTCTGGTCAGAGTCAGCCTGACCAGACATGTGGCAGCCCTCCCTGCGAAGGCGAGACATGCAAAGCGCTGAAGAGGGCAAGCAACAGCTACGGGACAGAATTGGACTCACGTGGGCCACCCAGATACCCTTTGGTGAGCTTTCATAGAGAGTCCAAGGACTCAGGTTGCAAATACCTGCAGCGTAACCACGCCACGAGGCTCCAGTCATCCCAGCAGGCAGAGGAAGGGCTGCTGGGGGCATCGGCACAGCATTACCGCCTTCCAGCCACAAGCCATCATGCTCTCCTGGGAAGATGGCTTCGAGACTCATCCATCTCCCGTCACACAGGACAAGCTGTCCTGAGCAGAAACCACCAAGTAAGTCCAGGATCCAACTAGAGAAAGCCCAGGACAGGTGGACGGCCACCATGTGGGTGACCTGCCCTCAGAAACGACAGTGTTGAGAAGCTTGTTTTGTTGATTCTTCTGCTTTCTTACTGGCTTTACTGCATGGCCTAAGCTCCACGTTTCATGGTATCGAGGCTTTGAGGCGCAGCAGCGACGTGCAAAAGTACACCGCGCCATCCCCTCCAGCTCCCTGTGCCTGCCTGTGCTGGGACAACACAACCCAAGATGTGTGTCTCATCCCAAGCTTCACTCCCCCTCACAGCAGAAACTTCCAGGAGCGCAAGAGCTGCTCCATGAGCGTGCCCACCACATCCTCGCTACACACGCAGTAGAACGCACCCAGCCTCAAAGCTGGTTCGAATGCCAACTACTCGGGAGACGGAAAGCAGAAGGGAGCACGTCCACGTACGCACCTTCAGAGATCACTCATCTTTTAATGTGTTCCTACCCATCTGCGAGCTGCTCAGGCTGTGGTGAACATTAATTATAAACTAGCAGATTTAAGAGAGCGCTTTCATCGCCACCGTCAACGGGGATGTCTTATGTACGACCTTATGCACCACCGGCTCTCCCGACGGCTGCAAGACAGGAGGAGACATCTGAGCCCTTCCAGTAAGTTTGAGGAACTACTTGGCTGAAAGAGGAAATAACAGATTCTTCCAGGCTCCTCGTGGGGCCACCAGCTCCCCGCAAGAACGGAGAGCACACGCCGTGCACAGCAGCTGCGGGGCAGCACAGGCACGGGAGAGGTTGTCAAAAAGCGCCTATGATTTTTTTCACTGCTCAGCTCTGAATCTCCAAATCTTTGTGGGTTTTCTTCCTGCAGCTAAAGCATGTCCTGCTGAAGCAAGGGCAAAAACAAGCGGGTCTCGTACTCGGAGGAAAATGTACCCGGGACTGAAGGCAATTGGTTTGCACGAGAAGCAAGCGTGCCACCGTCCTGCCGGAGACAGCAGTGTCTCGTGGTCCGAGAAGAAGGTGGGCACCTCTTCCTCCTTCAGAGCATCTCTGCTCCCATTGATGACACCTTTAGCAACACTTGGGCCATAAGATGCAGTCCAAGAAAACACTTGAGCACGCAGATAGGTCTATTGGCTTGGCTGGGCTAAGTCGCACCCCTTAAATTAAATGTGTGTTTCGTTGGACGAAGCACAACCCCACGCTGCGGACTCCACTCATGCTTCACCTCGCCACAGGTGGACAACTTTTCCCATGTAGGGAAAAGCAGCAGGATAAGGAACTCTGCTATATAGCCAAAAAAGTCAGCACCGCCAGCCGGACAGCTGAGCACCATCCCCGCCGGAGAGAGCAGGCTCTGGCAGAGGGCACGACAGCCCAGGCTCCGCACCTTGGCACCCGCATGCCCGTTCAGGATCATAACGCAGCCAACGCATGAGGACAGCCAAGAAATGGCCTGCTCAGACCGTCTGCACCCTGGAACAGGACGAACCTTTCCTGGCACGCCAAAGGCTCCAACCAAGCATGAAACAGCCCAAAAGCGCCTTTCTCTTCTCAGCCACAGAAGTTTCTCAGGTGGCCCAAATCACAGCGCCGTGCAAAGGGGACAAGAGCTCTTCAAGCCATGGCTGAAACCACAGGCTGCAAAGCAGTTCTCAGCACCAGCCCCAGCACAGCAGCAGCGCTTCCAGGCACCTGCCTGCTCTCGCTCGGTGTCCTCAGACCAGCCAGGGCACCCCCATCGCACACCCTTGCTCCCACGTGTTCAACTCCAAAAGCTTGAAAGAGCGAGCCACGAAAGGGATCCGTCAAATCCTCTACTTCTCTTGGGGAAAACATATGGGTAAAAAAAAAAAAAAAAAAGTCACAAACTTGGCTACGTTGTTTTGGAAACCCACAAAAATTCTGCAAAGCGGTGGGGTGTGTTGTAAGTGATTTCAGACAAGAGGATTTGATGGTGTATCAGGAAATGAAGGTTTGCCAGTAAGTGGAGGCTCATTAAAAGCAGCTCGTTAAAAGAAAAATACAAACCTAATTATAGCAGAAATACAGTAGAGAATTAAACTCTACTCTGTGGCGTAACACTACACGGTTATTAAAGGGCCAGACGCTGGAGGTAAGGAGGCGGGCAGGGTCTGCAGGCAGCACACCTGACCGCGGCAGGTTCAGCCCGCGACAGCTACCCCTGGGAGCTGTGGGAAACGGCAAAGCAAAATAAATAGGTCAGGGTTCCCAGACATGGACGAAACGCATTTCTTAAAGGTCTGCCACAAAAGCTAGGCCAGGACTGTGACCTTTACAGGGAGAGAAGCGAGATGAGAGATGAGTCTTGATGGCTCCACACTCTCTCCCTCCCCACTCCCAGCAGCAGCTGCCCCAAAGCCCCCTCCTCTCCCGCAATGAAAGGCAGTGCAGCAATGCTGAAGGGATGCAAGGTGCCACCGTTAGCGATGGCCCTGGCTGCTACAGCATCCACAGGCCACCCCATTTCCAAGTGAAGGAGGTGCCTTCTCCAGGTAGGAGTCCCCTCGGCTGGACCACACGCCGCAGAGGGGCCGTCAGAGCCTGCAGCACTGGCAGGAAGGTGGGTGACTTTCCAGGAAGACCCCGTCCCCGCACATACCAGCCCCTGCGCTGAAGGGACCTGCCTGACAAAGCCAAGGTCCTCGCACGCACCTGCCTTGCGTTAGGCAGCCATCACCTGGGTACCGGCATGGATGCTTCGCCTGCCCAGGGGAGAGGAGAGGAGAGGGCTTCCAGCCACAGGGCATCTCTGAAAACCACTTTCAAAGAGCCAAAGGGAGAACAGAGGAAACTCAGCCAGGAGAGAGATGGAAGGGGAAACCCTGGAGCTCTTCCACCCAGCTGGCTCTACCTTCATCACCAGGTGGGAGTGTTGTACTCCCGGAGAGCCCTTCGCCGAGCTTGACACCCAGGGAGGCTCAGGCACCACTGCGGGGAACAGCCCAGCAGTTTATTGCTCCTTCAGATCCCCGGTACCGCTGCCAGGAATAAATGCATAAGGATTATGCTTCCCTGTCAGGAAGAGAGGGAGAGAGGGACTCAGCGAGAGATTTAAGCGCATATGGCGCATGAATGAGCGGGGGACGGCTGATGGCGGTGGCCTTCTGCCAGGGGTGCGCAGGGTTTGGGGAAGGTTCCTCAGCTCGCCGAAGGCATTTGCTTCTTGCGAAGCCCACGCAGAGCCTTCCCTGCCATTTCTGGAACAACCAAAAAAAGGATGGACAGTTGCTGGGGTTGGTTGGGGTTTTTCTTGCACAGCCTTTCCATACAAATGTATTTAATCACCCTGAGAAGGCCTCTCAAAGACAGAGGGGAAAAGCATTAGGATATTCCGGCTGCGCACAATTTCTCCCCTGCTCCGCCGCGCGTTCCTGCAGGAGCGGTATCTGTTTCGGGCTGATGGCTTTCCCTCGCTCGTCTTTCTCCTGCGCTGGCAGCTCAGACGCACAGATGGACAAAACATTCCCAGAGCATTTCAGACAGGAACCTCCCCCACCCCGAAAAGGCTTCCTCCCAGATGTGCCAGCTCTGCCAGAGGACCGGGCTGGGGAAGGATCCTGCCGGAGGGGAAAGGAGGCCGTGTTGAGGGGCGGTGGGATTTGCTAACAAATGACTTTGCCATCACGTGCCAAAAAAAAAAAATTTCAAAAAATTTAAAGAAGGAGGGGAGGGGATGCTTTCACTGCCAACAGCCACTTTCACCTTCTTCTCCACTCAGCAGAGCATTTTTGTGGGGAGGAAGAATCATAAAATTCGTTCAGAGGGAAGAAATAAAGCAACCAAGCAGCCAACAATAAAAAAACCATTTCCTTACGGAAGGACAGCTTGATTTTAATGGGAAGGAGCATATGCTGCTCCCGTCAGCTTCCACAGCAGCTCATCAGCATCTCTGAAAAAGTCAGACAGACAGTGGATGGGCAGAGCTGTCAGTCCTCGGGGTTGCCGGTAGCGGGACCTGCAGTGCCATGGCAGACACGCATCCCTCTGGAAGTCCCTCTCCAGAGTGGGACATGACCACGGTTTGCACCTCCTTCCTCAAATGTAAGGTAAAAACACGGACCAGCAGCCAGATTGCCAGGTGTGAGAGGACACCAACACATTGTCTGAGCTTCCTAGGAGAGAGAGAGGAAGCGCTGGCTTCACCCAGCTCCCACCAAACCCAACAAGAGGAACCTCTGTGGTTTCCATCGCTCCAGATGTTCCTTTGGCCCCTACGAGCCACCACACAGGGCTGCTTCCTCACGTCCCCAGCACAGCTGCTTCTGCCCACTCTTGGCTCCCTCTCCCTAAGCATTCCTCTGCAGATAAAANTCCCACCAAACCCAACAAGAGGAACCTCTGTGGTTTCCATCGCTCCAGATGTTCCTTTGGCCCCTACGAGCCACCACACAGGGCTGCTTCCTCACGTCCCCAGCACAGCTGCTTCTGCCCACTCTTGGCTCCCTCTCCCTAAGCACTCCTCTGCAGATAAAAAGCAACACACATGCACACAAAGAAAGGTCCTTCGCATTAATTAAACCATATTGTTTGAAAACGAAACCAAAACATCCTGCTTCATCTCGCAGGAAAGAAAGGGATAGTATCTGGTATGGGAAAATATCGATCTGATGGGGAGGAAGGTCAACTGCACGCTTGTCCTCGAGGAGCACTGGCCTAGTCCGACAGCCCAAGTAGAGGTTTTGCTCCGTTCCCGAATTCCTGCTGCACACCCCTCGGGAGATGTCGTTCCTCTCAGGCAGTGTGGGATGAGCAGCCATCGGGGAGTTCAGAAACTGACCCCAAGCAAAGGGAAAAACAACCGGTAAGAGAGGGAGAGAGCGAGCTGATTTGCTTCGGGAAGCGAAAGCCTTTAAGCCTGTGGGTTTTTTCACAGACGTCTCCCAAGGTTTTGTCGTATTAATCTCTTAATGGGTTTATGGTAATTGTATACATGGCAACATCAAGCGGGCAATCCTTCTGCTCGGGAGTGCTCTTGTGCAGGAGTAAAGCACTAGCCAAGATTAGATTCAAATCCCTGGCTCAGGCATAGCCCTGACCGGAGTTGGACCAGATGCTGCTCACCGTTGCGGAGCTGCAAAGCCCCAGAGAAGGGGTCTAGGTGCACAGGAAGGGCCATTAGGACATCGCAGCAATGTTTTCAATAGCCCAGTACTACAATATTGGCAGCAACAGCACTGGGGAGAAACAATTGCTGGAAACGATAAAGAAAAGACCTTGTGCTAATGCTGGGCTGTGTGGAGGACTCAGGAACCCAGGCAGCATTTCCAGCTCTGCCACTGACTGCTTGCATGACCACGGGCAACTCACCGAGGACAGATTCTTCTGCCTTTAAGGCCTTCTGACATGCAAAGATCCCACAAGCTGAGTTTCCAAAGCTCCCTTGTCTTGCAGCTACCAGCTCCAGACTGCTGGCACAGCAGCAAGCGTCCCATGTCATGACAGGGAGTACGGACGCAGACCACCCTTGTGGCACTGGCACTGCCACTTCCCCTCTGGGGACGTGCATGGGCAAGGACGGGGCATAAGGCAGCATGCATAAGCCAGGATGCGTGCTCCCCGCCAGACCACAGTCTCTTACCTGCTTCTTCTTCAGCTTGGAGATTTGCTGCTCCACCATGGTGATCTCGCGATCCACGCGGTCCATGTTCTGAATGAGCTCCTCCTTCGAGAGCCGGGCCGGCAGCAGGTCCAGCTCGGCGTCGGGGTGAGCAGGGCTCACGGGTGACACAGGCTCCAGTTTGCCAGGCAGGCCACGATCCTGGGGATCACAAAACAACGAGGTCAGCTCTTTCCCGGGAGACTTTGGATCCTCCTCTCATCCTCCCACGCCAGCTGCCACAGGTCCCTGGCCCATTCCCAGCCCTGAGACACGTCTCCCTCAAAAAACCTGCTAGCCTAAGCAGTACCAGATCACATCACCACAGTGCTCCAGCATCTCCAGAGAGCACCAGGTTAGTCTCAGCGACGTGACAGCAGCTCGCCCGCCTGCCAAAGCCTCAGAGGCTCTCGCTACCTTCAGTGCTACCCACGTTCCTACAGAATCAATAAACCCATCCATATTCAGGAGCTCCTGGCAGCACCGTCCCTTCACATCTCAGCAGCCAGCTCAAGGCTACATCTCTCCACAAAAGCGAGGCAGCCACAGATGGGCCCTTCTCCAACACAGCCATGGCCGTGCTGGAGAGAAGAGCGGCGTTAACCATGCCAAACGAGAAGCGACTATGAGGGCAGCCCCTGGGAGGAGAGAGGACCCCCACCTCCTCCATGGAGGTCCCCCTCTATTTCTTGTTACAATTCTAGAGGGAGCTCTGAGCGTCAAACGCATCCATTCAGAAATGCAGAGAATGGGGATGGGTGAACGCAGCTGAGATAAAAACAGACCAAACTGAAGAAAAACAGCTTTTTAAATTCCAGGTAAAGAGCTCTCAGCTCAACAAGACCCTTCAAATGGGAGACTGGACAGATCAGCCTAACCTCTGTGGCTGTAACACGGGCGCAGAGGGAAAACACAGTGAAATACTCAGCACCTCCTCCAGGAACGCAACAACTTTGCCGAGCACAACGAGCCAGTACCCCACGAGCATCCCGGAGCCACGACGCCTCGCCTGCACGCTCCCTTTCCTCTCTCCAGCTCCAAACGAAGGAGCCTATCTCCTGCAAACAGAAGTTGCATGCGTCGGTGAGTTTGCCCACCACTGACGAACACATCTGCGATGAAGCAGCTGTTCAATAGCCCCCAGCCACGCAGATGGGGATCACAGCACACCAATAGCCTACCCTGACCTGGGACACTCATCTCTGGCAGCTAGCCAACACCTTAATTAAAAGTTTATCTATTCATTCGCTTAGTAAGTGGATGGATTTCTTTTCCTGGAGTGGGCAGGAAGAGGAGCTGTGGCTTGGTTTGTAACCGTAAACCGCTGCCGGGCTGGGCAGCCAGCACGCTACAGCTGCTGGGGAGGCAAACAAGTGAAGAAGTTCACACAACTTTGCTACCTTCATTACAGCAGCCCTGTGCCTCCGGACAAAGCCAGCATTGCTCTGCACCAACTGGCGCTGAGCGTCCTCCCCTCCATGCTGACTCACCGTTACCGGCGAGCGGCCAGGGCTACCCACCGACCTTCTGCCTGGGCTCGTGCCACGATGGAGCTCGGTGGCATAAGGATGGCACGGACCCCCCTGTACTCCTTTGACTAGCAAGGCACATGGATGACGGACGGCCCTGGGTTCCTCCCCAGCTGTGTTGCAGCTCACGCCAAATGTGGCGAGTGCTCAGACGCCACCTTGGCACCACTCAGTATCTCAACAGCATCTGCTTATGGGGAAGCAGAACCACACAGGGTGGCCTCCACCCTGCTACTGCTGGGGGTGAGCACAGCGAGCTCCGTCCTGGCGAGGCTGCGCCCACAGCCGACCTGGCTTCGAAGGCAATCCCTGCGCGGTGGGGCTCTGCTGAGATGAGCTCTGCCCTCTTGCCCTCTGTAAGGGATGGGCAACGCCACCCACAGCAAAGCTGGAACCAGGGGAGGCAAAAGAGGATTTTTCACAACAAGGTGGCTATGTCCCAGGACACCAGTGTCTTCACTGGTGCCTTCCTCCTCCTCATCTTCCCTGCTAAAACCCTGTTCCAGCCAGCCAGGGAGGAACCACTGCTGGGTGCAGCCTGGAGGCATCAACACGCTTCTCACTGCTGCCACCAAGGGACAAAGAGCAAAGGAGCAACCCAAAACCCTATTCTCACTGTCCTGTGTGGGTCTCATCCAGCCCTAAGAGCACAGAGGTACAGTAAAGTTAAGCTGGTTGTTTCCAGCATCCATTCAGAAGAGAAACTAGGAGATCATCGAAGGTTTCTGGAGAACACCAAAGAGCAGATTCTGTCTTGGTTTACTTCCCCAGATCAGGCACCAAAACCAGTCAGCCTGTTGCAGCGGGAAGGCTTGTATTCTCAACAGTCGCTTGGGGTTTTTTGTTTTGGGGTGTTTTTTTTGTGGTTTGGGTTTTTTTTCCCTACGCCAAGAGGAGCAGGACAACCACGAGGAGCAAAAGATAAATCAGGTGCTCAGAAAAGTCTCGTTCAGATCAAGGCATGGGAAGGGCAAGCGGCAGTGGCTTGCAAGGCGGGTAGGTTTTTCTAAAGGAAAGCAAGCTACCNACAGTCGCTTGGGGTTTTTTGTTTTGGGGTGTTTTTTTTGTGGTTTGGGTTTTTTTTCCCTACGCCAAGAGGAGCAGGACAACCACGAGGAGCAAAAGATAAATCAGGTGCTCAGAAAAGTCTCGTTCAGATCAAGGCATGGGAAGGGCAAGCGGCAGTGGCTTGCAAGGCGGGTAGGTTTTTGTAAAGGAAAGCAAGCTACCTGCCGAAAATGCAGGAGAAAAACTTCCCTGTGAAAAAAGGCAAACGGCTGCAAGTCACAGCACAAAACCCATCATCCTCTGGTATTAGGAGGCGATTACAGCAAAAGAGAGAGGCAACGTCCCTGGACCTCAAACAACTGGTCACTGCCATTTCACAAGCACCTCTCTAAATAAAGGACACAAAAAGCAGCAAGAGGAAGGAAAAACCAAAACTGAAGACAAAAAATCCAGTCTTGTCTGTGCAATGGTGAAGTCCAAAAATCAGAGCTCCCGGATTTACACAAGGCACAAAGAAGCCCTTCTCCTAAACCACAAAAATGAGTTGAGAAGAGGTTTGCAAAGACCGGTGCCCACCGAGAGCCTGGGGCAGACTCTAACGTACGGAGATATTTTAACTACTGCTCTGTTTCCTGGCACTCTCAAGAAGCCGCTCAAAATATATTCCTCCGCTTCAGACGGTGTCGTACCCAGGCTCTGAACAAGGGCAGTGTGAAACACAAAATTCTTCTTATTAACGTGAAGGCACAGACTTTGAAACCAGCATGAGCCGGGAGAGCTGGAATAAATCTGCTGGAGGGGAGAAAACAATTACTGCATTACTCAAGTTGATATTTTCTCAGTAATTATACTGTTTCCATGTGATTTGTTTTTATACACGGCTAACAGCTACTGTAGTTCCTGTTTATCCCTGGCCTTATTATTATGTGATTTGTATGATAACAAGGGTGGGCGAGCGGGGGGCAGAGGCTGCGTAAACCTTCCCGCAGCAAGAGGAGATGCTAACACCGAAGGAAACGATTATCACCGAGGAGTCTATCAAAGAACACGGGCAGGCTTTGGGGGTGGGTTTCTTCTACACGCTTTTATTCCTAACACAGATAACGTTAACGGAGCAAGCCTGCTACACGCTACTAGGCAGTGGCTTTAAAAACATGGGAGAAAGAAGGGAAAGGAAACGGATAAGCCAACTGCCTGTTCATGCCCTGAAGAGCAAGTAAGCGGATAAATTCGACATCCCTGCCTTCAGACATGCTGGCACCCGGGTCCGCAAGAGAAAAGATCATGGGAACCCCAACCCCGGTCCCAGGACACGCTGGGACCAGCACCAGACCATCGTCTCCTCCTTATTTCGCATTACCGACCCACCTCGCAACACCCCCAGGGAGCTCGTGGGAGCTGGTGGGATGGAGAATGGCATCTGTGCCACACGTCAGCCCAGCGCCTACGGCTGGGTGCAGCCCAGCTTCTGTGAAGGGTAATTTTTCTCGGCTGCTTCCCACCCTCACGAAACGGCAGAGCGGTAGCTCTGCTCCGTCCACAACTAACCCTCACTGCAAAACGCATTTTGACCTCTCTGATCCCCTGGCTACACAGATGCCTCTTCAAAACTTCACTGCTGGAGCTTCAAAGCCCCCAGCCCCGCAGTCACTGGTGCGTACCAAGGGAACAGAGCCGCTTGCTTGCGACGGCCCTCAGGGTCTCTAGCACGGCACCACGATGTTTGCCCTACATTGCATCTTCAGTAAGTCCCGGTCTCCCTCTGCCTTTGTAAACCAGATCGTTAGTGATGTTCCCCCAAGCCCAGGACAGAGATTCAGGGATGCCGACGTCACCTCTTCCACAGCCTGTTCACTTTCTAACTATCAGCCAGGTGCCGCATTTTCTGCTGGAGCACCAGGAGGGATTAAGAGGTGTTATCTCAAATTCCTGCCCGCTTGCACATCTCACGTCCTCGCGGGCTGGAAGAGATTGCCAAAGCAGGCAGGATGGGCCGGGACTGTGCTCAAACTAATTCCCCTCAAAAAACCACATGAACAAAGGGTGGGCTCGTGATCAGGGCGGCCTGCCCGCGAGGATGCCTCCCCACCACCCGAGCTGAGCCTCTCACGGCAGCGCAGAGCCAGCGAGCGTCGCTGAACTCCACCAACTACCAACACCATCCCTGTGATGCCATGCTATGCGGCAGAGATGGCAGCTTCTCCTCCCGGTCCAGCAACCCATGCCCGAGCAGCATCGCACAACGCAGCAGACGCAGAGCCCCAGGGCTTTCCCACACACCCTGGGACAAAAACCGAGCAGGAGAGCCAACACCCCGCACCTCCATCCATCAGGTTTTAAGGTAGAAACATGCATATAAAACTCTTAAATGGGCCAAATACAGATCGAAGGATTTTTTTTTTTTAATTGGAAAAGTGTCCAACACATTCTGGTTCATCAGCAGCCCCAAGATTACAGCAGGGACGTGGGGAAAAACTCAAAGTGGCTGAAAAATAACCGCGTGTTTCCCCAGGGAGACGCGCAAGTACCAAGTCAGAGAGCCCAAGCAGTGAAAAGTACATCGAGTTATTGCAATTCTTTTGTTCGTGACCATCTGCTGCGCTAATGGCTCTTTCAGCAGCCCAACCCTTCAAACGGAGTTTTAATTCTTACATACTGCCGGGCTCTGGGCTGAGTCGCGTCCCCGCAGCCGCTCGAAGGGCTGATGAAGCAGGACGTAGATGTGCGTGTCGGCGTATGCAGCGTGACTCTGGGGAGCACCTACGGCACCGTTCACCAACCACGAGCACACAGGCATCCCTGTGCGAGGCTAACCAGCGCGCCCGAGGGATGCCACGTGCGGGACCAAGGCATCACCCACCTCCTTCCTCTGTCCCCACGCTCCATGGCACGTGCAGGCAGGGTGGATGAGCAAAACAGGGATCACTTTCCCTGGGTGCAGCCCAGTATGTGCTCTCATAGGAATTCATGAAGCCGGAGACTAAGGAGCTGTCTGAAGACGGAGCTTATTTTTTTGTTTAAATTTTTTTTTTAAATAAGTCTGTGACTTTATGAGAAGGCCTACGAAATTCCTTTCCCCTGTAATCCAGCTGAATTCCACGCAGCCAGGGCAGAAAACATCCCAACAATTTCTAAGCTTGCACGAAAGTAGGTCAAAAAACTTCCCCAATGTTTCAACAGCTTGAAGCAATTTAATTGCAAAACCAGTACCAAATGCTGACCCTCTCTCCCCACCCCCACCAGCAGATTTATGAGGGTGGTAAAACCTCACCAGCGAGTGTTACTGTTAAATGCACTAACCAAAGCCTCGTATCTGGTCTTGCAAAACTCGCTCGTGCTCACAAAAGCCATTCCACGGTGCTATCCTTAACACACGCTGCCTCTGCATCTCGAGATCACAGGACATTACAGAAGCGGCAGCAAACATGGTTTTACGGACTCAGAGGTAGCCTAGAATTACGGGTGAAATCCAGAAAACCTTACTTGGGCAAACTCCCACCGAAGCCTAAGGCATTATACCGACAAATGGATGCTGCGCCTTTCATTACCTTCTTGCGTTTCCCCATTAGTGGATAATAATTGCATTGAATGCATACGTTCCCTAGTGACTCTGCAGGAGTGATGAATTCTCACCTACCCATCTACTCATTATGAAGAGGAACTAATCGCTCCACCTCTCATTAAGGACTGCCTTCCTATCCTACATCACTGGATTTTCAGTTGACCCCAAGTTGGTTAAAGCATTCACTGTCTGGACTGAAATTTTCCATGATGATTATTTCCTTCAGGCAGTTTTAGTTTTGGGGTTTTTTTCCAAAATAGTGAATTTCAGCCAAAACAACTTTGCCGCTTCCAAGAACAAGTTTAGAGGAAAATATGCCTTTCTGCAACATTTGGGAAGATTCTGGGAACCTTTTCTTCGGGCATCTCCAGCGCAGTTCGTACATCTCACAAGACTGCTCTGTGCCAGCGATTCGCCTTTTGTTAACTCTGAAAAACTGTCCAAGCCAAAAAAACAACCAAACCCCCAAACCCCAATTAATAAAAATCTCATTTTGATGCCTGTGTAGTGGAAATTATGTTGAACTGAGCAAGCACGTGGAGTGGGGTCCTGGGGAGCTCCAGGTCAGGTATCACACGCTGCCCGTGCTCCTGCAAAGTAAAGGAAAGGGCTGAGCTGGATGGAGCTTACTGGCACGTGTGGAGCGCTCAGGGCCAACAGCAATAAGCGCCCTAAAAGAGCCGTGAATAACTGCAGAGTTGTGGTTTGGACAGCACGTAAAGCCTGAGACCACCCACCAAATGACAAGGGTGAAGTAAAGCAGCCAGCGACCCGCTCGGCACGAGACGGAGACCGCCCTGGGTACTGAACGGAGGTCACGTAAAGAAAGGAGGTGTCCTGATCCTTCCAGCAAGTAACAGGGGGGACAAGTTAAGGTTGTCAGGGTAGCCCATAGAGCAGCAAGCTCTTCCACTCCTCCACTGACAACTTCAACATTCTTTCAATAATCCGTCCACCCAGCAGCCACGCCGAGCATCATTTCACCTATGCCGACGTTGCACCCAACGATGCTCTGCCGAGAACATCCCCGTCCCTGTAACACACCACCTCAGCCCTATGTCCCCACCTCCCCTTCGCAAACCCAAATTCGCTTGATGAAATGAGCAGGGATTCTGCTAACCTGGAAGACAAGCAGGCACACGAGCCCCTCGTAGCCTCCCCTCTGCCAGCCGTTGCCGAGCCCAGGCACAGGATGACGGTGGCAGTGCCCGCCAGGACGCCCTGCCCGCCTGCGGTCCCCGTCCCCGCCCCCCAGCACCGCAGCACGGACTCGGCTCACCCTACGGTCGGAGCCAGGAGGAAAGCATCGGTGTCTCGGTTTGAGGAGCAAAACCGCTTCTTTGGGGAACGGCGCTGGCTTACGGCGATGGAAAACAACCACAAAATTACAGAACTGCGGAGGCAAAGGTTTGCACGAAAAAGGCACCAGGCACATAACCTATTGCTTAAGAGCATGTCAAAATCCTGCACCGGGATATTCAAAACCGCGACCCGAGTGACTAAGACACCCCTCGGGTTTACGGAAGCCAAAAGGAAGGGGCTGCCCCAAGCTCACCGAAACGCTCGGGAGGCACGCAAACGAAATACAACGGAGGCGAGGGCTTGTTTGATGTCTCTCAAAAAAGAGCGAGCTGTGAAAAACGTCTCCAATTACATTAAGCGCGAAGGCAGGGAGGCAAATTTTTAATTGCTCAATTTGGCGCTCGGCCAGGGCGGTGAGGTTAGCACCTCCAGGCTTCACAGAACCAGGTTTTAAAGGTAACAGGGGAAGCTGATCGCAGAGCCAGCCGGCGCTCCTCCCAGCAAAGCAGCCGGTCGTCGGTGCTCAAACCACTCTCACCTTCCCTGGAACCGGCCGACTTCAGGCAGCGTTCACAGGAACGCCTGAATAATTGTCATGGACTTCCACGGAAACGTGGTGACGTTTCCCACGTGACTGTCACCCTCCCCTTTCGCTTTTCTCCCCGCGCTTGCTGCTCGGGGAGTTTCCTTAGGTAGAAGGGTCTCTGCCTGGGATGCGGCAGTCGGCACACAACCCCCAAACCTCCTTCTGCAGCCTGGGAAGGACCCTGTCACCAAACCCAACAAACCCCAGGGGAACACAACGCTTACTCCGTACCTTTGCAAGTTTTAGCCTCCCACCATTTTATTTTTGTAATTATTTTTTGCAACACCACCCATCCTCTTTCAACTGCCACATGCAGTAAAGCAAGGTCCGAGTCTTTCCATCCCACCAGCCACGCAGGGATATAGCACTAAG
This sequence comes from Steatornis caripensis, assembly GCA_013398225.1. Classification (NCBI taxonomy): domain Eukaryota; kingdom Metazoa; phylum Chordata; class Aves; order Caprimulgiformes; family Steatornithidae; genus Steatornis; species Steatornis caripensis. Next base: position 164,950 of record VZSC01017645.1, on the reverse strand, counting down.
GTCCATGTTAATCCCAGCACGTGTATTCCCTCTGATTTGAGGATACTTGAACAGTCCCTGCCAAATCCCAGCTGGTCCTCAAGAAGGTAGAAAGCCCTCAAGTCCTAGATGCGACGCTTGAAAGCATGACGGAGTCTGCCTTTTTTAAAAAAGGCCCCCGCAGAAAAAAAATCCCTACTTTTATACTGGTACAATGCTCAAGTGACCAGCACAAATGCCATTGCACAAGCGTGACAGCGCCCGCATCAGCACACGTTAGTTCTGCCCTCCACTAAGTATCACCTTAAAAAAAAAAATAATTTCACCCCCCCAAAAATAATTTCACAGCCAAAGAGCAGGCAGGCAACAAGTCAGCATGATTAAAAACTTCAGCGTCCTTTGTTGCAAAAGTGGGGCCAGATCCAGAGCCAGGCCCAGCACCACCCACACCCACTGCTGTCCACGGGCGCTGGGACACATAAGCCGCTGTTTGGGATGGCCGGGAAGGGCAGCGCAGCGCTCCCCAGCTTGGGTTTGCCCAGCAAACGTCCTCCTCTGCTCGCAGGAGCCTTAGCGGGGCGACTGGAGGTGACTGGAAGGTGCTGGCAGGGGAGGGCAGGGCAGCAGGAGCCCCCCGGCTGCCAGCGGGTCCTGCCCTGCACCCCAGGAAGCTCCAGCTCATTCACTGGGTGACGCCAGGTGCATCCTCCAGCACGCGGACAAACACGGGGGAGGGAAAACCCACCGCGGCAGCTTCTACAAACCTCACTTATTTAAAAATAAAAAATCGAGGGGAAATGAAAAGACAAAAGCCCTTCTCAGCCTGGTGTTATCAAGCAGAGGAAATGAGACTTCTAAAGCTCCCATTCAGAGCCGAGTCGGGCGGGCGGGGGGGTGGGGGGGAGAGAAATCGCACTCCAGACGCACTCGAGCGAACAGCTTTTGAAATGGAAATGTCGCTCTTCAGAAACATTTAAATTTCCTCCCATTGCCAGGGAGGAGGAAGGAGGCAGAGGAGCGAGCAGGGACTCCTCAGCCATGCAAACCCGAACGGGGTCCGTTCAGGGCAGCACCCGGGCGGCCCGGTCGAGGGGGGATTTGCCAGGGAGTTGATCAGGACCGGCACACGGTACTGGTCCCGGGAAGGCGGCTGCACGAGGCGTCAGATTTAGAGGGGAGGGAAGGCAATGAATGAAGACAGCTCTATTTAACCACCGCCGCAAGGAAGATATACCTAAAGGCTGCTTGCGCTCCCTCCCAACGTTCTCCCTGCACAATCATCACCCAAATTATTTTTCTCCAAATCCCAGAGATTGAACTGCCTAACTGAGAAGGAGCTTGACTGGTGGAGAAACAGAACACAAGCAAGACCTAAGGGTGATTTCAGCAGTGGCTGAGGCGCGTTTTGGGACCAACCCAAGCCTCCTCTCACGCACAAGAGCCATCGCTCCGAGCCAGGACCACCAACAACCCCCCGCACGTTGGGCACGGGCTGACGGGTCCCAGCACCAAACTCCTGCTCGCTCCCAGCAGCTCCTCTTCCAAGACTGCCGGCTTGAAAAACAGAAGTTACTGATCCTACAGCAATCCACCGAGCTCCCCTCGCCAACTGCACGCACCGCTTCATTGCTCCAATGGCTTTAGGGTCACTTAATGCACAGGTTCGCTACAGCTGCGCTCCAGGTATATAAAGCAGGAAGTCAAATGTCTCTCATCTGTAAAAAACCAAAAATTCTAAGACCGCAAGAAAACCAGACTCAATGGCAATACTCCAAAGACTTCCCCTGCCCCCAAAATCTAGTATGAGCCATAAAGTTCAATTTTTATCAGTAAAGTATCTTTCCTTCTATTAGAACATCTCAGTACACACGCACACGTGTCTCGTGACACTCGAACACGCGTGTGAGACCTGAACTGAGCGGCCTGGAAAAGCAGATGGGGGTCACTGGTGGATGGGACCTGTGAACTTACACTGACTGAGACAAAAATAAAAAAACCACCAAGCAACTTTTCATCAGGGATCCCAGTCAATCTGACCACCATTTTGAGGTGGGTGCACTTGAAAACTTGTTTAAGTGTGAAACAAGGCTCATAGCTGCTCAGATACTTTTGAAAAATGTTTAATCAATGTAAAGAACAGGCTTGGGGAGGGGGGGAAGCCCTGCCCTCGGAACACCTTGTCTTGGCTTTTCACAAAGCTTTTAGTGGCCTCCTCCGTCCCTGACACACCACTGAAGCCTGTTTAACTCCCCTTTCATTTTGGCATCTCCCCTTTAAGCAGGTGCTGGTCCTGCACCCTGTAGAGCGCCATCCCCAACACGAGTATGGGACACAGCGGGGACAAGACCTCCGCCTGCCCCTGCACTGCCCGAGGCGTCCACCAGCAGCCTGGCAGCCCGGCTGGACACACCAAACATGCACCAGCCACGGTCCCAAGTGCCCCACAACCCATGGTGCTACCCCCCCACCCTGGGACACGCAGTGGGATATGGGGCATGGCCCTGGTCGCTTGCAGGCATCTCTGTGCATTGCAAGAGGTGGGTGTACCACCGAGCAAGGCACATCGCCATGCGCAGGATACGTGCTGACAGGGGAGCACGGGTGGTGCAGAGCAACCGTCAGCTGCGCCATCAATCAGAGCCAGCCGCCGGCTGCGTCCAAGGGTTTATTGTTCCAATAATTGTGCAGACACGTGGAAGGGGGTGCCTCGACATTCGCCGCTTGTTTGAGTAGCCATTTCCTTCACTGCTCCGCCTGCTTTTCCGTCAGGAGGTCGCATCCTGAGCGGCAGGCAGGGGGCAGGGGTGCCGGTCATCCCCACCGCCACCCCAGGAAGGTGAGAGGAAATAACGTCCCCCAGCAGCAGGAAACGCACACGGGGACTCGTCCAGACGTGAGCCATGAGCCCAGCCCTGCGCCTCGACAAGCCCAGAAAAACATGCAAAACAAACCTTTCACCAGAGTTCTGGATTTATTTGGAGATTTTTTTTTTCCCCCATAATATCCCCACCACCACTCAGCGGGTAGAGACAGTCTCAGGGTGAAGGAACCATCACGGTGTCTCAGCGTGACACTCCTCGAGCACCGCTCAGCTCCGGCATCAGAGCAAGACTGACCGAGGAAAGACCAAACACCAACCGAAGCGCGGGACAAAGCAGCTCCCAAAGGCTCAGGGCAGAAGCACCATTCCTAATTGCAAACGGTTGTGGGAGTCACTCAAATTGCAAACCTCTGCCCAGGTTGTTCCTGCAGAAAAGCACGAAACACCCCGGCCTCACCGGGCCAGAATGCTACGAGGAGAAAACCGAACATCTCGGCTCCCACAGCAAGAATAAGCCCATAGTGAATTTGTTATTATCTGTTAGCAAAGCAGCAGCTTCCCACCAAGGCTGGAATTTCCATCTTGGTTTGGCAGGCACGGGGCTGTGAAATGATTACTGTGTTTACTTTTCCTTTGCTAACTATAAAATCCCATTCCACTGCCCTGCCAAGAATGACTGAAGCTAATAAAATTCAGGCATTTGGAAGAAAGCAATAATAAACCTCCCTTTTGGGGCCTTTATGATGAAATTTCCCCACTCCGATCAGCGATTATGCTGTATTCATGAACACTAGTGATGTCTCCAAGTGCACCCTGATTGACTCAAATCAATATTTAGCTTTGCTTGAGACTGTAAGCCCTTCTCCGTGCCGCTGCTGAGGGCAGGATCACTGAACTGCACAGCTAGAAGAAGCCTTTGAAAAAACAGCTTACAAGTATACGAGGCAGCATACGTGTATGTGTGTATAAAAAAATGGAGGCTTTTCAATTACTTAAAAACCTGTGAAAAAGTATGCACACATGAAACATTCATGGATGCATGAATTTGCAAATCCCTCTCCAAATATATTGAAAGCCATTAATACAATGCCCACTATATGTTTATACACACATCCTTGCCTATTCTTTAGTAGCTTTTAGTGTCTGAAAGTCCGTAACGTTCCGGTGTTTACATCTGCCACCCTGCGTGCTGCCGAGGCAGAAACACGAGCTGCTGGGGGCAATCTGCTCCGCGTCATACCTGTGATGTTTGGCACGAGACAAAGTAACGCAGACCTGAAAAACAGCCTGAAATAAAAGCCTGCGCTTGATTTGGTCACGTAACCACATGGGACAGCTTGATTTGCACTAGGCAATGGTTCTTTCTTAAGCAGCCGTGGGAATGACAGCATCCAATGCGTAGATCAGAAGGCAGAAATGATCACTGCTGCTCCTCCGGGGATAGCACAGGGAGGAGGGAAATCAGCCGTGTCCCTTGTCAGGGCAGCGATCAGAGCAGGTTTTTCAAAGGCAAGCCTAGGAAGCGTTACTGTGCAGGCAGAGAAGGTGATAAAGTGCTTGGCAGGGCAAGCAGTAGAGAAATCTGTTGCTGGCGTGCACTGGAGCGGGGTGCTGGGGGCTCTGCAGCCCCGGGGGGAACCGCTTAGGGACGCGGTGGATGTACCATGTGCTGGGCAATCCCACATCCGCTGCCCATCTCCCCTGCTGCTGGGCACTGCTCTGCTCTTCCCCTGCATCCCGCAAGAAAAGGTACCGGCTGCAGGATTAAACGGGTTGCTAGTCCTAGCCCGGGACGAAGGCGAGCAGAAGCTGGGCTGAACACTGGCATATGCAGAAGATGCTCGGATGAAGCACGAAGGTGACCAAAGAGTAACTACATCTAGGCCAGGACTGCGAGGAGGTGGCTCAGGTCGTTTCATCCCGCGCTGCTTCTCCCTCGCCAACGTCTGCTTTCGACTCGCCAAACCGGGGTACGACAGAGCACCTCGCTCCCCTCCCAAGCCAGCTCTGCTGCTGGGTGAAAGCCCATTTCCAAGGGCAGAGGGAGCAGGCTCCGCTGTGCTCTCACTCCTTATTCTCCTGGAAAAAGGTGCCAAGAATTAGAATTGCATTTTTCGAGAGCAGCAGAACAAGCCAAGGGCCTGTCAGCTTGTCCTAAAACAACCCCTCTGTCTGCTCGCTGAGCACGCAGCCAGCGTTCCCGATGCGCACCAGCGTCCATCGCCCCTCGCTCCCCCATGCAGCACGAAGCTGCAGAGCATTTTGTGGTGGAGCAAGCCAGAAAGCCCTCTGAATGTTCTCTGCCTAAAACACAGCCAAAGAGGTTTTATGTTTAAAAAGCAGGTTTGGGTCCAAAAAAAAAAAAAAGAGGTTTTCAGCGAGCGATTATAACTAGGCCCTTTGGCACTCGACAGCTCCTCTCTTGTTATCGATGCTAAGGGTGTTGTTAAGAGATGAGGCTCCGCGAAGCACGGATGTGAAGTCACGGAGCTTTAGCAAGGGCTGTTGCCATGTTCAATATGTTATTACAGCTCCATCACCACAGGCACAAAGAGCAGCAACTCCTCTCTGCCAAATCCATCTCTGAAATCACTCCCCCACTCCATCCCCTCCAGCAGCAGCAGGCAAACACCATCGATTGCTGTTGTGTCTCCTCCACGGCTTTCCACTCAGTGCTGGGTAAGGAAGGATTCGGCATGAAATACTCTCCTCCTCAAAACACATTACGCAAAATTAATCTGGTCGGTGTCACTGGCTTTCGCTGCATGAGTCAGAACAGTGGACAGGCGGCGTTTCTTAACGTGCTCGGTACTGTACGTTCACGGAGACACCTGAGCTGCTCCCACGACATCCCTCGCCCTCCCCAGGAAGGCCCTCGGTGAGGAGAGGCACGCAGGGATGCCGAACAAGGAGAGAGGCCAAGTTCATCTGTGAGAAGATGCACGCACTCGCGAATCGGTAACAACCTCCTACTGCTTTGTCGCCTCCACTAACCGGCCAGATCACGTGGAAGAGGGAAGAATCACGTAGCCCACGCCGGAGTACGCCCAGATCTAGCAGGAGCCGGAGCAATGCTCTGTGCCCGGCAGCACAGCCCGAGAAGATGAGGGGAAGAGAAAAAAAAACAGATCAGGCCGAAACTGCAGGGGGAAAAGAAAATAGCCAGGACATCACTCTTGCTACCCCCTGGCAATTCCTGCCAGGTGAGGGCTGCTTCTTTACCACAAACGTGCAAAAATGGACTGACCGCAGGCGGACAGCAGCGGTGACCAGTACAGCCCTCCTCGCCCTGAGCCGTCCCCGTGCTCTGAAGCGATGCTCAGCAGACCGCTGCCAGTTCCTGCCACACCAGCCCCATTTCCAAAGTCCCGCCGCGGATTGACAAAGTTCAGTAGCAAACTAGCTTTGCTCTCTCGTATTTTCAGGACATAACAGGGCACATAATAACCCTTGCTATTAAAGAAACAACAGATATACATAACAGATGTACAAACACTTCAAAGATGGAGAGGAAAAATCTCCAGGAGACCATGCAGCACACCCAGCTTGCAACCAGTGCCCTGTTGCAAGCAAGAAAATCTGGCAATATTTCTTCCAATTACAGGGGTGAGGCACACAAAGTCGAGGGACTTTCCTTCCCTCAAGCAGATCAGGTGAGATGGCGCACTGCGCGAGCCTTGTAGTATTGACTGAATGGAACAGAAAAGTCCAATTATGTAAACGATGAAGCAGGCTCCTGAGAAGCAGCCAGCCTTATCACGCCGCCCTTCTCCACCGCTACGGTTTGAAAGGCAATTTAAAAGGTTGTGTTGGATGTCGACCACCACAAATGAGCCGAAGTGCAAAAACAACAACCTGCGCCTAAGGCGCTGTCAGGTCGCCTGTCGGTTTTCCAGTCGTGCTGAGTCTTGGCCCCACTCTCCATGGCTCAGGGATCACCGTGGCCTGGAGCAGCCGTGGCAGGGGAGAGCCAGGCTGCAGCTGGCTCGAGGAAGGTCAAGCTCAGTTTTTACACCCTGCCCCCAGAGCGTTACCGCAGCCCGTAAGGGCTTTCCCTGCCATCCCCGAGTCTCTCGGGCTATAGTTCAGTTCTTTGGCCATAGAAACTTCAGTTGAAAAATGGAATAAAATCAGTTGTCTTGCCAATCACGGCGCTCCTTCCCTTCACGTGCTGCCCCACGGCCGGCTGGAGGAGATGAACGCCTCCCAAGGACTACGAAACGCCTAACAGCACCTGGTTTTCAAATGAGTCCGTGCATGGGACGGAGCATCCCATTCCGGATACAACACTCCTCTGGTTTGTTCCCTTGGCTTCCCATCCCGAGCCGGCGCACGGCACGGGTTGCTGACAAGCCCCAGCAGAGCCATCCCGGCATGGCCGCTGTGCAGCGGGCGATGCAAGGAACTCCCGGGCACACCACGAGAGCCAGACAGCTTGCACGAGGCAGACCCACGCTCCCGAAGGCGTGTGTTCCTGCGCAGGTGAGCAGAGGTCCACAAACTCACACTCATCCTCCCGTGATCTGGAAACGATCTCCAGAGCAGGGAGGAAAGCAGGGGAGGGAAGAAATCCAGCCAGAAGTGTTTGCACTGTGACAGCATGAACAATGCAAATATTTCAGCTTTTAAGTATGTTTGGAATGACAGAGAATGCCAACATCTCCCTCATCTTCCCAGAAATAGCTTTGAATCATTGCTGCCCTAACGCAGAGTCCTCCCCGCTCCCTCCCCCACCCCACCGAATCGTTCTTGCAATCAGATTTTTATCAGGCACAAGCCGACAGCGCGAGGAACCGCACAGCAGATGGGTGGATGTTGAACACGTCGCAGGCGGATCCTCCTACAGCTGCTGAACTCGACAACCCCGTGCCACTCACTCCTGACAGGCACCCAACTGCATCACCAGTGCTGGGACCGCGGGGAAAGCCCAGCCTGACGCCCGGCCACGGCGGCTGCAAGGAGACTGAACAGGAAATAACGTTCTCTGCAAGGGAAGGAGGACGACAGCAGGAAAGACGTAGGCAGGTTTGCACCCGCTAAAATCGCTGCATTTCACTGCTCAGACCTGAGGTTAAAGCCACTTCCATAGAAGCCTTCTTCTCCAAGAAGCAGCTGGGAAGCCACGCGGCGTGCACAGGCTTTACAGCGAGCACCCTGGAGTCCTCGGGGCGAGAATTTGCCTTCTTGGGGCAAGATGCTTAAGGCATTTCACCTTTCCGCAGGGTGAGGATTATTCTTCCTCTCGTGGCAAGTCGTTCGAGGCATTTCACCTTTCACAGTGCNATGGAGGCTTTTCAATTACTTAAAAACCTGTGAAAAAGTATGCACACATGAAACATTCATGGATGCATGAATTTGCAAATCCCTCTCCAAATATATTGAAAGCCATTAATACAATGCCCACTATATGTTTATACACACATCCTTGCCTATTCTTTAGTAGCTTTTAGTGTCTGAAAGTCCGTAACGTTCCGGTGTTTACATCTGCCACCCTGCGTGCTGCCGAGGCAGAAACACGAGCTGCTGGGGGCAATCTGCTCCGCGTCATACCTGTGATGTTTGGCACGAGACAAAGTAACGCAGACCTGAAAAACAGCCTGAAATAAAAGCCTGCGCTTGATTTGGTCACGTAACCACATGGGACAGCTTGATTTGCACTAGGCAATGGTTCTTTCTTAAGCAGCCGTGGGAATGACAGCATCCAATGCGTAGATCAGAAGGCAGAAATGATCACTGCTGCTCCTCCGGGGATAGCACAGGGAGGAGGGAAATCAGCCGTGTCCCTTGTCAGGGCAGCGATCAGAGCAGGTTTTTCAAAGGCAAGCCTAGGAAGCGTTACTGTGCAGGCAGAGAAGGTGATAAAGTGCTTGGCAGGGCAAGCAGTAGAGAAATCTGTTGCTGGCGTGCACTGGAGCGGGGTGCTGGGGGCTCTGCAGCCCCGGGGGGAACCGCTTAGGGACGCGGTGGATGTACCATGTGCTGGGCAATCCCACATCCGCTGCCCATCTCCCCTGCTGCTGGGCACTGCTCTGCTCTTCCCCTGCATCCCGCAAGAAAAGGTACCGGCTGCAGGATTAAACGGGTTGCTAGTCCTAGCCCGGGACGAAGGCGAGCAGAAGCTGGGCTGAACACTGGCATATGCAGAAGATGCTCGGATGAAGCACGAAGGTGACCAAAGAGTAACTACATCTAGGCCAGGACTGCGAGGAGGTGGCTCAGGTCGTTTCATCCCGCGCTGCTTCTCCCTCGCCAACGTCTGCTTTCGACTCGCCAAACCGGGGTACGACAGAGCACCTCGCTCCCCTCCCAAGCCAGCTCTGCTGCTGGGTGAAAGCCCATTTCCAAGGGCAGAGGGAGCAGGCTCCGCTGTGCTCTCACTCCTTATTCTCCTGGAAAAAGGTGCCAAGAATTAGAATTGCATTTTTCGAGAGCAGCAGAACAAGCCAAGGGCCTGTCAGCTTGTCCTAAAACAACCCCTCTGTCTGCTCGCTGAGCACGCAGCCAGCGTTCCCGATGCGCACCAGCGTCCATCGCCCCTCGCTCCCCCATGCAGCACGAAGCTGCAGAGCATTTTGTGGTGGAGCAAGCCAGAAAGCCCTCTGAATGTTCTCTGCCTAAAACACAGCCAAAGAGGTTTTATGTTTAAAAAGCAGGTTTGGGTCCAAAAAAAAAAAAAAGAGGTTTTCAGCGAGCGATTATAACTAGGCCCTTTGGCACTCGACAGCTCCTCTCTTGTTATCGATGCTAAGGGTGTTGTTAAGAGATGAGGCTCCGCGAAGCACGGATGTGAAGTCACGGAGCTTTAGCAAGGGCTGTTGCCATGTTCAATATGTTATTACAGCTCCATCACCACAGGCACAAAGAGCAGCAACTCCTCTCTGCCAAATCCATCTCTGAAATCACTCCCCCACTCCATCCCCTCCAGCAGCAGCAGGCAAACACCATCGATTGCTGTTGTGTCTCCTCCACGGCTTTCCACTCAGTGCTGGGTAAGGAAGGATTCGGCATGAAATACTCTCCTCCTCAAAACACATTACGCAAAATTAATCTGGTCGGTGTCACTGGCTTTCGCTGCATGAGTCAGAACAGTGGACAGGCGGCGTTTCTTAACGTGCTCGGTACTGTACGTTCACGGAGACACCTGAGCTGCTCCCACGACATCCCTCGCCCTCCCCAGGAAGGCCCTCGGTGAGGAGAGGCACGCAGGGATGCCGAACAAGGAGAGAGGCCAAGTTCATCTGTGAGAAGATGCACGCACTCGCGAATCGGTAACAACCTCCTACTGCTTTGTCGCCTCCACTAACCGGCCAGATCACGTGGAAGAGGGAAGAATCACGTAGCCCACGCCGGAGTACGCCCAGATCTAGCAGGAGCCGGAGCAATGCTCTGTGCCCGGCAGCACAGCCCGAGAAGATGAGGGGAAGAGAAAAAAAAACAGATCAGGCCGAAACTGCAGGGGGAAAAGAAAATAGCCAGGACATCACTCTTGCTACCCCCTGGCAATTCCTGCCAGGTGAGGGCTGCTTCTTTACCACAAACGTGCAAAAATGGACTGACCGCAGGCGGACAGCAGCGGTGACCAGTACAGCCCTCCTCGCCCTGAGCCGTCCCCGTGCTCTGAAGCGATGCTCAGCAGACCGCTGCCAGTTCCTGCCACACCAGCCCCATTTCCAAAGTCCCGCCGCGGATTGACAAAGTTCAGTAGCAAACTAGCTTTGCTCTCTCGTATTTTCAGGACATAACAGGGCACATAATAACCCTTGCTATTAAAGAAACAACAGATATACATAACAGATGTACAAACACTTCAAAGATGGAGAGGAAAAATCTCCAGGAGACCATGCAGCACACCCAGCTTGCAACCAGTGCCCTGTTGCAAGCAAGAAAATCTGGCAATATTTCTTCCAATTACAGGGGTGAGGCACACAAAGTCGAGGGACTTTCCTTCCCTCAAGCAGATCAGGTGAGATGGCGCACTGCGCGAGCCTTGTAGTATTGACTGAATGGAACAGAAAAGTCCAATTATGTAAACGATGAAGCAGGCTCCTGAGAAGCAGCCAGCCTTATCACGCCGCCCTTCTCCACCGCTACGGTTTGAAAGGCAATTTAAAAGGTTGTGTTGGATGTCGACCACCACAAATGAGCCGAAGTGCAAAAACAACAACCTGCGCCTAAGGCGCTGTCAGGTCGCCTGTCGGTTTTCCAGTCGTGCTGAGTCTTGGCCCCACTCTCCATGGCTCAGGGATCACCGTGGCCTGGAGCAGCCGTGGCAGGGGAGAGCCAGGCTGCAGCTGGCTCGAGGAAGGTCAAGCTCAGTTTTTACACCCTGCCCCCAGAGCGTTACCGCAGCCCGTAAGGGCTTTCCCTGCCATCCCCGAGTCTCTCGGGCTATAGTTCAGTTCTTTGGCCATAGAAACTTCAGTTGAAAAATGGAATAAAATCAGTTGTCTTGCCAATCACGGCGCTCCTTCCCTTCACGTGCTGCCCCACGGCCGGCTGGAGGAGATGAACGCCTCCCAAGGACTACGAAACGCCTAACAGCACCTGGTTTTCAAATGAGTCCGTGCATGGGACGGAGCATCCCATTCCGGATACAACACTCCTCTGGTTTGTTCCCTTGGCTTCCCATCCCGAGCCGGCGCACGGCACGGGTTGCTGACAAGCCCCAGCAGAGCCATCCCGGCATGGCCGCTGTGCAGCGGGCGATGCAAGGAACTCCCGGGCACACCACGAGAGCCAGACAGCTTGCACGAGGCAGACCCACGCTCCCGAAGGCGTGTGTTCCTGCGCAGGTGAGCAGAGGTCCACAAACTCACACTCATCCTCCCGTGATCTGGAAACGATCTCCAGAGCAGGGAGGAAAGCAGGGGAGGGAAGAAATCCAGCCAGAAGTGTTTGCACTGTGACAGCATGAACAATGCAAATATTTCAGCTTTTAAGTATGTTTGGAATGACAGAGAATGCCAACATCTCCCTCATCTTCCCAGAAATAGCTTTGAATCATTGCTGCCCTAACGCAGAGTCCTCCCCGCTCCCTCCCCCACCCCACCGAATCGTTCTTGCAATCAGATTTTTATCAGGCACAAGCCGACAGCGCGAGGAACCGCACAGCAGATGGGTGGATGTTGAACACGTCGCAGGCGGATCCTCCTACAGCTGCTGAACTCGACAACCCCGTGCCACTCACTCCTGACAGGCACCCAACTGCATCACCAGTGCTGGGACCGCGGGGAAAGCCCAGCCTGACGCCCGGCCACGGCGGCTGCAAGGAGACTGAACAGGAAATAACGTTCTCTGCAAGGGAAGGAGGACGACAGCAGGAAAGACGTAGGCAGGTTTGCACCCGCTAAAATCGCTGCATTTCACTGCTCAGACCTGAGGTTAAAGCCACTTCCATAGAAGCCTTCTTCTCCAAGAAGCAGCTGGGAAGCCACGCGGCGTGCACAGGCTTTACAGCGAGCACCCTGGAGTCCTCGGGGCGAGAATTTGCCTTCTTGGGGCAAGATGCTTAAGGCATTTCACCTTTCCGCAGGGTGAGGATTATTCTTCCTCTCGTGGCAAGTCGTTCGAGGCATTTCACCTTTCACAGTGCTGATCAAGCCATGCACTGGCTCAGAGCTCTGCATCTCACTTGGGTTTCGGATAACCCGGAGCGAGCGGCAGGGCACTGGCATCATCAGCGTGTCCCCTTGCCGCTCTGCGGGATCCCTCTGCCTGGGTGTCCCACAGGGCTCCCTGGCAGCCACCCCCTCCCCACCAGATGCGGGCACAGCCACAGCTGGCCAAGGAAATGGTTCCCTTTCCCACAGCAGGGGTGCATGGCCAAGAAGCCCAGCCCTGCGCTGTCACTGGGTCCCTGCTTGCAGACGTTCATCAAAAGCCCCGGTAAGGAGCCTAGAGCTCTTCCCAAGGGAGAAACAGCCTCCGGCAGGGACGAGGGAGCCCGGCGTGATCCACGCCACAGACTCAAGAAGCTATGGGAGGACACGCACCCAGGGACGGCCAAGGCTCACAGCTTTGTTTCTTTCCCCAGCCTCTGTGCTATTGTTCCGCAGCAATAAATCACAGGGAGGCGCTGGAATTCAGGGCTGGTTTCTACAAGAGGGAGCCCGGGGTGCAGGAACCGAGATGCCGCCTCTCTTTTCCTTGTTAATTCCCTCGGCGGCGGCCGTGCTCAGCGCCTTTCTCCACTCCCACGCATCCCGTCGGAGCGCTGCGGCTCTCCCAGTTCAAAGCACTGCTGCGTTTCCACCTCCTGTGCTCCCTTCCCCCAGCACTGGATTACTCAATTAGAGATTATGCTTTTGCCAGTTACCTCCAAGCCAACTGGGGCCTCTGCCAAGGTCAACACAAGTTGCAGCCAGTTTCATTAATAACTGAGAGACCAACCCACTGGAAACTCTGAGAGGTTAATCCCAGCAACAGATCAATGTTCCCATAACAAAGCCACAGAGCAGAAACGCCACTGGTGATTTACCAGCTGGCCAGCCCCCGATATCCGTGCTGGGAGCTTCGGCGCTTCCCCTCCGAGCATCCCTCCTCCTGCTGGGGCAAACCCTGCTGCGGGAGTCCCCAGCCTCCCGCTCCTTTCCCCAGGCATATTCGGCATGCTCGGATGGAGCAGGTACCAGGGAACAGCACTGCCAAGGCACCGGCCGGAGCGGCGAGGAGGAAGCAGGGGTCCCGAAAGGCCTTGCGGTTGTCCTCGGTGCTCTGCCAGCCTGTGGCCCAGGCAGCAGTTAGCAGGTAGCCAAGAGCCTTTCCATCCCACAGCCTGTTTTCCAGGAGTTTATTGTAAATTGGCCTCTGGAATGGGCAGCCAGTGTGAAATTTGGCATGTACACTGCTGGCTTCAATGCATCATTAAAAAGGCATTTCAAATGTGTTAATTCCTCCTCTTTCAATTAAGTCCTTTTAAAGCTACATTAACGTGCATCAAAGCAAAATACCCTTTGCCCTAATTTCTGCTTTGCCATACATATTTCCCAGCTTTGGTGCTGTCTTTTCCAAGACTCCCCCCCTTCCCTTTTCTTATTCCAGTTTTCAGTGCATAGCACAACAAAAACACTCACGCAGAAAGGGAAGAAACTAAAACCCTACAACAATATAGAGTCCGAGTTCTAACAACACATGGCTTCTTAACAGCCTTTTTCCATCAATAATTGTTAATTATTTTATGAAAGAGGGAAGTGTCATTGTCCCTTGTACAGACGGGGAAATCTGAGACACAGAAAGGGGGAGAGACTTACCCGGTGACCAGCGGCCTGCCAAGGCAGATGGCAGCAAGGTTCAGGTTTCCTAAACCTCCACCCAGCCCCGTACCCGCGGGACTACACGACTCCCCGTAAACGTATTCCTGGTGGAGCAACAGGCTACGCCCAGAGCAGCCAGCTAGCCCTCGCGAGGGGACTAAGCGCTGATCACGACTGACTCACATCCTATAGGAAGGAGCAGCAAATGACATACATGGTGGAAAAGCAGTCTCAGAAATGGCAAGAACAAGTGGAAGCGTAACGGGAATAAGAAGAGATGGAAGGGGAGAGGCAGGACTAACCTCCAGCTCTGGAGAGGGGAGAGCAGGCGCTGCTCAAGCAGATGCACTACGCTCACCGTCCCTACGGGGCAGGATCGCACACAGCACCAGCTGCGCACGTATGCGCAGAGACAGAGGATCGTGCGGATGCATTACTGGCCTGCTCTGGAGCCGTCTGGTTTATGGCTATCTGCTGTTACGTGACAAAGGTCTGCGACTTTCTCTATCGGAAAGAAAGCAGAAGCCATCAAGGGTCCTGGGAACCAGCTCCTGCATCTCTGCCAAGAGCACACCCGGCAAATCTGCATCACGGCAGCTCTTCCAGTGAATCTCACATCCAGGCTTGCAGTGATTGAAAAAACAGTCCTGCTTTAGTTTTGCCTGGTTATTCTCAGCCAGCTCAGAGGAGCGCCTTCTTGGAGGCAGAGTCAGCCCACACTGGCACAGAGGGCACAGGCAAATTTCATTTCTCTCCCAGCAGAATGAGCTCACCTGAGCCCTCCCGACTCCGTCCAGCAGCAGGAGCCCAGCACTACATGCACCGCAGCAATGTCACAGCAACCCCTCCCGCAGAGAAAAAGACGCTCAAGCTGGGGAAAGCAGGCAAGAACACACCTTTCTGTGCTCCAGCTTGAAAAGAAACACCAGCATCCGAGGACATGAGCAACGCGAGGTTCGTAAGGAAAGGTAGTACCCTTTCACTAGGCCAACGGAGATTTAGCTGTAAAGCCGCTGCTTTTGAAAGGCACGCTGCCCAAAAGCACACCTGTTTTCTCCGGCTATAACGTGTTGATCTAGTAGAAGACATTACCTTCTCCTTAGGAAGCAAGCCTCGCTTGGCGCAAGGCTGCAGGGATCCTGAATAAGGTAGAGGGGCCCAGCTCACTCCACGTTTGGGAGAGGTAGATGAGGAATAAAAGACATAAGAGAGCTGCTTCTCTTTGGAGAAAAAGCAGCTGTTACCAGCTCTCTGGAAGCTGTTACCAGCATTCGCCACATCAATTACTTCATCTGCGCACAGAGCACAGATTATAGCCCAAAACGAACGCCTCGGAAATGTGCAGGAATGGCGTTAACTTCTCTCCCCTGGGCTTGGTTGGTAAGGTTGGTAGGGTTGGTAAACCAGTAGTTACCAGGGATGTGCTAAACTCACACCACCACAGACCTGATTGGGCATCTCAGCTCTACTGCTGCTCTGAACGAGCAGAGACCAAGAGCCAGCCACTGCCCAAAAGCGGCATCCATTGCCGCTGCATTACAGCTGTTGCTTGGGACAACCAGGCTGGCACACAGAGCATGTAATTAAACCCCTACTCTTTCTATTGAGGGTTTTATAGAACCCTTTACTGCGCAAAAATCAGCTCAATCTGCAAATTCACCATGCAAAGCTGTCCTAGCGCTGTTGCTCTGATGAGTAAGTTGAGCTTCTCCTCCCCACACAGTGACTCCAACAACATGGAATGGGGTAAGCGACCAACTCCTAGGATACTCTGCCTAAACAACGACCAGCGTGTTTAGTAATACTCAGCTCACGTGGTGCATCTCACCCAAAGAGCTCACTCAGCTTGCAAAGCCGCCCTAGATCGAAAGACTTCATCAGGCACTGAGTCAGCAGCACAGATGGAACAGCAAATTTCTCTCTCCAGCTCTGGTCACTGAGACACACGTCCTGCCACCACGCATGTGCCACCGCTCTGGGACACGTCCTGCCGCCACGTGTGTGCCACCTTTCCAGGACACACATCCTGCCACCACGCGTGTGCCACCACCCCGGGCCACGCGCATCTCGCGGAGGTCTCTGGCTCTGTACCCACCTTGCAGAGCACTTGCAGGAAGGGAGGAAAGCTTGCAGAATAACCGCTGAGAACAGAGGACACGCTGAGCAAGCAGGAAACACACAGTGCTGCTAGAAGTGAATCAAGGGTCAGTCTCCGCAGGGATGGAGTGGAGCGGGAATTAGCTGCCAGGATGGGCTGCATCGTGACACGTTGTTTTAGGAGGTCGCATCAGCCAGGCAGAGGAGCTGACGGCAGTCGTGGAGCTCAGCACAGAGCCTCTCAGAAAGGTCTTTATCAGCTGTTCTAGGTGGTGATTTACACCATCAGAGCCCAGCGCGGAATTCAACTGCTGCTGGCTTAGCATGGCTGCAAGTAGTTTTAATGTGTAAACAGCCCAGACATGCAAGTGTCCAGAGCTTGTGGCGAAGACCAGTCTCAGCTCTTTGCAATCCCTCTGGACCAGCACACCCAGAACACCTCCTAACACGCTGAGGCTCAGGGCAATGCACACACCAGCTGCAGGAGGTTTACTACAACCTTGATGTCCACAAGCAGTTTGTAGACTAGTCTAAGGATGACTGCTCAAGAATAAAGCCAAAAGACTGCTATTAATCCAATTTCCCAAGCTGCAGAGACAGACAGACCTTCAGAACAACAGTCCTACCCCACAGACTTGCCTTCTGCTCCCAACTGCTTGAACAGCACTGAGCTCATCCCAGTCTCGCAGTAAGCTTCATCAAATCCATTCTGCAAACAGCCCCCGCTGAGTAACTAATCCCCGCTCCACTTAGGCTCTCACCAGTCAAGGACACCACATTTTTTTCCTCCTTCCAGACTCTGAAATTACAAATGGCTCCACTAAAAGCATAATCTTGTCTTGCTGAATTGTATCTCACAGCGCTCTCTTTCTCTCCCCCTTTCATTAACAAATGTTTTAAGCCCCATAAAATGCATGTAATTCTTGGAAATGCGTCACAGATCAAGAAGCAAATGCAGCCCCTAAACTCACCGACTAATGCCTCAAGAGCAGCTTTGCCTATTAGAAACAAATAGCTGAGACAATACGTGGTTTTCTAGCGAGAGGCAGAACAGAACTGCTGATGGAAATAATGTGCAGACAGAAAAGCCGTCCTGCTTTCCTCACGTCTTTGGAGGAGGATACTTTTTGTTCCATGGCCAACAGTTTATCTTCCCCATCAACAACCCAACCCAGCATCCCCCAAGTACGCTCTATGGTTCACAGACACCACAACACACCCCTGTGGCACAGACAGCAGAATCCGGGCTGGTCACAGCATCACCTCGTTAAGATGCATCTCGGAGGGAGCAACAGATGGGAGATAGAAGGGCCACAGCACCTCGGAGGCATCTTTTCCAAGGCAACACACTCTCAAGAGCTAAAGCTGATGCGTCTGGTGCATTTCTTATGGTCTGCGTTCAAACATGGCTCTTAAAGAGCTGCTCCATGCCCTCCAGCATCAGCTCACCATTCCCAGTCGGCAGTCCCTGCAGCCCTCTCCCCCAGGAGATCCAGCCAGGCCTCCCTTGGCATCTGAACTACCCTGAAGTTAAACGTCCTTCTCAACTGGGACAGGTCAGAGGGATCTCACGTAAGCCCCACCAGTACTGTACATATAAGAGGTGTCTGAATATCCTGGCACTCCCAAGCAGGAGCTTTCTCGCTCACATATAATTTCAGTGAGCTCCCTCAGCATCGCAGCAAACCATGCCCTTCCTTTTCATTTCACTGAGGGCCCAGACATCTCTGAAGCCCAGCCTGCAGCTGCATTAACCTCGGCACTCACAGCCCTGGAGCTCACACTGGCAGCACAAGCCAGCTGCCCCCAGCCCGTTTCCCCAGCAAGACTTGCCTGATGACCAGGAATATGTCCAAGCTTGAGGTAAAATCAAATACAATTTACCCCAACTGAGCATGAACGTGCCTCCAAACAAGCACACAAGCAAGGGGTTTCTCTTTGCAACATTTATTACGTGTGCAGAGGGGACAATTGCAAGTAAACAATTTGCTTTGTTAAATGAGACTAGAAGGGAGGCTTTCCTGGGGAACATTACATTAGAGAACCACCAGCAACTGATTCAAACCCTTCAAACACCGATATTAAACAAAGAGATGTGATAAATGAGAAAAGTCAAGTAAAAAATCAGATCAGGGCACAGTATCCAGAAAAGCCGGACACGACCATCCTGAATTCAGTCTACAGGAGCTTCCAAATTGTTCTGGTGTATCTAATAGCCCAGTAAATGCAAGCCCATGACTATACAGTTACGGGGAAAGCTCATAGCCTCTGTTTCTCCCAAGAGGTCCCCCCATACCACTAAATACCATCCAACACCACCACGCACTGCTTGATGCATCAGGAACCACCATCTACACCGATTTCAGTAGCAGCTCAGAGCCTCAAAGGTAGCTCTACACCAGCCAAGGGCATCCCAAAAGCCGACCCCAGACCCAGCTAGCATCCCTGGCTGTCGTAGCCTTACCTTTGAGAGATCCTCTGTCCCTCCCTGCTGGCTCTGGTTCAGGAGAGGTGAGTGCCGCATCAGCGGGTCCTGCAGCAGATCCAGGCGCGGTCTCTTGGTTTCAATGAACTCCAAGTCCGACGGCTTGGTCAGGTCAGAGAGATAGGAATGAGCCTCGGTCCTCAGGTGCAACTCCTGAGATCTGGGGGCAAAGAGAAAGGAGCCTTTAGAAAACAAACCACCTCTGCTCTCCTCCCCTGCTCTATGACTGCAAGCCACCGAGCAGGACGGAGGGCCTGCCTGTTTCCCAGAAGGATGCACAGAGGCCAGGTGGCCCTGGACTCAACATCTCGGGTCTTGCAGAGCCAGGAGGCGCAGCTCTCGGTCCCTGGGCATGGCCCATCTCCTGGAGTGCTCACTGCACACAGACAGAACCCGGCATCAGCCGGGTGAGCAGGACATGGGGTGCAGCACCACGGTCATCTTCCAAGCCCTATGGGCCACCCTGCTGTCCCACTCCTCAGCGCCATCACTGTGCCACCAGAAAGCTCAGCTGCCATCTCCTGTCCCACCACACACAGGGGGTGGCTGTCGCGACACCACGGCAAAGTGAACAAGGCTGCAGGTTTGAGCCTTCTCTGTCACGCCACATGGGTCGGGCTGGCCAGAACACGCCAAAGCTCGAAAAAACCCTCAAATCTGACCCGTGAACCCCCCTGCGACCCCTCAGACCAGGCGGAGCTCCCTTCTCCCACATTTGGCTCATTTAGTCAAAGGTACCTGCACCGCTGTTTATATTTAGCATCTTCTACAGCAATACCAAAGATTATATGCTGGGGAGAAAAACGCGTACTCCTCGTGGCTAGACAGTAGGGATTTATTTTTCCAGGATGGGGGAGGAAAAAAACTGGCCACATGTAGTTGCACGTCTCTGACACAGACCTGGCAAGCTGTAAAGGCACATTATCCAGTGATAGCAACTGCACCGACGAGTCATGTCGGGCTCAAATATCTTTCACCTGTTAAATATGATGCAGTTGGTAAGACCTGGAAATTGGGTTTGGTTTTGCTTTTTTCAAACAACCGTGAAACTTTCTCTCGTAGCTCTATTTTTCCTAGCAGGATTCTCTTGTGGGAATCGTAAAGGGGTCCTACAAAAATACATTAAACCTTTTACTACACCCAAGGATCAGCTTGGCTGCAGCAGCTCCAAGGGTGTGTTTTTAACACTTCAGGCAGAAATGTCTCTTAAAAAAATAAAAATAAAATGAAGTACAGGAGAGTCAAAGCTTGGAAAAAAACCATGGCTTGCCTTTTTTTTTTTTTCTTTCTCCCTTAAACAAGATCATTCAGGTTCTCCTTAGCTGCATGGTGAAGTATCCTCCCCAGTTACCAAACACTGACAAACTAAACAGCCTTCGAAGCTGCTCGAAGGGGAGGAAAAGAGGGGATGCTCTTTGCCAAGAGCAGGCATAAAAGACAGCGCGTCTGGGGCATCGTTTGGCCCCCACCCACAAACGGCGACTGCTGACATTCATTTTTACCTAGCTAATTAAATATCTCGGAGAAGATGACAAAAAGAGAAGGACCCAGAGCCCTCTGAAGCCAGCCGGAGTCTTTCCAGCAGCTGTAACAGCTCTGGACCACATCCAGAGAGAGGAGGAACCCTGGTGAAAGCCACCTTCTCAGGGCCAGCACCTCCGAGCAAAGCCCTCTGCCCTCCCCTGCAGCAACGCGGCAAACTCAACCCTGCTCCAGGGAAGCAAGATGAAGGGGGGTGTTTTTTTTCTT